>CM019150.1:77606477-77639907 GCA_009733165.1 Naja naja
TTCAGTAAAGAGTTTATTCAGTGACTACAGCTGAATGGACACAAGTTGGCTGGCTCACGGCTGCTTCTTATAGCCAGCAGCCGTGGTGCCAGCCAATGGGAGTGCTGGGTTTCTTCCAGCACTATTTAAACCAATACCATTTAACATTTTACAAGAACAGTTCAAATAAACCAATAACATTCAAACCTACATACATAACAGAACTAATTTCACAATAGTTACAGCTAAGCTTTGTTATGAGAGAAGACAAATAGGGATGGACAAATGTATTAATCATGGTTACGTTGAAAGCTTTACTTGTGTAAACACATCTGCTGTATGTTCCGATTCTGGAGATTAGAGATTTGGCTCAGTTGGCCTGTCCATGCATGGGTAACAGACAGTCCAAAACTTTGAATAGGAAAAAACAGCAGGGACAAAACTATCTGTCTCAATTTGCATCTCCATTTGCTTTTAGAGAACTGTGAAAATCTGTCTGTCAATTTTATCAGGAAGCCACAAGAAGTAGATCTCTTTCTAATCCCTTGTGGCTATAATATTATCTCCCGGGTGGTTCTTGGAATAACAGTATTTCAGAATATAACATTATCATTTCTAAAAACTAGTAAAAGAATATGTTAGCTCAAAGAAACCTTGTTTAAAAGCTCAAAGGCTTTTACACAAGATTATATTGCAGCAGAACATGCAATCGCAATCCTCCACTGCAGTATTTTTTAAAAGTCTGAATATCCTCAAGATAGTTCATAATGTCAGTAATTACAAGAAACACGTCATTAGAAAGAGATCAATTACATCAGATTATCTAAATTGGAATGTGGTGCATTTCCAGATTCTTCTTGTCAGCAGTACCATTAAGTCAGCATCATATCCTGTGATAATAACAACAAATGAAAGTCCAAACTTTGGAATATGTTACAGCTGCCTCCCAATTTTTTAAAACATGACCAGCCTAGAGTCATAAATTGCTATTTTTTCAATAATGTTAATTTGAATGATTAAATTTTGCTGCACTTTTGCGGTTTCTATAACATCAGTTGATGACCAATATAGAATTTTGTGATGCCTCCCTTGATATGACTGTAAGACTAATCAATTAATAAATCACCACTACTATTTCTCCAGTGTAAGCCTTGCATACTTATTAAGAAAAAGTTTCACTGTCCACAATGAGGATTGCTCCCTAACAAATCTACTCAGGATTGCACTTTAAATTATTTTGATTTTAAAACCAAGTTCAGTTTTGCAAATATAAAACATTTCTGTTTTTGGAGGGACAGAAATTCATACTCAGAAAAACAAAATTGGTGTCTCTGCTGATGGAGAGCAGCACTGTTGTGTTTCTGAGCATTCATGCGCTTATTTTTGAGTTCATAGTAAGACGTTGTTACGTTCTGACCATTACTTGCATCGATCCCACTAATTATTTCATCCTTTCTCAGCTAATGAAAGCGGAATACTTAAACTCATGAATCTTCAATGCAAAAATACACTTAATGTCATGTTCAGTTCAACCCTCCTGTTAAGTGAAGAAAAGCGGTGTCCTCTTTTACTTGGAAGTGGCATTTGACAGTGATTTTTACCATTTTCAATTAACACCAGCCTTTCTGGAGCTCTGTTATATTTACAGGTTCTGAACTTCAGCTTTCAGAGAATTTGCTTTTTTGTCAATATGCAATTAGTTTTTGTCATTGATTTTGCCATCTGCTGGGCACTGGCATCCCTTTTCGAGACCTTGCCTCTTCGGTTAATTTCCTTTCATGGAAATGAAGAGTGATTGCCCTGCTGCATTTGGGTAGCAGTATATAAAGCTCCTTTAAGTTGTAGATAGGTATCTTGTACAATACATATATTTTCAATCAGCCTTACATCCTGAAGGAGTTATAGTGGAACAGCCAATTTAAAACAAGCCAGTGCAGAGGAAAATGATGCTTGCTTCTCATAAACACAAGTAGTGTCTTCAGGGTGTGGTAAAAGAGTCAAGATGGAAGCTACAAGAGTGTGGCAGAAACTTTGCACGTTTTCATGTGCATTTTGTGTATGACATTTAGAGGAACAGGAGAATTTCAGTGGCAAGATCAGTCAAAAACACATCCCAGATTACAATTTACAGCCATTGCAGAAGCTTGCTTCCATAGCACTAAGTATGCACATTTTTAAAATAGCAAGTTTTTACTCCTACTATACAGCATTGTTTGCAATTCACATAACTCTTAATTTAACATAGGGCAATTTATAACAACAACAATACTATGAGATAAATGTGGGTTCTAATCAAGTTGTCCCAATGTAAATATATTTATTTATGTATTATTAAAAGCCTGGAGAAACAGATGCACATAATTGATTAAATCAGAAGGTTTTTTTTTTTTTGCAGATTTTCCAAATGTTCCAAGAGGGGCAGCCAAACATTGTGTTTGTTCCACAGTTTCAGTGGCATCTTTGGAAGGAACTCTTTCTGTTTTTAATTAGTTATTTTGCTGTATTTAGCAAAGGAAAGCATGCACTCTACATGCAGCAAAATTAAAGAAAGAATATAGTTTCAAACATACCGCTACTAATAATGTTAAAAAGAAAAAGGGTAGGGACAGCAAATTATTGATACAAATTAATTCCAAATTCTTCTCCCTTCCTCCACTTTTGGGGAAAACAGACTGAAATGTTGACAGACAACATCACAACAATCCAATTCTAATGTTCTAATGTTATTAGAATGGCATACTAAAATACTGAACAACTAAATAATGAAGGCCTACATTCTAACACAAATATATATATAATAACATTACAATTACATAAGTATGATTAAAGTAATAAATATTACTAAAGTATGATTACTACTTGTATCCAAATGAATGATACCCAGATGCCTCACTGTTCATGTATTGATATTGATGTATATTCAAAAAAAACTTTAAAAAACCCATCACAACAATCCACTGATACCAATTAGCATCTGGTAATTTCTCTCATGACTGAAAAATCCATGAATTCTTCACACTTTGATATGGAAATACAATCAAGAAGAATGCATGCTTTTCTAAGAGTCATATGACTCTTACTGATATTAGCTCAATATGTGATGGTAACAGGATAATTCCAAGCCATATAAGTTAGTGTTCTGATATACAGTAGATGCTTCTTCATCAGCAAGGGGATTGCAATACTTATTAATGATTTTCTAAGGAATGCAATATAAACGTAACTTTTTTGTTTTTGTAGTACTCTCATTTTAAGGTTGTAGGAAACTAATTTTATGTTGTCAAAGCAACCCACAATTTATTAAAAAAAAATCTCAAGAGACTTTCTGGCATACTCATCAATTAAACAAGGTTGTAATGCGATAAACTCTTCCTTAGATATTCTTAACTACCATAACTTCTTTATGATTGGAAATAGTAAGGAGGAGAATGCTGCCAGAATGCATGTCCAGGGAGCAGAAATTATGCAGAAGAACAAGTTACAGATTTCTACCAATGTATCTGTTGCTTTCTTGGTAACATAATCTTCAAACAACCCAAACCAGTACCATATGCATGCATGTCACTATGCAACCCATAAAACTATAGTATATTATTAGTACAAGGATATGAAAAACCTTGCTTATAACAACAAAATCCTGGCTAGGAGCTGACTGTGGGTGATCATGACAATTGTTCATATGCAATTCCAGGTCAAGCTAAAGTGAAAGAACACAGTCAACCAGTTTCAACAGTGTGATCTTTAGCATTTATCCTCCATTTTCACATCAGGAATCACTATAAAGACATTGACAAAGAACCAGGGGAGCAATGGAATAAAATCATAGACTTGACATAGACTTGATGGGACTTAATCAAATTTCTTTAGGAGTGTAATGGTCAATTACATTTTTAACTCAAGGATTCTGATCATCCCATTATACCTCAAAGCAGGAGTGAATACATTATTTTCAAACTCTGGGATCAGAACCTCTGCAGATGCTATAGCTGAATTGTTATTTTTATCTGAGAAGCTGGGGAAATAGTTAAATGCATTAAATTGAAATTAATCACATTTTCTTTTTATCCCACTTCCACTTACTGGACCTGACACTGAAAAACCAAGTCCAAAGCCAAAATCTGGGTACTGACAAGATTAGCTTACTATTATATGCAGCCATTCAGCACCTTGGTTTCAAAGGCAAAATATGATCCAGGGTGCCTCTTGAGAAAATGTTCAGCTGCTTCAAGGAGTTGTAGAAAAATGTCCCCAAATAACCCTAAGCATATTTTTCACCTTTGAATCTGAAGTAAAGCCTTATTATTAGGTCTGATATAAAATAATAATGACCGTACAAAACAGCCCCTTTTCAGTAGTATGGCAATGCTTTTGTAGCTTTCTGTATTCTTTTTTTTAATTCTGTAAAAAAAGTGGCAGCAAACTCAAACTAATTTAGTTTTGATGAGGTGTTTTGATGTTAAAGTTTTATGTTTTATCATGGATTTTAACTTTTCCAAGAGTCTTTTTAGAAAAAGAGGCTCTCTTAATTATTCCAGTTACTTTTATGGGATAAAATAAATAAGAGTCCCTCTTGGACTATTGAGGGGGCATATGTTCACAATATGGTCCTTGAAGACACATTGTGCTTAGAGAAGGAACAGGTTATTAATACATATATATGTGTGTATCTATATATGTATAGATATGGATGAGATTTCGTCGAAACGTTGCCAAGGTATTCTCAACCTTACACGGGACAAGACCCGAATACACCAAGACCTACATACCTTTACCCGTGAAAATCTACGAAAACAAATATATATATATATATATATATATATATATAGGTCTTGGTATTAGGTCTTGTCCAAGATGAATACCTTGGCAGCGTTCGAAATCTCATCCGTCATCTTCAGGCTGGTGTCTTCAGCTTCGTTCTCCTGGGAGAAGTTGAAGACACTGAAGACACCAGCCTGAAGATGACGGATGAGATTTCGTCGAAACGTTGCCAAGGTATTCTCAATCTTACACGGGACAAGACCCGAATACACCAAGACCTACATACCTTTACCCGTGAAAATCTACAAAAACAAATATATATATATATATATACACACACACATGATAAGGATGCAATGGCAAGCCACTTATGATAAATTTTGCTAAGAAAAATGCATGTTGTTGTGCAGGCAGTGTTTAAGAATCAGACATGCTTGAGCTGGAGAGAGAGAAGGGAGGGAGAGAGAAAGAGAGAGAGAGAGAGAGAGATGGAGAGAGAGTCAGTCATGCCTTTCTTTGCCTGATACATGTGGAGAAACGTATAATTGCAGTGATTTCGATCTTGCCCTTCCTGGCTGGAAGGAGCCACATTCAAAGAATGACAATAGATCCAAATCAAATATTTATGGTACGGGACTCTAGGATGTCCAACAATATAATAGTATACTTATGAATATCTAAGTTCATAACAGCCATATGATAGCGAATAGGACACATGTAAAATAATTCTAGTGCACTCTTATAGATGCCATAATATTTAATTTAGATCTATCCAGGAAGAGAGAACAATTGTTTGATAAAGCTTTGAAGAATGATGTCATTCTTGGTTCATTTTAAAGTCTTGTTTTGTTAAAAAAAAGTGCTATCTAAAATGGATCTTTTACTATATCTAACATTGTAATTCTTTAACGTAGTTTATACTGGACTGGTGGCTTTAGTGAACAATGCAAAATAAATTCAAACTGCTCTTGCTGTAGTGCAGTAAATGCACATACTATCCTTTATACATATTAATATGGTAAATTCTAAAAACTAGTTATCTGATCATCAAAGTCCATTCAGACCATTTTTTCTTCCTATTGTACTCTGTTCCCTTGTATTTGCCAAAATGGTTCTGACATTATCAAAATGCAGTATTCTTAGAAAAGTATATGCTGAAAGATTTATATGGCATAATGCTGTAAGAAAAAAATGACACAAGGAAATAATGGGAAAATACTCCCCAAAAAGGTAGTGAATCACAATTCTGACCTGAGGCCTTTTCAAGCTGATTTTAATTAATATACCTAGTTATACAGTACATGCTTCAACAAAAGGAAGGGAATAAAAAAGACTAGGTCTGATAAGAATGGATGAGTTCCTCAGCGCAAGGAGCTTTTTAAGCTTTTTAGCCAAACACATTTCGAAAGCCCTTTCAGATTTTCTTCTGTAAGAAGATCCATGTGCCCAGGGGGAGTGAGGCTTGCATGCACACCTAAAGTTGACTTGCAAGGATGCACAATGATCTTCAGAGACTGTTTACAGAGAGTTCTAGCAACAGTTAAAAAGAATAACTGTCTTATTGAAGGTAGAAGCAGACAAGCTTAGAGAAGTTGAGCAAATGCTTGTTATATGGCATTGTAAGCTGGAGTTTGGTTGCATTTTTTTCTACCACACACAATCTTCTTCCCTTGTAAGTTTTCATGGTTAGAAATGGGGCAGGGCAGCAAAGATCCCAGTATAAAGAAGGTAAAGCACTCAAATAGTTGCTTTTCAATTGAACTTAGCCTGTTTTTGTCCTGTTGTACTTTTCACAATGGTTCCATTGGACGAAGGAGCTTCGTGGATTTGGATGGAAACCAAGGATTCAAACTATTTTTTGAGGCAAGTACTTTAGGTGTCTATGGTAAATGACAAAGTGTGTCTCTTCCATACTTGTATGGGACATCACAATGTGAAATTGTGATGTGAAACTATGATGTCATAAAACAAATTGTTCCTCTTTTATGGCACAATGTGAAATGTGCCATAAAAGAGGAACAATTTGTTTTATGACATCATGGTGGACCTTTTAATCATTTTACAGTCCTCTACAGATGTCTGTAAAATGCAATAGCTCCACTCCACAATCTCCTCCTTTTTTTTTTTTTTACAAAACCCTCTGCAGAAGGAGGAATGGAAAAGGAAGAATCCAGTAAGGTCTGTTAAATGGTTGCTGGACTCAAAAAGAAAAATGCATGTGAGAGAATTGATATTGCTACCATTAAGGATTACTTGGAGAAGAATGATTGTAAAACCTGGGTGAGCATGTAAGAGAAGCAGTGTTCCTTCAAATAACAGAGCTCCAAGCTGACTAAAAGGGAAGGCACACATTACATGTGTTACTATTTTGCTGACAAGAATGCTCTGCCACAGTGTCATATAAAACAAGCACATTTCAAATTGAGCATGGGAATTTCGTGAGGAGAGGTCAGCAGACCTTACCAGCCATTCCATTAATTCTTAAATCCCAGATGCTGTGTTCCTTAAGTAATGATTATATTTTCTCTCAGAAGTGCACAGTCCCCTTCCAG
Source organism: Naja naja (assembly GCA_009733165.1). Taxonomy (NCBI): domain Eukaryota; kingdom Metazoa; phylum Chordata; class Lepidosauria; order Squamata; family Elapidae; genus Naja; species Naja naja. The sequence continues at coordinate 77,613,767 of CM019150.1, forward strand.
TAAACAGATGGTTCTTCAAGACTACCCCAGGTGCTTAACTACTTGGTGTTCATATTTACAATTGTTCTATTTATGTTCCCATTCCCCCCCCCCACTTTTCATTCTATCAAATCTGACAAAGTTCAGAGTTCTGTACAATACTCTTTCCCACCCAAATAACAATTTCATGGATTAAACATTCTCAAACTATTTCAGGCTGATGACTCTATAAAGATCTTGCTCACTTTAACAATGTACAACAAGAGCATGACAAAATTCTTCCTATTTATTATTTTGATGGAACAGAAACAACACATTATTATTTGGGAATGAAAGTAATGAATGCAAGACTGTGGCATTCTTAGGTTATTCATCTTCTCATAAAACTAAACTGTGGCAAGCCAAAAAATACTGGGGAAAAAAGGAGAGATAAAAGATCTTCTTCTGTAAATGTAACCATGCAAAATAATTTCCACAGTTACCATATCTCTTTCCCAATTCCAGGAATCTTTTATATGAACTAGATTTGCAATTGCTGAGATCCTGTCTTATTTTCTTTGTCAAAAGTTAAGATAAGGTCTCAGCTTGATCAACTGGTAACAAAAGCCAATGTTACAGACAATGTTAACCCTACAGTATCAATGCTTACATTTTCTCATTCACTAAAACAAGAACTAAATGATCTGTCCCAATTATTTAGATATATCTGTCCTGAAATGTGACTAACTTTCAGACTAACTAAAGATTCTACCTCATCTCATTTTAACATGTTAAAAATCCATGTTAAAAAATTTACCAAAATTCAACATTATGTTTCTATATTACTAATTTTTATAAAAGCAGGCTAGGCAGTTGGACTTTATATAACCAGATAGGAAAATCTGAAGAAAAAAAAGTCTTAAAAGTCTCTGTCCTGGTCCTTTTAGATCTCTCAGCGGCTTTCGATACCATCGACCATGGTATCCTTCTCTGCGGCTCTTGGGAGTGGGGGGCACCATGTTACGGTGGTTCTCCTCTTACCTTTTGGACCGTTCGCAGTCGGTGTTGACGGGAGAGCAGAGATCCTCCCGAGGCCCCTTAGTTGTGGGGTGCCTCAGGGGTGATTCTCTCACCTCTCCTGTTTAATATCTACATGAAACCGCTGGGTGAGATCATCCGTGGTTTTGGGGTGAGGTATCATCAATATGCAGATGATACCCAGTTGTATATCTCCACCCCAGACCAGATCAGTGATGCTCTCTCGGTGATGTCCCGGTGCCTGGAGGCAGTGCAGGCCTGGATGGGGAGTAATAGGCTCAGACTCAACCCAGCCAAGACTGAGTGGCTGTTCTTACGGCATCTCGGTGTTCAGTGGATGTGCCATCTTTGGTCATGGGGGAGGTGTTACCCCGTGGATAGGGCGAGGAATCTGGGCGTCCTCCTGGATGCACAGCTCAGTTTGGAGGAGCAGGTGGGGGCTGTGGCCAGGGGGGCTTTTGCCCAGGTTCGGCTGGTTCGCCAGCCCTTACCTGGACCGAGATGCCCTTTGAATGGTCACTCATGCGCTCGTCACGTCCAGAATCGACTACTGCAATGCTCTCTACATGGGGCTTCCCTTGCGGATTACTCGGAGGTTGCAGCTGGTGCAGAATGCGCCGCGGGCTGTGATGGGGTATCCCGATACTCCCATGTTACACCCCTCCTCGCGACCTGCATTGGTTGCGGTTGCCTCCGGGTTTCCTTCAAGGTGTTAGTAACAACTTATAAAGCCCTTAATGGCTTGGGTGCAGGGTACTTGCGGGAACGCCTCCTGCCTGCATCACAGTCCAATCGCCCCATGCGCTCCCATAGGAGGGGCCTTCTGGGAATACCATTGGTCAGGCACTGTCGGCTGGCGGTTCCCAGAGCTAGGGCCTTTTCTGTGGGAGCGCCCGCCCTGTGGAACCAGCTTCCTGCGGATCTGCATTTGGCCCCTGATCTCCGCTCCTTTCGTCGAGACCTGAAGACTTGGCTGTTTCAGCAGGCCGGCCTGGACTGACCATGGGGTGGGTAGTTTTAACAATGTTTGCCTATTTGTAATTTTATTGTTTTCGTTGTTTTGCAATTTGGACTTGTTTTTATTTGTTTTTATTGTATATTTTTTGTATGTTAAGCGCCTGAGTCCTTCGGGAGTAGGGCGGCATACAAGTCTAAATAAATAAATAATAATAATAATAATTTTCTTAAGATGGGAATTACACAAGCTGAGAGAATGTCACTAAGGTGGCTTGGATCATTCAATGTATGCAATTTCCAAAATATACACTAGGTGGTCCTCAGTGGAAACTCTCGTTTTGAAAGGCACTATCATATAGGGAATAATGCCAGTAATGCTTAACTCTTTCTCAAAACTGCTTACTCATACTGAGAAATTGCCTTCTTAGTATTAAAATTATGGGACCTCCACAACTCATGTATTCAAATTTTCATATACACACAAACACACATACCATTTTTCCTTTGCACAAACAAAAAGGACAAGTCCAACCTGATACATTAGAAAAACATTTGCTACTGTTTATAAACACCCAAAACTAGGCTCTAAATCTACTTCTAATATGATTTAGAAGCTTTCAGATGTTGTGAATACAATAGAATCATACATAAAATAGATGTCCTTTCCAAATGCCTTAAGTTGGAAATCAAAGAGCCTGAATGGCTAGTCAACAAGAGAAACCAGGTCCCTACAGAGGGCCTTTTCTTAATGGCTCTTTCTCCTCAGTGTTTCTGCTTCCATATTCTGTTTCCATACTTTCATTTCCCCCCCCTTTCAGTTCTGATTTGAGAATATCGATCCCATGTTAGACTGGCTATAGATTTACCAGGATATTGATTCTGCTATGAATGTAGCCGAAGGCTTCTAAAGACTTTCATGGATTCCCATCTCAACAAACTAAGTGAATATAAACAATTTGGTTTACTGAACCACAGTTCTTGATTAATTCTTCTCCCTGTCATCATTCAGTCACTTCAGCTTGCTTTGAATGGTTTATTACAAATACACATTAAGTAATTCATGTAATAGGTTTGGTAATGAATGCAGCTCATATGCGTACCTTTTTCTATCACATTGAACAGGAAAGTATACTCAACCACAATGCTCATGAATTTCCCATACTTGATTCCTCAACCAGCACATTCATGACAAAAAGTTAAGTAAGTACATATTAAGAGACTTAAAAATTAGGAAATCATTTTTTCTGTCTTACACAATTGGGCTATGCTCCTATACCTCTTTTGGACACAACTGGTGTTAAAATTTAATGTCCCAATTTTTTTTGCCCATGGTAGACATAATCAATTGGTATTATATCTTTGCTACAAAGTGGTTGATAACTGTAATCATAATCAATTTGGCGCAGAAAAAAGTGCTCCATAGCCAATATAAGTGGATGTAATTAATTGGTGTGCAAAACTCATTGGCAGAGAAAAACTTTTGCAGGCAAAAATAACAACAGCCTAGGGCTGTATACACTTTGAAAATATTTTGGAAGAAGTATGACAAATGACACCCCAGCACAGTACTTCTCTAAAGTAGGCTAACTTTTTTAATATGAAATGATAAATAAATTGTTCCTGCTTTAAGAATACCTTATGTGACTGCTTCTTTGCACATTAATGAAGAAACCTGAAAAAAGATAGAATGGATAATCAAAAAGTGTGGGATCCAAAGTACATCTCCGTCATTTTAAGAGCATGCATAGACTTATTATTTAGCCTAAAACATCTTTAGAAAAAACCAAAGTAAAAGTATTTTAAAACTAATCAGTTAAAATTATATCTTACTTCCTTAAGACTATTATTTTAATTTCTTTTTTTGCTTTCAAGAATCTGACTAAAGATAAGATATAGAAGGGCCTTCAAATAACTTTTAATTTCATAAAATTGTAAGTGTACATAAGGACAATTATTTCTCGTTTATACATACAGAAAATGGGAATCAGTGAATTCGATCTCACCTGCTTCAAGTTCTGTTCTGTATCTGACAGAATTTTTTTTTGCTCCTAGTAGATACATTTATTCAAGGAAAATGAATTATATGATTATGATTTTGATGGTTTAAAACGCACCTTTGAAAGTGTTAGACATTATACTGACTCAGCCAAAACATCTATTTTATTTGATGGCATATTTTTTTATTTATGGTGCTTATTTTGAAATCTGTATTTCCCCACTAACATTACCATCTATATTACATGATGAATAAATTGCTTCAAAAGAAACTAATTCCCCACAGTATAACTGCAAAACAAATTGGTTTTTGAAATAGGCTTTCTCCTTGTTATTGTTTAGAAGGGGACTAAAAGGAGACTCCCAGATGTAATGTTACTGTTTTGGTATATTTTTAATTTGTCATGCCCTTAATGTTAAATGCTTTTCTATCAAGGGCATTGGTGATATATGAATTAAATAAAACACACATGTGAACCGCTTCTTTACATGACTACTGAATATCTACAACAGAAATAGTTATAAAGCAGAAAATAAATGTACATATTATTCTGTTGTTCACACTATTCTGTTATTATGACATGATGAAAATCTCATTGCTCTGCACTGAAAAACACTCATTTTTTTCCAGAGTAGAAGCCACACATGGAATATCCCTCATCACAATGAAAGGAATTGTGACTCTTGTGCAGTTTTGCATTGGAATCCACACAATTGCATCAAGTTGAATGAATAACCAAGTTGAATGAATAATCACAGTGTCTAAGAACCTTGGAGCCCAAGTTCATAAATCCATTCAGTAAGAACCACAAACCATTCCAGATATAGAGAGGTACAATTATGCATACCTTTTAACAAGTATCACATTTAGGGATTTCTGGAAGAAATGGCAAATTGAAGATGGCTCCATGAAAAGCAGAGTGAATGACTGTGACAGAATGAAGAGCTGATGAATCAATCATACTTGACCAGGGTAAAGCAATAGATGCAATTACATAGACTTTTTCAAAGCCTTTGAGTCAGTGGTACACGACAAACTACTGTTAAACCAAACTCTTATGGCATTTCTGGATCCCTTCATAAGTGCACTCCTGTCAAATAGACAACAAATAGTAAAAATAGGAAATGCCCTATCAAACCCTGCACCAGTTAACAGTGGTGTCCTCAAAGGCAGCATTCTAGGACCCACACTTATTATTATTATTATTATTATTATTATTATTATTATTAATTGGATTTCTAAGCCGCCCCATCTCCCTAAGGACTTGGGGTGGGTACAGTAAAACGATACAAATATACAATTAAAAAGAAATTAAATCTAGTAGAAACCCAAAATATAATTAAAACACTAAAACAATCCTTAAAGCTCCCCATATAGCCCACCCTCAGTCCAGGTCATATATACTCTATATAAATGACCTTTGTGATCACCTTATAAGCAACTGCGTCTTCTTTGCTGATCACGTAAAACTATTCAACACCACCATCCTTCAAAGCGACCTTGATTGCTCAAACAATTGGCAACTCCAAATCTTGACCAACAAATGCTCTGTCTTACACATTGGTAAGTTAAGATGCATGAATGAAGGCAAATATATCTGTCCCAGGATAATGTTGCAGGAACGAATCTGGGTCAGTAACTGGGAGGTTCCTTGAGGATAAGGTCCAGCATGAGCCTGAAAGCTTGCAATACTAAACTTGTGATCTCAATGACCAAACCAAATCCTGGAATTTAAGATTGCCTACATGTGCTACATACAGTTAATCCTCATGAAGAAACTGCAGATAGCAGTCTTTGGCAGATTTAGATAAATGCCATTTTGCAATTGCCACATATTGACAATATTTACAGTGTTTAATGATATACTGATTTGGATCAGCCACATGTTTAGCTTCAGAGATACCCAAATTATTAGAAAGAATCATTAAATCCTATGAGACCAAAAAGCTCACAGTTTTTATAAGTATCAGTTATCAATAAATCATTTTTCTATGCAAATTAGACTGAATGCAATAAGGAATTTAAAAATTTTGCCTGAATAATATCAACAATGGCAAATTTTGCCTAAATATTGGCAAAATATTTTGATTATAGCTTTATGCAACAACAGAAACAGCTTAATACAACAACAACAAAAATTTAAAACTATATATTTGAATAGAAAAAGAATAATCAATACTTCATTATAACAGTGCAAAATCCTCAAGTTATTATGCTTGAGAAGAAGTATTTACATACATTAATTGAGTTGAAGGCAAAGATTAATAATTTTGATACACAGATTCATACCTACATGGAAATTAACAGTAGGAGTATAGAAATAGGTTTTCTGTACCATGATTATTGCCAAGATATTAGCTTTTCAGGATTTGAAAGACACATTTATGGCCCTAGTAATCTAGTGGACTTAAGACCCATTGTCATTTATTTTCAGTTAATGCATTCCACATATTTGGAGAAAGTAGAAGGTATCAGTTTTGGAACACCTCTGTACTTGTGGAAATTTAGAGATCTAATGAATTATGCACTCACTTAGACAGTGTGTAAATCTCCTGGAATCCACTTTGGTTATCCGCTGCAGTCCTAAAATTCCTAAGAATCCTGTACTGAAATGATATTCTTTTTGTTGGCCAGCCTAGACCAAAAGATAATGCAGTAAATGGGTAGGATATGCAGTGGTAGTAAGGTGTAGCAGAGCTCCTCTAATGGCAGCTATAACAATAGCTGTAAAGAGGTTAAATTGATTTAACTTCTACATTTTTGCTGTTATATGTATTTATGCATGAAGGTCATTGCAGTTTAGTTATTATTACAAGTTACAACTACTAGCCTTATAATTACTTTTCTTGTGTAAGCACCTGCCCTTTGGAACAATCCCCCAACTAGAGTTAAGATGGTCTTAATCCTGTTAGGCTTCTGTTAAGTTTGCATGAAGAGTCAGACGCGAGGAATTCCAGCAAAAGACTTTATTAATGACAACAGCTCGAATGGACCCGTCCGGGTAAGGCTACGGCTGCTTCTTATAGCCGGCAGCCGTAGCTGCTAGCCAATGGGAGTGCAGGGTTTCTTCCCGCACTATTTAAACCAATACCATTTGACATTTTACAAGACCAATTCAAATAAACCAATAACATTTAAACCTACATACATAACACCCCTCCCCACTAGGTTCAGTCCATACCCAAACCCCAACCTATCTAATGTATTCCTTTAAATAGGTGGGGCTCTTGTGCGTTGAGACCTTCGTGGTTCAGAATCTTTATTGTTCTCACCCAGTGAGAGGGAAATGTGTCTGCTGACATTTCCCTGTTAGGACTTCCTGTGAAAGAAGACCCTGTTAGACTGTTAGAATCTGGTCTCTCCTCCCAACCCATCTCCATTCCAATGTCAACACCCAAGTCTGGTAGTGATGTACAATCTTCCACTTCTAAGGATGGATCTAGGCATTGTGACAGGGTTCGGGGATGGTTCCTGTCGTAATGACTCTACTTCTAGGATGGATCTTGGTATTGTGACAGGGTTCGGGATGGTTCCTGCATAATGGCTCGTTAAAGGGTTGATTCCTGTTTGCTGATATTCCTCCTGTTCCTCCCTTCCCCCTAGAAGAGACATCAGGTGAGGACAGGCGATGTTCCTGAGTGAACCGGATCTAAGTTGGTCAATGTGCCTGCTCCAGAGGAGGCCATCCTCTGTTTGAACCCTGTAAGAAAGAGGGCCAGTGATGTGAGTTATTTCAGCAGGAATCCACAAAGGTTCACCTGTAAGGTTCCTAGCATAGACAGAATCTCACACTAAAAGAACGAACTTTGGAAGTGGAATCCAGTGGTGTGTGGTGCATAAGTGGGATGAAGTCGGTCAAGGGAAGACCTAAGTTTCCTGCCCATTAACAACTCTGCTGGGGACAAGTTAGTGGGCTAGGAGTGATGTGTTGAACACTAAGAAGCTTTTCAAGCTTCTCAGTGATGTCCCAGAGACCCAGCTGCTGAAGCTTTTCTTTGTAAAGCGTGCCATCGTTCTCAGCCCGGCCGTTGGCGGGTGCCAGGGGCTGTAAGGGCATGTCTGATGCCCTGTTGAGCTAGAAAGGATTCAAAATGTTAGAGCGGAATGGGGCCATTGTCAGAGACAAGGACATCTGGTAACCCATGGGTTACAAAGAGCTTTTGAGCTGCTTGATAACAGCCTCAGTAGTAGTCGAAGTCATGAGAATAACCTCTAGCCATTTGGAGTATGCATCTACAATTACTAGAAACGTGTGCCAGGGCCTGCAAAATCAATGTGGATTCTAGACCATGGGCCCCTAGGACATTCCCATTCCTGTGTGGGGGCGTGAGGTGGGGCAGGCCTGACTACCTGGCAATTGGGACAAGAGGCCCAGTTTTCAACCATTTTGTCAATACCTGGCCACCATACATAACTCCTGGCCAAACCTTTCATCCTACAATCCCAGGATGACCCTCATGTAACATTTCCAAAACCTCCCTTTGCAGTTTTGCAGGAATAACCACCCTGTTACCCCACAAAATACATCCTCTTAATACAGATAATTCAGTTTGCCTGGATTTGAAAGGTTGGCAAAGTGAGGTAGATCTTGAAGAGGCCAACCTTTTTAATCCAGCCCATAATAGGTGCCAACACAGCATCTTTGGCAGATTCTCTGGCAATCTCAGCAGCATGGACTGGAAGCTTAGCAACGGTCTCCAGGAAAAAGGTGTGAGTCTCAAGTTCACAGTCCTCCTTGTGCAAGGTAGTGGGCAGCGACTCAGTGCATCAGCATGTCCAATGTCCCTTGCCAGGCCTGTGAATCAGTTTGTAGGAGTAGGCTGCAAGAAATTCAGTCCACCTCAGCATTCTTGGTGACAGGATAATAGGTGTAGGTTTGTCTCCTGCCACGATGCCAAGCAAAGGTTTGTGATCTGTAACAATGGTGAATGACCTGCCATACAGATATTCATGAAATTTCTTAACAGCTGCAACAACTGCTAAAGCCTCCTTGTCCAATTGGCTGTAGTTCCTCTCTGCTTTGGACAGCGTGCGAGAGTAGAATGCAATTGGGGCTTCCGGCCATTGGGAAGCCTGTGGCTCAAACCCTCCCACTCCAAAAGGGGATGCATCACAAGTCAGAACAACAGGTAAATTCTCAGAGAATTGAATCAACACAGCATCAGACGTGATTAGTCTCTTAATACTGTTAAATGCTGACTGTTCCTTCCGCCCCCAGATCCAAGCAGCCTTCTTATCAAGTAAACGATGTAAGGGTTCAGCAATAGATGCTTTGTGAGGTAGAAACATGTGATAAAGTTAATAAGGCCAAGGAAGGCTTGCAGATCTGACTTGCAACGAGGTTTAGGGGCTTCCTTGATCGCTTTAACCTTGGCATCAGTGGGGTGGATGCCCTGTTTATCAATCATGTACCCCAGAATTCAACTCTGTCTGTTTTGAGAGTGCATTTATCTTCCTTGACTTTCAAACCTGCTTTTCTGAATCTGGTAAGGACTTCTCTGAGTCTCTCTTGGCTGAGTGTCATTCTCAGCAGAGATTAACACATCATCAAAATAAGGCACTACCCCTGGCAGTCCTTGCAACATTCTTTCCATAAGACTTTGAAAAATGCCAGGTGCCACGCTTACTCCAAATTGTAGTCTTTTACATTTGAAGGCACCTCTATGAGTCACAATTGTTTGTGCCTCTGCAGTGGCATCATCAACTGTTAATTGTTGATATGCCTGAGCTAAGTCCAGTTTAGCAAATACTGTACCCCTGCCAAGGGAATGGAGCAGATGATGCACAACAGGTACAGGGTATGCGCTCTGCTGCAGCGCATGGTTAAGTGTCCCCTTGTAGTCACCACAGATTCTCACTGACCCATCAGCCTTGACTGGTGTGACTATGGGTGTTTCCCATCTGGAGTGGTCAGTAGGTTCCAAAACCCCTTGGGCGATGAGCTTTATCTAATTGTGCATCAATTTTTCCTTTAAAGCAAATGGAACCCTCCTGGGCTTTAAACGAATTAGAGCACCTTGGGGTCTAAACTGAAAGCAATAGGGTCCCCATATACTTGCCCAGTCCTTAGCTGAAGACCTCTGAAACTCAGACTTCAAGGACTCTTCCCAGTCAGAACTGCTCACGGTGATGGATGCCAGTCACCTCGATGCCAAGTGGCTTGAACCACTCAAGTCCCAGCAAACTTGGGCGATCCTTGTCCACGATGGTCAGTGGCAAACGTTTGGTGTGGCCTTTAAACTGCACGTTGAATTCCTCGCTCCAACTACTGGAATCTTGTTCCCTTGGTAGTCTTTGAGGGTCAGTGCTTGCTTCTGGAAATGTTTTTCTGAATTCTTGGAAAGAGTCTGTGTATAGTGTCCCATGACACCATAGATAAATAAGAGCCTGAGTCCACTTCCATGTGGCAGGTCTCCCTTCAATAAACACCTTCACATGTACTTTTCTGCTATTTAAATGTGAAGAATGACCAATGGATATGTTTGGTGAGTTTCACTCTTGCCATTTGCTTTTGAATTTGCCCCATTTTTCCACTTAAATTGTTGGGCTTAAAATCTTCCTCAGGAAGTTTCTTCCTGAATGGTGGAGTTCTGGATGATTTGCAGACTCTGGCTATATGACCCCGTTTCTCACAACGTAGGCAAATGGAGTCAAAAACTTGCATTCAGTGCGGGGGTGGCCCCCACATCCTCTGCAAACGAATCCTTGCCTGTTTTCAGAGTCTTTTCTTTTCTTCTCCATTCTGAGCTTAAAAATCCCCTCTTCTTCCTCACTGCTATCCGAATCAGAGTCTATTTGTTTGCAATGAGTTGTTGAGGATTTTTCCCCATCAGAATGGCTTGAGGCCTGGCTCGAGGCCTTGTTAATCTTTTCATGGCGCAGCTGAGGACTTGGTGGCTTCTGCTGAAACAGCCTCTTCAATAGCCTCTTTAAGCGTGATTTTTGGTTTCATTAACAGTTTGCTTTGTAAGATCTTATCTTTAAGGCCCAAAACAAACCGATCACGCATGGCCTCTTCTACGTTGGTAAAGTCACAAGCACCCCCAATGTCCCTTAAACTTGCCACGAGTCATTAACACTCTCGCTATCCCCTTGATCCCGGGTAAAATTCGGTCTCTTAATGAGGCACGATACTTGTGGGCGTAATGGGCTCTTAAAAGTCTTTCTAATTCGGGCCATTCTATTACCTTCAATTCTGCTGCTCCCGCCAACGCCTTCGCCATTTTGAAAACTGCCGGACCGCAGTGTGTGAGAAAGACCGCCCTCTTCCGTCTCTCGGGATGCCGGCGAGATCGTTCCCTTCCAGGAACATGTGGAACCGGTCTGCATCGATTCCCAGTCTTCCGTCCCGATCGAACGGTGCTGGGGGGTGTTCAGCGCAGCCATCTCGCTCAGTTGCTTGTTCGTCGTCGTCTTCTCTTCAGGAAATCCCACCTTCGCCAGTGTTAAGTTTGCATGAAGAGTCAGGCGAGGAATTCCAGCAAAAGACTTTATTAATGACAACAGCTCGAATGGACCTGTCCGGGTAAGGCTACGGCTGCTTCTTATAGCCGGCAGCCGTAGCTGCTAGCCAATGGGAGTGCAGGGTTTCTTCCCGCACTATTTAAACCAATACCATTTGACATTTTACAAGACCAATTCAAATAAACCAATAACATTTAAACCTACATACATAACAGCTTCCATAAAGGTTTAAGCCTTTATAAAGGTTTAGGTCAGCAAGACATCAACTTTCTATGGTACTCACACTAAATGTGCTTCATAGGAGACTTCCCGTTGAATTGTATCTCAGATTCTTTTCAAAATTGATTCAGATGAAAAACCAGAAAAAATGCTCCAAATATATGGATAACTTATTTCAATTCTTTTTCATAAGCCCTTTATAAAGTGGTTGGCAACAAGCTTTTTAAAGAAAACAATGCCATGATTTACACAATATATAATGGAGACAATATACAGTTGGTGAATGGTTCTTCTATTATAAATCCACAAGTAACTTGGTTTGTTATTTAAAAACTGGAAAATTTTAGGGCATTGAGAGAAACAGTCATTAGCAGAGAATGATCCACGCATATCACTAATAAAACCCCACTCTTTATTTCAAAGGCCATTTTGATGGTGACAAATACTTAGATTAGATTGGGTAACTGACTTTCTATAAACAAGAGGCCTTGCTTATAGTAAGTCAGTTACCCAATCTAATCTAAATCCTCTCATTTTCTCTGCATCTCTTTGTATTTTGTATCAGTGTTATATATTTGATATGGTCAAAAACAAGTTTCTGTCTATCACAAGTTTGTTTTTTAAAACTTGAATCAGTTTTGAATTATAGATAAAAACAAATTGCTTTGTCTTATCCATAGTTTTAATCAAGATCAGATAGATAAATTGACAGTTTTCTTTCACTCTATTTATCATTTTTAATCAACTTCATTTGGGTTTGCAAACTTTGTAACTGGTTTGTCATATGTCTGATTATAAACAGACTAAAATTTGTAACTCTACATACAAATCAATTTAGGGTTAACCAAAGATTTTGACATTCACTGACATATTCTCCAAACTGAAGTAACACACACTTCATATAGTTCACTAAAAGAAAAATATGATCTGTTTTGAATGTAGCTACTAATATATTTTTCCATACTGATACTCTTTTAAATCTAGAGAGTAAAGGAAAGTCTTGTTTAAGATTAGCTTAATGGCTGGTGAGTTCTGTCTTGAAGTAATTTGCCATTTACTTCTTTTAAGTTGTTTTCAAAGTATTCGCTTTAACTTGTATGCTTGGTATTCCCTGGTTTTCCCCCATCCACTTACTAAACAGTTTAGCTTAGCTTCTGACCTCTTACATAAGTCGTCAGTAGTTTCAACCAATAGAAACACTTGTAAAATATAAAGAGTAGGAACTTGCACATCCAGGAATTTTGAGTTTCAATAGTAACTTCCTTGGCTTTCCTTACTTTCAGAAAAATCCAAAAGGGACTGAATGACAGAACACATAGTTGTGTTCAATCATAAATATCTTCAAGAAAGTCTGAGAAACAGACCAATTCAAAACTGAATAAATTTTTTCCCTAAAACCCTTGGTAGAGAGTGGATTCCTATATTTTATCTGTTAAAATAAGAAGTACTATACATACAAACATTCTGAAATAGCTACAATTCTTTATCTAAAACATAGCTTTTCTTTTTTTCCAAATGATTTCACACTGGGCTGAAATGCCATAAATATAAATGTAGTTGTGCTAAATGCTAATGATTTGAATACAGTCTGACAGAAATAATTATTTTGCCAATGTAATGAAGCTTGGCCAATTTATTCTTTTTCGGGATTTGGCAGTTGTGTTTATAAGGCAGCCACAGCTGTATATCACAGATAAAGTCCAAGACAATGTGTGACGTATATAATTTAGCAAGGTGAATTTTCTCCTACAATAGTGGAACCTCCAGGGATCATTTAAAAATTTCTACAACATATTTTACAACATGCATCATGGATAACCATTTGGTGGCAGCAAAGAAACACTGAAAATTGTTGTTGCTTCAAATTAGTGTTCCATCCATCTGGATGTTCCCTGCCCACATCTGGTAGCTACAACAAAGCACCATTGTCTTTAAAGCATATTTAGGGATTGGTCATCAATAGTTACTAATCAAACTGAGTAGAGGTATTAAGTGGACTAGAATAAGCTGCAGTTCTCTAACATGTTCATTAATTGCTTGGAAGAAGCTTGTTATATACATAATATGCGTGTAAGAATCTCACTTTGAACAGTTGCTTAGAATTTCACAAGTTGTCTTGCTTGACAAGTCTGAATAAAATAAATTCAGTATTTTTCAATAACATAACATTATTATACATCGATGCTATTTGAGGGTCTTGTGAGATGACTATATTTCTCATTGGAATTTTAATATGTAACTATTATCAACTAAAGCACAAATAGGCTTTTAAGTTATTTGTTCAGCAGATGTTCCTTTTATAAACAGGCAGAATTTTAATAAATGGTAGTAGAATATATTATAATTTCATGTACAAAGGCAGAAATATATAGTTATTCTTGCCTGCAAGTTTTATATTACGATAAGTAGTTCAGCCTTAAATGAAACATGAAATGAAAGTATCCCATTAAGCCTCCAATCTCTGCAAAGTTGCTAATATGAGAGAAGGCTGAGCTACTGATACTAGAAATACCTTTAAGCAGTTAACTTTTTTGAAAGTTAATTCCCAATACCTCTATTTATCCTGGATTAGAGAAGAAGCTAAGTTGATTGGTGCTCTTTGAGGATCCTGTGAGATGGCCACACGTTATTGCAAAATGTTCAAGGCAGCGGAGTTTAAAAGGTTTAACACAGCATGAAAAACAGCTGATGGCAGAAAAACCTAGAAGAATAATGCTGATTCTTCAGCACGCTGGCAATTGAAGCAGTAATCTTAAGTGTGGTGGTTCTCATCTAGTTCATAAATTCTCTTTTAGAAAAATGCCTTCATTTTACTTGAACATACATTGGCCCAAGGAACGATAGAGTGAGGTCCAGGCTTGAGCAAACTATAGATTTTTTCCCCATGCAAAGCACAGATTTCACCACTAAACCAGGATCTCCAATACTTTTTATCAGTTACATCTGTTCTCCAAATATGCAAATTCCTTGTGATCAATCTATATCTATCTATCTATCTATCTATCTATCTATCTATCTATCTATCTATCTATAAAAGTGAAATACCACTCACATCACAAAATCTCCAGAACTATAAAGTCTACAAACTTGAAATTTGGCAAATATGTTCCTCTTGGCTTCTAGGTGCTCATTAAGAAAGGATTTTTCGAAATGACCATCAGAGCATTAGTAGTTCAGATATTGTTATTAACACGCTGATGTTAAGAAGTTCTACTTCCCCTCCCCACCTGAAAAGAAATCTGTTCCAAATGCAAAATACAAGCAGAAGAGAAGAGTTTCAGTTTCAGTTTTAGTTTCACAGCAGCAAGCAATTTTAGTACAGAACAGTTGAGCTAAGCCACACCTAGGCTCCTTGCTGTCTCCTTCTTGCTCACACAGCAAATACTTTTTCAGTTTCCAAAGAGCCCTCAATTCTCTCTCACACTGACAGGACACTAGCCAGATGAATACTGATGGATCCTGGTAGGCAGAGGCACCATTTCCTCCCCCTTATTTTCCTCCCCAAAACTAAGCCCAATCACATAGTTTCGTAGCAAAGCACAAGTATCGAGCTAGTCTCTTATACAACAACCTGACTTTTCTCCAGTTCTTTTTTCATCCCTATCAATTTCCCTATAATTCTATTTGACTAAACCCATCTTAACTGAAGAGGAAGCATTCCTATTTTCCCACATTTCTCATTTCATTCCTCAAGTTCTTGCCCATGAGTCAATTTCACTAAACACTTAAAATTTATGATAAAACCTCATTAGGTAAAGTTGGTTTAGCGTATGTCCAAATGTGCCAGTATTTCTGAATTGTCATCAGCTGCAGCAGTGTTATCAGAAACACCTGCCTGTCAAATTGTCAAGAATTTATTTTTGTTTTTTTCAGGATATGTTAAAGAAATTTACCTCTAAGTATTTCTGATGTTGACTGAGATTTAATAGTCTGCTTCAAGCAAGAGATGTTTACTGCCAAGAGGCTGTTAGAGAAAGTGTGATAAACTAGTATCAAGAAGAAATGATGATTATCAATGTTAGGAACAGAAAATGAAAATCAGGATCAGAATTGTTTTAAGAAAAGAACAAATAAATCAAAATAAAACTTTCCCATCTTATATAATTTTCTAATTTGTTCTTCCTCATCATTCATTACTTAGTCCCCATGACAGGATCATTAAACATCCAAACTGCATTCTTCTTGGCCAAATCTTGATTAATTGCACTCCTATTTTTTAAAAGTGAATGAATCATACAATTTAAAGCCACTACAAGCTGTAGCTGTGCATCCTAGCAAGTACTACATCAACTATTTCTATGCAAATAAGATTCAAATATTATTTTCTTGATCCAATGCAAGTTCATAACTTAGGCTGTCTCCTACATTCCAATACAACAGACTACAACTGCTTCACTGTAGCAGTTCAGATATTAGAGAAAAAAGATGGGAAATTGGGAGTTCTAGTTCTCCTTTAGGTATGGGCATCCTCTATGTGACTTTGGGTCATTTACCAACTCACTTCAGGGTTATGTGAAGAAAACAGGAGGAATGAGCATTATGCACGCATCTTCAGCTGTTACAAAATAATGGTGTAATATAGATCTAATAAATAAATAATAGCGAAATATTTTAAATCTTATGTGCATCTTGTATTTCCTCCGGAGAGATCAGGATGGTACACTGCAAATAAATATACTTCTCTAAATCCTATTGCTAGCACTGGTTTCCCCCTTAGTGAAATTTCTTCTGGTGAGTTCTTCCTTTTTTTCTTCATTCATGGCACTAGGAACAAAAAAGAGCCTACATCAGTTTGGTGTAGTGATAAAGGTGCTGGCCTAGAAGCCAGGAGACTATGAGTTTGAGACCCACCTCAGCATGAGAAAACAGCAGGGTGACTTTGGTCTAGTCACTTTGTCTGAATCCAACTTACTTCACAGGGTTGTTGTTGTGGGGAGAATAGGAGGAAGAAAGAGTATTATGTATGTTCGCCACTTCGATTTGTGAATGAAAAAAAGGCAGATAAAAAATCTAAAAAAAAGAAGACAAATTCTAGCCACTACTGTACAGGCAATCCTCGACTTACAACAGTTTGTTTAGTGACTGTTTGAAGTTACAACAGGACTTGAAAAAGTGACTTATAACCATATTTCCCACTTTGCATCTCCATGGTCATGTGATTACATTCAAATGCTTGACAACTGAGTCCCATTTATCATAATTGCAGTGTCTTGGGGGTCATGTGATCACCTTTGTGACTTTTGACAAGCAAAGTCAGTGGGGAAGCCAGATTCACTTAACAACCATGTTCCTAACTTAACAACTGCAGTGATTTTCTTAACAACGGTCACAAGAAAGACGGTAAAATGAGGCAAAATCCACTTAACAACTGTTTCACCTAAGCCACAGAAATGTTGGGTTCAACTGTAGTTGTAACTTGAGGACTACCTGTAATGTGTTCCTTACATATCAAGATTTTGTCACTACACAGCTAAATAAATAAATAAATAAATAAATAAATAAATAAATAAATAAAATAAAAGCAGCAGGAACCTCTGTCTTCACAGCTCAAATGATACATTACTAAAAAGGGACCAACATCAATAGACAAAATTCTTGAATTAGTAACTATCCTCAGCCCTGTGGCTTCCAACAATAGGACACTCAGCCTGTAGCAGACTTTCAACCATTACTAGTATTACTAAAATGAAATATATTATGTGGGACCTGATTTCACAATTATGAATTGGCCCACATGAGAAAACATGACATTCCACTAATATTTAATAAAATGATGCAGGCACGTTTATGACATTTGTATTCTGTTCTGTCCCTGAGAGCTCAAGGGGATTTAAAATAAGGAGTGTGTTTGTGTGTCTCATCTAATTTTATTTCCACAATAAGGAGCACATGATATAGCTTATACTAAGAGAAAGTACCTGGCCCTGATACTCAGTGACTTTCACACTGACTAGAAAGCCTTCCTCATCTGAATCCAGTACCTTGACTGCTACACTATGGTGCTTCCCACATTATCTGTTCTCCCTAATTTTATAATTTATATGGCTGTAATGAAAAGTAGTTACAGGATGCATACATCAATGAATTATTCTAACTTCCTATCAGGTCAAGACCAAAGTACAGACATTTTGTATTTTTTCAGGTTTGGTTTGTAAATCAGTCCCAATTACTTGAAGTTGTAATGTTTTCCCCACTTCAGGTTTCTATAGTTATCTCTGCCAAACATCCCTCTTATCATTAATATAGTATTAAACCGATGGATACATTCAACATTTAGCAATCAATGTTGCACATAATATTCACAAAAAAGAACTGAAAGGAAGGAAACAAAGCAAAAGCCCATAAAAATACCTTGCTTGTAGCAGAACAGCCAATAATCAATTTAACACAGATAATATCACAAAGGGAATAGAAAAGCAAAGATGCTTCACAACGGTGCCAATACTATGCATCTGCTAGGTGATCTTTAGGACACACAGAAAAAGAGAAGCACTAATAATAAAAAAAAAATCTATGAAGGCAGGCTAGCATTTGCCCAAAGAGCAACACAAAGTGTGACTACACAAAGCAGAAAAGGAACAGCTCAGCAGTATCAGAAATAATACTGTTCAGCATCAAGGAGATGTAGATTGATATGACAGCATGTATACTATCATTCCTCAAAAAGGGGAAAGGGTGCCAAAGCATACTTTGGGGTGGGGTGTACTGGGATACTGACCTGAGCTTGAGACACCTAGTAGTGGTAGGCTCAATAATTTCTATAAAAGGGGGAAAAAGAAAACACCTTGTATATGAATTATGTATGGAAGACATACATCAAATGAGAGAGTCAACAGTCTTGGGCATACAACATATGAGGGCCAACTTAGGATCTCCAAAAGAATGTGCATGAAAACCTACCTGAAGTTTGGAAAGGTGGATGTGTTGGAAATAGCCTCTTGAGTCAAACTTGATCCCTAATAACTTTAGGGATATGTCTTTGTAGCCTTCTTAGCAACAAATCCTACAGCTTAGGAATTTCTGATGAGTTATTATCCAAGTACTAGCCAAGTTCAACTATGCTGAGTTGGTTTGGTATTCAACCTGGTTAAGTGGATTACTAAGTGCAGCTTATAAAGTGGATCTTACTGTTGTGCTTTACTGTAAATACGTACTTTGTATTTAATCAAACACGGGTTTTAAAAATGCCTCTACTTCACAGATAAAACTCATTTTACAATTTTGATCCAGGAAAACATATTCTGAATAATAAAAACAACAAAAGTTTGTGTGAAGTAACATGAACTGTATGTAGTACCACAGAGGTTTAGCAAATCAAATGATTCGATGTTTCTCAATAAAGAGATATTTTACACTCTTTTAAAAATATTAAACAAGACAAAAAATCAAATATGGCAAATATGAAGAAAGCACCAGCTAGCAGTACATTTTTTTAACAAACAGAAAACTAATTGCCCTTAAATAATTTGTTTGGAATGAAATCCAACTAATTTAGCAGAACTAACTTTCAAATTAGGAGTGCTGAACTGTTTTTCATGTCACAACATATTTTTCCACTTACTGACTGATGTAGCATACTCAAATTCAAAACAATTCAATATAAAACTTAAAAAGAAAAAAATTCAAACGAGCATTTCTTTAAAATGTGGCTGTTTTGAAATGAGGGAGATGCATGCCAAAATTGGCCATCATTACACTTAGAACACTTTTAAAATAAAATCCATTATATGAGATCCCGGAAAATAAAATGGCAAACAATTTCTTATTTAAATTAGCACATTTTTTAAAACCTTGAAACAATTTTTGCACTTCTTGATAATTGTGCTACTTGAAGATCTTGACCTGAAATGCAGTAACTTAGCAATTTCTTTGAGGATCTAATATACATGCCCTTTGAAAGACTATTATTTCATATCATATACTGTCAATCATATCCAATGACTGAAGCTACAGTATTAATTTCCCCTCCATTTGCTCAGAGAACTCACAGTTGCTCTTATGGTGAAATACCGTAGCATTTCTCAGATCAGCATTCAAGCATCACTCTATTATAGGGGAAAAAAGCAGTTAAGGGGTATTTAATTTCCATTCTTACTTAGCATATATTACAATTTCTTTGGGAGTTAACCTACCCTTTAGTCTTTAGGTTTTTATACTTATATATAAAATACTGATGTGAAAGTAGGAATAAAACTCTTGTATCTTTCAAAAAAGGAAATAGTCCTGCAAATCAAACCAAAATTAACAATATAGGTGATATATTAAACTCAGATTTTTATAGATGATCTAACAAATGATTAAATAGTATCCACTGAAGGAAAAAAAATTGCCTCATGAATGAAGGCAAATATATGTGTCCCAGGAAAATGTTGCAGGATCCAATCTGGGTCAGTCACCAGGACCAGAGTTTTAGTAGTCCGAGCATTCGGAGTTGTGCTGGAGCCCATTCTGAGGAAACTTCTCTCTCATCAGAATGTGGTAAGAGAGAAGTTCCTTGAGAATTGGCTCCAGCACAAGTCCAAATGTTCGGAAGACTAAACCTCTGGTCCTGGTTACTACTCAGAATATTGGCTGTATGATTTTAAAAATGGAAGTGGGAGGAGGCATTTCCCACCTAATTTCTTATCTTCCTATGGCATCCTATCTCCCTAAGTATCTATTGTGCTTGATACTAGGTCTTTGATTCAGACAAATTGTTCATATGCTAACATTTGACTCTGAGAATTTGCCTCATAATATCAACTTGCAGCACAATTAAAATTAATACATTTACTACAAAATAAATAATATCCAATGTTATTATTAGCTCATCTTTTATACATAGATTGCAAACTTATTCAACATAACTAATTTTAGTATATCTGAAAATGTATTATGGTGTTATCTGTGACACAATAATTTAGCCATGTCTCTGGGACTTATTTAAATAGCATATAATCTTGTTCTTGGTTTGTTTTCCAAAAATAAACAAGTGTTTTGAGGTTCCTATATAATGGGAAATCTGGCTACTTGATACTTTAAGATGTGTTGACTTTAAAGCCCCTGAATTTTCCAGCAAGCAATGGGCTGTTGTGATTCTTTTATATATACATATGTATATGTATTTGTATATGTACAAATATATGTATTTGTTTTCTTTAAAATTCTTCATTAACCCTCCAGAGTTGATTTTTATGAATTGAGTGTCATACAAATCATTTATAATAATAACAATGAACTAATAAATAACATTTAATAGTATACTTTCACACATCCTGTCCTGTTCTTCCTCTTCTTAATAGAAATTTGCTGAAAATGTATGGCTATGGAGAACATGGCATCTCAAGAACAGAGAGAAACAGAGAGAGGTAAAAAGAAATGATGTGTGTCAGAGTACAAATTATACAATCTCACCTACTTATATACATAGTTGTCTTTAAATTGCTGCACTTATTCAGTTTTTTGGGTGAGAAGAAAGAAGCAGCATTCTCCAGACCACTTTTAGAAAAGAATGTGGAAATTGTCACCTTGCATAATTTCCTTAATGGTAGGCTAATAACTATAGAAGGTTTCTGTCTTTCAAGGAAATGGTCTGTAACTGGGTATACTGACTTTGTGTGCTGCCCTGCTGAACTTAATATTTCTATGAACAGGCAGAGATCACTTAATGCAAACCCCAATGCAAGGTTTATTACTACATTTTATTAATAACATTGGGATCTGTTAATGTGTTTCTACTAGAAGAAACTGTATATTACAAAATAGTTAAGAAGCAAGCATTTATTGACCAGATGCATTTATTATCTATCTGAAAATAGATTCAAAATGAATCCACTGAAAGGCTTACAAGTATATTGTTTATAGTAGAATAATCCCAAAATAATTAAACAGTAGACAGATGTTACCAAAGATAAGCAAAATCTAAGGAAAGAAAAAGTAATCAAGGTACCTGCCAATCAGCTAAATCGCACATCTAAGTCATACATCTTCTCATACATTGCCAGAATAAAATCCATCTTCCTAAATTCTTGATTTAGTTTTGTAGTGGAAAAATCTCATAGGATTGAGACCAAACAATTGGAGATGTCAGAAACTGGCTTCTTTATTAAGTTTGTCAGCCTCCAAGATTTCTTCTTCTGCTTGACTCTTTCTGGTTGCCATAGAAATGGGGGAGAATAAATGGGCTTTGTGGGGGGAAGGGTGCTGGAGGTTGAAGTTGAGTGAACTGTAAATGTTGGGATGCTTTTCTGCTTACTGAGCAACTGCAGCCACTTATCTTTTCTAGGCCAAGGTCAACCGTCTTGGCATACCAGATGTATGGATGCCACCTGAAGATGTAACCCACATGACATTATACACACCTCAGATTGGATGTCCAGTTTGAATTGTTGGGGGTGGGGACCTGGGATAACTTTCTATATGTAATTTCCATGCCTTTTTCCTCAGATCTTGTATTTCTTCTGTTGCTACCACTTCATATTCAGTAAAAGTCCTTTTCTCTATAAAAATGGAGTCTAAGGTTTTCTTTCTTGGATTTTGAATGGAGCCACACCTGACATTATACAAGATCTCTGTTTTACCAGCCCACCCGAGATTTACTTCTTTATCTTCCAAGGGATCTGAAAACAATATCTAACACAGCCAGTGATCAAGAAGATCTGGGAGCTGCTGGAACCACTGCCTCACTGCTTCTTGACACTCAAGAGGAGGCCGAGTTGCTGACGGGGCTGCAGATTAAAGAGAAACCATTGGTCCGACCCAAATGGTCTTTGGGTCAGATGGAAAATGCTAAAGGAGATCCCCTCAAGGGTGACAACTGCCAGACATCAGTGTGGAGAAACTGCGTGGCAGGAGGAAAGCCGAAAATCTCCTGCTGACCCAAGCTTTGCATCTGTTGAATGAAGCCATGAAGGGTTGGAGGGCTAGAGAAAGTTATGCATTGCCGGCACGCAAAGAGCCTGGGGAAGAGAGGAGGGGGGCAGAAGTATTTGGAGTTCTGCCAGCATTTCCCATAGCTCAGCCAGTGCCAGCTCAAGCATCTGCAATAGTCCAAGCCCCTGGGAGGGCGATAGCATTATGAGGCACCAAATTCCAAAAGTTCCTCTGCTGGAAGTAAAATACGGAGGGGATCCCAAGGAATTGGGATTCTTCCTAGCTCAAGTTTGATTTGATTTGATTTATTGGATTTCTATGCCACCCCATCTCCGAAGGACTCAGGGCAGCATACAATCATAAAACACTATAGATATAAATACTATACATTTTAAAAGAGATTAAACATGAAACCCAATAATCTAATTTAAAATAACACTATTCAAATTAAAACCCCATCCCCTCCTCAGTCCAGGTCGGCAAGTTGGAATAATCATGTTTTCAGGTTCAAGTTTGAAACCATATAGAGGCATATGGGGATGATTTCGCCTCAGAAGCAGCCAAAGTGAGATGTGTCACCAAAGCCCTAAAAGGAACTGAGCCAAATGGATGGCCACTCTTCACAATGATGATGCCCCTCAATTAAGGAACTATGGCCTATTTATGACAGCCTTGCACACAGTTTGAAGATCCCTTGCTGAATGCAAGGCTAGGATTAGGATGAAAACCATAAATCAGGGGTGAAGGTCCGTAGCTGAATACACCCAGGAATTCAGAGTTGGTATGCCACATGTGGGGCTAGTCTCAAGAGGCCCTGATAGAGATGAGCTGAATGAGGATGTTTATCAAAGCTGTATCTCCAGAAGAGATCCTAGAGACCTACAGATTGCCGCAATAAACTGGATACAAAGAGAACACCAGGAGGAGGAAAAAGTTGAGAAACCCCAGCCAAGCTGTATGAAACAGCCCTGAAGGCTGTGGAAGTCATTGAGTTTGCTCCTTCAGGAAGAGAGAGTTGGGAACTCCGACCTCTTCTGGCAAGAGTGACTCTGACAACGATCCTCTGGTAAGTCCACAAAGGGGCCCCATGACCATCCCAGTGGAACTAAGGGTACCTACATCTCCAGCTCCTGGAGAAGAATGTTGGCCCTGCTGGATTCTGGGTGTACTAGATGTGTAATTAGCTCAGAAATCATGGAGAAACTGGGATTGAGGGTAAGAACTTTAAAAACTCCCATAACTAGTTGGATCAGTAGCTGAGGGCGGCCCTGCTCATTTTGTAACGGAGCCAGTGGAAATGTTGATGGGAAGACATCGAGAGATTTTGTGTTTTATTGTGGCCCCTGGGATGGAACCCCCTTTATTACTTGGATTACCGTGGCTTAGGAAATGAAATCCCCAAGTGAACTGGAGCAAAGGGCTGCTGTGCATATGGACTAACCAACCACCAGAAGAGGAGGTGCCATTGCTAGTAAGACCCCAGAATTCCCAAGGAGTCGGCATCGGTGGCTAGTGAATGCATTGTGGGGAGGAGAAAATTCCTGAAGAATTTTTAATTACATTTATATGCCTTCTCCGACTCAGGACAATTTTTTGGAGCACAACCCAATGTGCTCAGCATTTTGGGACCTCAGGAAGGTTTTTAATGAGAAAGCTTTGGATGCTCTCCCCACATTGCCCCACAGACTGCAGCACAGAGATCCTTCCGGGAGTGAAGCTCCCTAAGCCAAAACTGTATTCAATGACACCGCGAGAGTTGGAGGAATTGTGGTCTTTATTGATAAAAACCTTGGCGAGGTTTCATCCAACCTGCCAGGCCTTGAGTGGCGGCCCCAGTGTTGTTCAAGAAAAAGAGATGGCTCTCTTCGCGTATGCGTGGACTATCAGAACCTTAATGGCATTTGCGTGAAAACTGTTTACCCTCCCTTAATGAATGACATGTTAGCTCACTTTGCCAAGGGAAAGATTTTCACTAAGCTTGGTTTGAGAGAAGCATACTATTGAGTCCGAATTAAGGAAGGGGATGAATGGAAGACTGCATTTAATTGCCCTTTGGGTTGTTTTCAATTTAATGTTCTCCTGTTTGGTCTGCAAGGAGCCCCTGCCATATTCATGCAACTGATAAATGAGGTGCTGCAGGAACACCTATACAAGGGGGTGCTGGCTTATCTCGATGGTATTCTTATCTATACAGAGACTATGGATGAGCATGTGAAAAATAAATACAATGATTACTGGATTCCCAGCAACAGAACACAGGATCCCAAAGGCAGATCAACACTAATCTTATACCAGTTACACCAGACTCCAAGGAATTGAAACCACATTTTAAGGACTATGGGCTAAGTGAGTAATGGTTGGCAGTCACTTAGATAAGGAAATAAAAGGCTGTTATTTTTAAAAGGACTTATTTGGAGGAAAGAACTTACAATACAGAGGCAATATCTTACCAAAGACATGGATACCAAATACCCTTTGGTGCTATTGTAACAGTGATGCTTTTATTTCCTAAACATACGACAGCCTGAGTGACTTTCTTATTTTTATCTTTGAATAAATTAGCAGAATCAGAGGACAGCTGACTTATATACCAAAGCTTCCTTTAGACACAGGGATGCAATATGAAAGCTATTGTTCTTGCTAGTGTCAGGAATAATTGCTACTTTCCTGGCAGTCTGACCTTTCTTGCTTGTAGTTATTTATCTAAAACATGTATATGACCACCCATCTTGGCTCACCACCCAAGGACAGAAACAAAATGTAGAAACATTAAAACAACAACAGGAAAACTAAAATCAGAAAAAGTGGCACCATTGATAAAACTTTCTGAGGCACCCCACAATACACTTTTCCCATGCCAATTTCAATGTCTTCCAAGTCAGAAGAGAAGAAAGTCACATTTCAAATAAAATAAGTCACTTTCATGAAGGGTTACGAAGGACAATTACCTTTTAAATTCTAAGCAGTTCACAAAGTTAATTGGTTTTACTCTCTAATACTACTATGGTATTTATTTTTTATTTTTATTTTATTCATATTTATATCCTGCCCTTCTCCGAAGACTCAGGTGACTTACAATTTTGGGATACAACCCAATGCTCAGCAATAGCCTTCATTCCATTGTATATGCCTGATTATTACTAAGCGGCATTTTTACAAAGTCAGCTTATTGCCCCAACAATCTTGGGTCCTCAATTTACCTACCCTGAGAGATGGAAGGCTGAGTCAACCTTGAGCCTGGTGGGATTGAGCCTGCAATAATTACAGGTAGCTGGAACTAAGTGCTAGGCTATTAACAGCCTGCACCGCCAAGGCCCTATGTATGAAAATACATAGTCTTAAATAATCTTTGAAGATGCTTAGAATTAATAAACACCTAGTCAGTAAACATATTACAAGACCTGCATGTTCTTCATCATTTTTTTCAACTGGGCAGCTTAATCATAAACAAAGATATAATATTTAAAAAACCACCAGTGTAAAGCAAGTATAAATAATTTTCCAAGCTTTTTATATTAATATAATATATTGATTTAGTATGAATCCACCATTGTTGTGAATGTGTAAATATATCTAAAATGAATAAATAACTAGTCAATAAACATAAGTTTCCCTGGTGATCTTAGAACCCTAATGCTTTAGTTTATAGAAAAACATT
>CM019150.1:78372115-78804665 GCA_009733165.1 Naja naja
TAGGTTAGCATCTCTATCTATCTATCTGTCTATCTATCTATCTATCTATCTATCTCTCTATCTATCATCTATATCTGTTATGTATGTAGGTTTGAATGTTATTGGTTTATTTGAACTGTTCTTGTAAAATGTCAAATGGTATTGGTTTAAATAGTGCTGGAAGAAACCCTGCACTTCCATTGCTGGCAGCTACGGCTGCAGGCTATAAGAAGCAGCCGTCAGCCAAGCCAGGACGGGTCCATTCGAGCTGTAGTACTAATAAAGTCTTTGCTGGAACTCCTCGCCTGACTCTTCATGCAAACTTAACAATGGAGCTAAGGTGGGATTTCCCTGAAGAGAAGACGACGCGACTAACAAGCAACTGAGCGAGATGACTGCGCTGAACACCCCCAGCACCATTCGGAACGCGACGGAAGACTGGGAATCGTGATGCGGATCGTTTCACATGTTCCTGGAGGGGAACGATCTCGCCGCATCCCCGAGAGACGGAAGAGGGCGGTCTTTCTCACGCACTGCGGTCCAGCAGTCTTCAAAATGGCGAAGGCGTTGGCGGAGCAGCAGAGCTGAGGAATGGAATGGCCCGATTTAGAAAAACTTTGAGAGCCCCACGCCCACAAGTATCGTGCCTCATTAAGAGACACGAATTTTACGTCGGGATCAAGGGGATAGCGAGAATGTTAATGACTTGTGGCAAGTTTAAGGGACATTGGGGTGCTTGTGACTTTACCAACTTAGAAGAGGCCATGCGTGATCGGTTTGTTTTAGGCCTTAAAGATAAGGTCTTACAAAGCAAACTATTAATGAAACCTAAGATCACGCTTAAAGAGGCCATTGAAGAAGCTGTTTCAGCGGAAGCCACCAAGTCCTCAGCAGCGGCCATGAAAAGATTAACAAGGCCTCAAGCCAGGCCTCAAGCCATTCTGATGGGGATAAATCCACATCTACTCATTGCGAACAAATAGACTCTGATTCTGATGGCAGTGAGGCAGAGGAGGGGATTTTTAAACTCAGAATGGAGAAGAAAAGAAAAGACTCTGGGAAGAACAGGCAAGGGTTCTATTGCAGAGGCTGTGGGGGGCCACCCCCGACTGATTGCAAGTTCTTTGACTCCATTTGCCTACGTTGTGAGAAACGGGGTCACATAGCCAGAGTCTGCAAATCATCCAGAACTCCACCAGCTAGGAAGAAATTCCTGATAGAGACTTTAAGCCCAACAATTTCCTTGAAAAATGGGGCGAAATTTAGAAGCAAATGGCAAGAATGAAACGCACCAAACAATCACTATTGGTCATTCTTCACCCTTAAAAAGCAGAAAAGTACATGTGAAGGTGTTTATTGAAGGAAGGCCTTGCCAAATGGAAGTGGACTCAGGCTCTTATTTATCTATGGTGTCATGGGACACTATCCACAGACTTTTCCCAAAATTCAGAAAAAGCATTTCCAGAAGCAAGCACTGACTCTCAAAGACTACCAAGGGAACAAGATTCCAGTAGTTGGAGCGAGAGATTTCAACGTGCAGTTTAAAGGCCACACCAAACGTTTGCCCCTGACCATCGTGGACAAGGATCGCCCAAGTTTGCTGGGACTTGAGTGGTTCAAGCCACTTGGCATCGAGGTGACTGGCATCCATCACGTGAGCAGTTCTGACTGGGAAGAGTCCTTGAAGTCTGAGTTTCCAGAGGTCTTCAGTGAAGGACTGGGCAAGTATATGGGGACCCCTATTGCTTTCAGCCTAGACCCCAAGGTGCCCCCAATTCGTTTAAAGCCCAGAAGGGTCCCATTTGCTTTAAAGGAAAAAATTGATGCACAATTAGATAAACTCATTGCTCAAGGGGTTTTAGAGCCTACTGACCACTCCAGATGGGAAACACCCATAGTCACACCAGTCAAGTCTGATGGGTCAGTGAGAATCTGTGGTGACTACAAGGGACACTTAACCATGCGCTGCAACAGAGCTCATATCCTGTACCAGTTGTGCATCATCTGCTCCATTCCCTTGGCAGGGGTACAGTATTTGCTAAACTGGATTTGGCTCAGGCATATCAACAATTAACAGTTGATGATGCCACTGCAGAGGCACAAACAATTGTGACCCATAGAGGTGCCTTCAAATGTAAAGACTACAATTTGGAGTAAGCGTGGCACCTGGCATTTTTCAGAGCCTTATGGAAAGAATGTTGCAAGGACTGCCAGGGGTAGTACCTTATTTTGATGATGTATTAATCTCTGCTGAAAATGACACTCAGCTTCAAGAAAGACTCAGAGAAGTCCTTACCAGATTCAGAAAAGGGTTTAAAAGTCAAGGAAGACAAATGTACACTCAAAACAGACAGAGTTGAGTTCCTGGGGTATATGATTGACAAGCATGGCATCCATCCTACTGATGCCAAGGTTAAAGCAATCATGAAGCCCCTAAACCTCGATGCAAGGCAGATTTGCAGGCCTTCCTTGGCCTTATTAACTTTTACCACATGTTTCTACCTCACAAAGCATCTATTGCTGAGCCCTTACATCGCCTACTTGATAAGAATGCTGTTTGGATCTGGGGGCGGAAGGAACAGTCAGCATTTAACAGTATTAAGAGACTAATCACGTCTGATGCTGTGTTGATACAATTCTCTGAGAATTTACCTGTTGTTCTGACTTGTGATGCATCCCCTTTGGAGTGGGGGGTTTGAGTCACAGGCTTCCCAATGGACGGGAAGCCCCAATTGCATTTTACTCTCACACTGTCCAAAGCAGAGAGGAATTATAGCCAATTGGACAAGGAGGCTTTAGCAGTTGTTGCAGCTGTTAAGAAATTTCATGAATATCTGTATGGCAGGTCATTCACCATTGTTACAGATCACAAACCTTTACTAGGCATTGTGGCAGGAGACAAACCTACACCTAATATCCTGTCACCAAGAATGCTGAGGTGGACTGAATTTCTTGCAGCCTATTCCTACAAACTGCTTCACAGGCCTGGCAAGGACATTGGACATGCTGATGCACTGAGTCGTTGCCCACTACCTTGCCACAAGGAGGACTTTGAACTTGAAACTCACACCTTTTTCCTGGAGACCGTTGCTAAGCTTCCAGTCCATGCTGCTGAGATTGCCAAAGAAACTGCCAAAGATGCTGTGTTGGCACCTGTTATGGGCTGGATTAAGAAAGGTTGGCCTCTTCAAGATCTACCTCACCTTGCCCAACCTTTTAAGTCCAGGCAAACTGAATTATCTGTATTAAGAGGATGTATTTTGTGGGGTAACAGGGTGGTTATTCCTGCAAAACTGCAAAGGGAGGTTTTGGAAATGTTACATGAGGGTCATCCTGGGATTGTAAGGATGAAAGGTTTGGCCAGGAGTTATGTATGGTGGCCAGGTATTGACAAAATGGTTGAAAACTGGGTGCATCTTGTCCCAACTGCCAGGTAGTCAGCCTGCCCCACCTCACGCCCCACACAGGAATGGGAATGTCCTAGGGGCCCATGGTCTAGATCCACATTGATTTTGCAGGCCCTACAAGAGGGCACACTTTTCTAGTGATAGTAGATGCATACTCCAAATGGCTAGAGGTAATTCCAATGACATCCACTACTACTGAGGCTGTTATCAAGCAGCTCAGAAAATTGTTTGTAACCCATGGGTTACCAGATGTCCTTGTCTCTGACAATGGCCCTCAATTCACATCTAACATTTTTGAATCCTTTCTAGCTCAACAGGGCATCAGACATGCCCTCACTGCCCCTGGGCACCCTTGCCAACGGCCGGGCTGAACGCATGGCACGCTTTACCAAAGAGAAGCTTCAGCAGCTGGGTCCTGGGGACATCACTGAGAAGCTTGAAAAGCTTCTTAGTGTTCAACACATCACTCCTAGCCCATCAACTAACTTGTCCCCAGCAGAGTTGTTGATGGGCAGGAAACTTAGGTCTTCCCTTGACTGCCTTCATCCCACTTACGCACCCAACGCACCACTGGATTCCACTTCCAAAGTTCGTTCTTTTAGTGTGGGAGATTCTGTCTATGCTAGGAACCTTATAGGTGACCCTTTGTGGATTCCTGCTGAAATAACTCACATCACAGGCCCTCGTTCTTACAGGGTAGACACAGAGGATGGCCTCCTCTGGAGCAGGCACATTGACCAACTTAGATCCAGGTTCCCTCAGGAACATCGCCCTGTCCTCTCTAGGTCCCTCACCTGATGTTCCATCTAGGGGGAAGGAGGGAACAGGAGGAAAATCAGCAAACAGGAATCAACCCCATGTGTAACGAGCCATTGCGACAGGAACCATCCCGAACCCTGTCACAAAGCCAAGATCCATCCTTAGAAGTGGAAGATTGCACATCACTACCTGACTTGGGTGCTGACATTGGAATGGAGATGGGTTGGGAGGAGAGACCAGATTCTAACAGTCTAACAGGGTCTCCTTTCACAGGAAGTCCCAACAGGGAAATGTCAGCAGACACATTTCCCCTCTCACTGGGTGAGAACGTTAAAGCTTCTGAACCACGAAGGTCTCAACGTACACGTAAGAGCCCCACCTATTTAAAGGAATACATTAGATAGGTTGGGGTTTGGTATGGACTGAACCTAGTGGGGAGGGGTGTTATGTATGTAGGTTTGAATGTTATTGGTTTATTTGAACTGTTCTTGTAAAATGTCAAATGGTATTGGTTTAAATAGTGCGGGAAGAAACCCTGCACTCCCATTGGCTGGCAGCTACGGCTGCAGGCTATAAGAAGCAGCCGTAGCCAAGCCAGGACGGGTCCATTCGAGCTGTAGTCACTAATAAAGTCTTTGCTGGAACTCCTCGCGTCTGACTCTTCATGCAAACTTAACACTATCTGTTGTTTGCTTTAATTTAATATTATATAGTATTATGCTATGTATATATGTATGTACATAGGGTGGGTGACTATTATAAATTTAATGAAATAAAATATAATAAATTTTATTAAATGAATTATTAAATAAGTAGCCTTGGGGTAGCATTTCAGCTATTGTCCTATGATGCAGTGTTTTGCCTAAGACAAATTTATCAGGTATCAAATGGACATAAGACTTTTAGTGGGCTGGGTAACTTTTGGGCCAGTCACTCTCTCAGGGTTGTTGTTGTAGGGAAAATAGGAGGGAGGAGTATTATGTTGTTTGTCACCTTGAGTTATTTATAAAATAATAAAGGCAGGATTTAAAAAAAGCAAATATATATTTCATTCTATTTTGTTAAAAAATGGGAAATCTGGATTTATTGTTGCTTACAATCAACTTAAAAGCCTGAATTTTATTTCTTTGTAAACAACTTTTTGTTGGACCACCCCCAAGTATATACTTTACTGTAGTTTTGAATGGAAAATGACAGATGGTAACAGGCTTGATTTCTGCAAATCACAGCAGATTCCAATTTGTATATTCTATCAGCATGCTATCTATTATGAGTTTCTTGGATAGCCCTAAACCAATGCAGGAAACGTAAAATGTGTAATAGATAGTGTGAATGTTCTGCTGGTCTCTATTTTTTTTTCAGCAACAGAAACACCAGCAGCAACAAAATCTGTACAGGATAAATCACAAAATTATTTGGAACATTATGGTGAAAATGAAGTTGCCCATTGAAAAAAAATCCAAGAGCTTTGATTCCAGAATAGGTTGGAGATAATTAGAATGATGGGTGTGGAGAAGTGAGAGGAGCTGAAGCACAGCTGAAGAGCAGATCAATGATTATTCATGCCTAAAGTTCAAGCATGCTTTAAAGCTGCAATTGAACTTTTTAACCTCTGCCAAATGCTTCGCCTGCCTGCAAACCAGACCAAAAGATAAATTTGCCCAGTGTAGTGGACATTTGAATAATAATAATTCAAGGGCCCAATATGTACTACACTATTGCTCTTAATTAATAAGATGATTAAGCTTTGATTAAGACACTACACCATCCTATTTTTTAAATCACTTCTGGAAAATCTAGCACTTTTTCCTTCTCATTGCCTATGGTTCAGTTGTATGTTTTTACAGCAGGGGTCTCCAGACTTAGCAACTTTAAGACTTGTGGACTTCAACTCCCAGAATTCTCCAGCTATGCTGTCTGGAGAATTCTGGGAGTTGAAGTCCACAAGTCTTAAGGTTGCCAAGTTTGGAGACCTCTGTTTTACAGTCTTGCAGGTTCTAGTCCACGCGGACTGATGTCTAAAAATTGAATCGAGCTTTCAGTTATTAACAAGTTTATTACTAAATGAGATCAAGTAATCAACTTGTAATAGCTGACGTAGACTGAAAAAAAATAAATACTGAATACTTATTTATTAAAAAATAAATATGGCATTTATTTAATTTATAGGCTGTTTTATGCTCTTAATTTAACCAATCAGAATAGAGCTGAAACAGACCTTGGAGAGTTTCTAGTCCAACCCCTGCTCAAGCAGGAGACCATTTCAGACAAGTGATTGTCCAGTCTCTTTTTAAAAATCTACAGTGATGATTTTATTGATAGGCTGCCTATTTTTAAGCATCACATTCATTTCTTTGTCTTTAAAATATAACATTTGACCTATTTCCCAGTTATCAAACCTAGAAAAAAATTACATGGAACTCTCAAGATTTCTTCTGCTAAATTATAGTAGATTAGAATATGTTTCATTTATCTGTGAAATTAGGATAATTCCTTTTGAAAAGCAAATTTTATTTTGCAATTTATTTTGCTATTCAAGTCCAACTCAATGGGATTCAATTGTGTTCTACAATTTGCTGGATGGGACAAAATACCGAACATCATATGTTACTGAACTATAACTCCCAGCACCCGTCAACTTTGGTCATATTGAAAGAAATCTTTCAACAGCTCTAGCAGTAGGAAAGATAGGGGAAGATACAGCAACTTCCACTTTTGACCTCCATTGACAGTTTCCAGGGTCCCAGAATCTTTACACTGATACTTATCTTGTGCAACTTTTTTTTCTCTAATGACTTGTTCATCTCCCAGTATATGAGTTTATCTATTAGGGATGTGTATAGCTTGAAAATAATATATTGTATTAATGGAGCTGCAAAATAAGTATCTCCTTAGAGCTGCTTTGAAAAGCTACAACA
Source organism: Naja naja (assembly GCA_009733165.1). Classification (NCBI taxonomy): domain Eukaryota; kingdom Metazoa; phylum Chordata; class Lepidosauria; order Squamata; family Elapidae; genus Naja; species Naja naja. The sequence continues at coordinate 78,379,179 of CM019150.1, forward strand.
GTTATTTCATCTCTAAGATTGGACAGAGGACAATCCCTCCATGCAAACCAGAGACAACATAAAATCAGGGTGGATCCTGTTGTATACTCATTCTTGATAGTTACATATGGCTACTGATACCATATGAATCTTTAGCCATTGAGGAACAGAGAGGCCAGGTCAGGGTTTCCTAAATTGTGAGGTGTGCCTACCTCCCTTGGGGAGGGGCAGAGACAGTGCAGGAGAGGTGTGAAGAACTTTTAGTTGCATTGTTGTAATTAATCTACCTTTCCCAACATTTCACTGTATTGTTTTTCTTGTTCAATGGATTCCCTATAGGAGTTTGGATTTTTAGGGGAGGTCATTGACATTAAACTAAAGGGAAGTGTGATTTCAAAATGTTTAGGAACCCTTGGATCAGTTTGTGGAGTATTCTTGATACATATCGAAGGCCTTCTAGATTTAGCAAACATTGCAACTAATCTTGCATCTACCCTTCTGGAAGCACATAGGTCAGTCTGGTGGAGAAAGTTGAAGAAGGTTTCTTCTACAACAACAGCATGAAGTGTTTTGAGACTAATCACAGTTTTTAAAGGGAAATTGTATATGGCCTTATCACTTTAGTGAAGCAAATCAAGTGACTGGGCCTTAATGACTTAATTAAAGTGAATCTATGTCACTTGATGACATAGGCCTAGTGGCCAGTGGTATTCTCAGTAGAGCCACAAATGATAAGGCAGTCTTGCTCTGGTGTCATACAAACACTGTCTCTTTTGTACATGCTTCACAATGTTGTGTGCATGCATGAAAGGGTTAGAACTTGTATCACGATGGTGTGAAGCTGCTTTTGTCATTTTGACAAAAGTGATGGCTCCCAAAGACACCTCTGTATGAGGTACTATTTTTCACAGCAGTAAATTGAAAGCTTTGCCTGTAACTTAAGGTGTTGATACCTTTCAGAAACTTTGTTCTGTTCAATATCCTTATCACCACTTGGAAATAAACCTTCCTGGATATATACCATAGGCATTTTTCAGGCATGGAACCTTGCATTCAATGATTCATATTCAGAGATAATGTGGTGATACATGTTTCTAAAATCTAAAATCTTCTATTTTAAGATTCAGTGCTAGGAGAACCTCAAAATTTCTCAGTGGTCTGCACTTGATTCCTACTTTACATGTCTTTCGGATGAAGAAAAGTTAAAAACAAACTTACTTCCATTTCTTAGCTTCCTAAACTTTTGTTTTAGTTCTATATTGGTTCCACGTCTATAGGGAAACATCAGAAGTGTTTTTATCCCTACCCCAGATTAATTCCTGCAAAAGTTCCAGGCAGCTGAATCTCTCCTCCTGTTATATTGCTCTGAAATATATCACTATAGTAGGAAAGCAATGTTTTTCCCTTACAGATTCACAATAGCCCAGATGAAGGAAGATTTGTTTGGCATTTTGACTATGTAACTTCAGCTATCAAGTCCTATAAACTGTCTTACTGGAAGCCATTCTGTTCCCTTGATAGGAAAAATGTGTTAAATATTTTAATTTAAACTAAGCCATCATTTTAGCTTAATTTTGGATTGGCACAAGTAAACTGGAGTGATGTGAAGTTGCAAACCACAGATCTAAAATTTGCAACATGTATTCTACAGTATTTTTGGATTGTCATACCATTTATTATGAGATAAATCAACATGACGATTATATAGTTTGTCATCAGACTTTTTATTATTTCAGAAAGCTATTACAGATAAAATGTACATGCACACATACCCCATTCCTACCAAGACCATTTGTTCTAAATGTCTTCGACAGACAGTCTTATGAAATATATTACTTTTGAGAATAATGTATGTGGCATGCTGTTGATTGACAATGGTCTTTCCTTAGCTCACCAAGAATTGACAGCAGAAGGAAAATTGCATTTTATTTTAGCATGTTTCCTGCATTTTAAGCAAATATATGCTGTAGATTGTGTATTACTTGTATTAAGGAACCAAATGTCATTAATAAAAATTGGCCAGGAAAAGATTAATCATAATGGTAAAGCACTACGGTAACATGGTTTCTGGTTACAGCAGGTTCTTTTCTTTCTTGCTGCTTAAGCAGAAAATCCAAACACAGGCAAAAATAATGAGCAGTTTTGCATCCACAAGCTAGTTCCTATTGGACTAATGTTTTTTTTAATAAGTGGCATGTCCTAGAGATAAACACTGAATAACTTATACTTGGAAGAGTCAGGACTGTCAGAAGTCAAAACCATTATGCCGGAATGTTTCTGGGTGACTTTGTCATCCTGCCACTGACTACACTTAAAGCAGATTGGCAGGCAGAGAGGCAGAGCAAGTATCTTCTGGGAGATACTTTTTAAACAGCCAACAGGAAAGGTACCCCCTTAGATTTTGGTTTTGAGACAGTGCATTTAATTACATGTGTGTGTGTGTGTGTGTGTTCCAGTTGATTGCTGATTCTCTATGGAGGGCCCTCCAACTTCTGGTCTGTGGCTCGGTACTGGTCCATGGCCCGTTGGGAAACAGGTCGCCCAAGCAGCAGGTGAGCATGCAAAGCTCCATTTGTGCAACTTGCAGGCACCTGTGCAAAACCATCTCCTTCACCCCCACCACTGTTGCTGGTCCACAGATGCAGAAAGTTTGGGGCTGCTGATCTAAGGTGATGGATTACTGAAAGAATGAAGGACCAGCTCTAGGCCTTAGTTGACCAATGGAAGGGTGAAAGATCATGAGCTGAGTTCTCTCCAACAGCTTCTTGTGAGATCAGAAATCTATTAGAATATTGATGCTTATCACTTTTTAGAACTGTTAGAAGTGTTGCTAAAGATTAATTGCCATCTACTCAGTAAAATCTCTGCAGAAGATCTTAGAGGTTTCCTCTGGCAATAGTGTGAAGCACTTGAAGGATACAATTATTATTATTTTTTGCCTGTAATGCTTCTGCACATTGGAGACAACATTTAGAATATCCTATTTTGGATACATTTGGCCTCAGGCAGTTGGATGTTCTTTTGCTGGAATTCTATGTGACCACTTCTAAGTTATTGGTCTAGTTTTTTATTGTATTTTCTTATGATATCACTCCTCCTGCTTTTAACTCTTGATTGCAATATTCTTAGTTCTTAGTTATTCCTTGTTACTTTAACTATTTTTTTCAGCCTACACATAAGACTAGTGAATCAATCATCAATCAATAATTTAAAGCTTTGGTGGCTCAGGCTGTTAAATGCTTGCTCTTAAGATCCAGCTGTCTACAATTACTGTAGGCTAGAATCCCACCAGGCTCAAGGTTGACTCAGCCTTCCATCCTCTCAGGGTAGGTAAATTGAGGACCCAAGATTGTTGGGGCAATTAGCTGACCTTGTAAAAATGCCGCTTAGTAATAAGCAGGCATATACAATGGAAGGAAGGCTATTGCTGAGCGCATTGGGTTGTGCTCCAAAAATTGTAAGCCGCCCTGAGTCTTTGGAGAAGGGCGGCATATAAATGTAATTTTAAAAAAAAGCAACAAATAAACAAAAATTAAAGTGGCATATTCACAGCTTCTTCCTATTGCAGCTCCAAAAACTTGGTTCTTGGAAAAAAGACAATTGGAAAGGTGTGCTTGAATTAGGTAGGCTTGAATTGGGAAAAATTGGGAGTGGGTTAATGGGAAACTAAAATTCTACCTGCATTTCACCAAATTCTGATTCCCTTTAGTATTGTAAATGTAAAACCAAAGAAGGCCAGTTAGAAAAAAAACCAGAATACCGGCTTTCTGTCCATTCAGAATAAAGAAATAATTACCGAGAAATAGGGTATGTCTAATCTAGTGGAAAGAAGGACTAAGGCTGATAACAGTATTCCAATATTTGAGGGGCTGCCACAAAGTAAAGGGGGGTTGTCAATCTGTTTTCCAAAGCACCAGAAGGTAAGACAAGAAACAGTGGATGGAAACAAATCAAAGAAAGAACCAACATAGAACTAAGGAGAAATTTCCTAACAGTGAGAAGAAATTAACCAATGGAATGGCTTGCCTTCAGAAGTTGTGGGTGCTCCATCACTGGAGACTTTTAAGAAGAGACTGGACAGTGACTTGTCTGGAATGGTGTAGGGTCTCCTGCTAGAACAGGGTGTTGGATTAGAAGTCTTCCAAGATCCCTTCAAATTCTGTTATTTTGTTATAACTCCTTACAGTAACAATTGTTCACCGTCTCCAGTAGGGTTTTGTAGGATTAGTAGTAAACCAGCTTTTGTACTTACGTTGGTCAACAAAGGAAAATTGTTACTGATGTCCATTTCTCCTCCAATACTCTGCCACTTTTCATAATGCAGCACATGCTGGTGACTTTTTCCCCCTTTTAGGGGATTCTCTTACTTCATAGCTGCCTATTTTTGGATGGTTAGAATTTTTGTTTCTTTTTATTTTTCTGCTTTTAATTGTTACAGAGATAATGATATGTAGTTGCCTGCAGTGCAAATATTTATGTAGATCAATGTTTAAGGGGCTCTTGCCTAAGAAAACAAATGCTAGGCTTATGGTCTTTAATTCACACACTGCCCTACGTGATCCTAATTATCACTTGTGTTTATATTAAAGTGATACTTCAGCACAGTGGTGGGATTCAATTTTTTTACTACTGGTTCTGTGGGCGTAGTTTGGTGGGCATAGCAGGGGAAGGATACTGTAAAATCTCCAGTCAGAGGTGGCATTTGCCGGTTCTCTGAACTACTCAAAATTTCCGCTATTGGTTCTCCAGAACTGGTCAGAACCTGCTGAATACCACCTCTGCTTCAGCACCTCCAGTTAATTGTGGCCCAGACAGAGTATCAAATGGGGGAATTGTAGGACTGGCATGGCTGTCCTGAACCATGGAAACTCCATTTTTGTTAACTCCACTTTTTTTGTCTCTGTTTCCCCTTTTTGGCCTCCACACTCTGCCTATGATTGTTATTATCAAAAAACTTATACTAGCCCAGTAACTGATTCAGTAATTCCCCTTTCTTATTATAAATAAATTAGCTAGAAAGTTTTGCATACTTAATTACCAGTTTTATCAGTTAGAGACAGAAGGGCTAGGGCTGTAATATTTTAGTAATGAATCCACCTTCTGGAAGAACCATCCTCTACCAGGGGTATGAATACTTTATTGCTTGTTGCCCATTACTTTCTAATAATCATGTCCCTTTGTTTTCCAAAAGTGTATAAAAGCAATGCTAATTTGTGTGTCAGGGGGTCTCGGTCTGTGACTTAAATCCCAAGAGCACACTTCTTTGTTGCTTACAGAATAAACAGGGTTTGCAATTTCCTGCCTTGTGTGATAATTGGCTTCTTCACACCAGGACAAAAGAAAACAAATCCAGCAGTTGGCTGAGCCAATCCATAGCTTGGCCAACATTTTAGAAAGTTCTTATTGTAGAAATAGAGGTGAGAGATTAATGGCGTTTCTACCATTTGTGAAGAGTTTCTTTTTTAAAAATAATTTTTATTAAACTTTTTCACATTTAAAAACAACACATATACAATCTTCACAATATTGTGACATTAACTTTTCCATTTGCGTCAATATACACATATACATATATTTACATTATTTTTTATTCCTACTATCTAACCAATTGTACCATTTTTCCTAGACTGTATAGTTTTCCTTATCTTCTCTCTCCTGCAATTCTAATGTGAGTTTGACTATTTCTGCGCAAACCATTATTTTCTTTATTATCATACTATCCGTGGGAATGCTATCTAATTTCCAACTCTCTGCATAGGTTATTCTTGCCACTGTTAGTATATGTATTATGATGTATTTAATTTCTTTCTTAAATACTCCTCTAATTATCCCTAAAAGAAACACTTCAAGCTTAAGTTCTATTTGGAGACCGGTAATTTCTTGCAACCATTTCCTTATGTTATTTCAATTTTTTTTTTTTTGCTTTGGGGCAGGACCACCACATGTGAAAGAAGGTACCTTGTTTATTTTTACATTTCCAACATTCGTGGTTCATGTTTGGATATATTTTAGCCAATCTTGCTGGTGCTAGATGCCAATGGTAAAACATTTTATAAAGATTTTCTTTGTAGGCAGCAGCCATTGTTAATTTATAGTTTTTGGTTCACAATTTTTCCCATTCCTCTAATTGTATATTATAACCGAAATTTCTTGCCCAAGCTATCATTGTCCTTCGACTGCTTCCTCTTCCCTATCAAACTTAAGTAATTATACATTTTAGTTATGAATTTTTCTTCTGGTCCTAATAAAATTTTGTCAATTTGTTGTTGTTCTCTATCTATACCAAATTCCTCTTTTTTGTATCTTGTCTGCAATTGTAGATAGGGCCACTAGTCTATCATTATTCCCTCTTCTCTCAGTTCTTGGTTTGTCTTCAATCTTCCTTGATTATCTAGCAGTTGGTTATATCTTATCATTTTAGTTATGTCTAATGTATTTGGATAAATCATTGCTTCCATTGTTGAAAGCCAACCAGGTATTTTGATGTAGTGTTTTTTAAATTTTATCCCAGACCTGTAATAATGCATCTCTAATTAGATGGTTTTGAAAGTGTGAATGTGATTTGTTCTTCTTCTCCCACAAAAAGATGTGCCATCCTATTTGTAGGTCATGTCCTTCTAAGCGAGGTATTCTCTTATCATTCAGGGATATCCACTGGGATAATCCATGCTAGTGCTGCTGCATGATAGTATAATTCCCAATCAGAGAGTTCGAAGCCATCTTTACTTCTGCTGTCCTGTAATAGTTTTAGCTTTATTCAGGGTTTTGTGAAGAGTTTCTAATCTATTACTTCTACTTTACAAAATCTCTTCCTAGCCCATGTTAACCTGCAAACTCAGACTTACTTTATTCATTTCTTTATTAATTAGAATATTTTTCCTGATTTCCTATCTTAAAGGCATTGAAAAGCAAACATGATACTTAAAATGGTATTTAAAAAGCAAGTAGTATTCAAGCCGTGCCCTTAAAACATGGTTATTTGAGCAAGCCGATTTATCCCCATGAGAAGTATATTTTTAATTTTTGATTGGAATAATCGTTTTAAATTTTTTAACAATCTTTGTTGGTTGGGCTTAAATTCTAATTTAATCTTTATTTTAATTTTTGTACTGCATGTTTTTATTGCCCTGTAAACTGCCCTGAGTCCCTTGGGAGAAGGGCGGTATATAAAACTAATAAAACTAAACTAAACTAAACTAAATCATAGTTTTTGAAAAGGACATTGCATGGGTATGAAATATTTAAAACATCAATCAATAAAAAAATAGGAAATCAATATATAAAATTGGGGGTGGGCAGGGAGCCAAAGAATTACTTTATAGTTTCTATTTTCTGCTTTTTTAAAAAATATTTTGTTCTTAATGGTGTCTTCAATGTTCAGTGTTTTGTTGATCACACTGTGTGTGTTTTCCTCCTCTGCCTGGGAATTGAATATTGGAGCTAGGAAAGCTTCAGAAATGGATAAGGACTTTAGCAAAAGGAAGTAAATATGTGAATTATAGGAATACACAAACACTAATCTAGTTTCAGAAGAAATGGGAATTCAACAGGAGGACTTTCCAACTCTCATAGGTCTTATACCAAAGGCGCTTTTTCAAGAGGCAACTGAATTTTCTGGTTTTTCTTTAAAGACTTGTAACTTCTCATCCAAGAAGCTTCTTCAGCTCTGACTGGATGGTGGGGAATAGAAGGATTTATACTCCTTGCAGATAGTTGGTCATTTGCATTGTTAAGATAGCAAGTCATAAAGGCCATTTGGAGGTTTATCTGTATAATCAAGGTCACCTGAGTGGTGCAAATGGGTGTGGAGCCTTCTTGGAACCGTTGAAAGGACTATGTTGTAGACTGGAGATAGATTATGATGTATCCCTCCCCTCTGGTCAATTTTGACATAGATGACCTCTTTGACCTCCTCTTTCAAACAGTGGTTCTCTCTGTTATGTATGCAGGTTTGAATGTCATTGGTTAAGTTTGAACTGTTCTTGTAAAATGTCAGAAATGATTGGTTTAAATAGTGCGGGAAAACCCTGCACTCTGACTGGCTATAAGTAGCAGCCACAGCGCAGCCAAATCGGGTCTGTTATGAGCTGTAGTCACTAATAAACTCTTCACTGAAGCACTCTGCGTCTGACTCTTCATGCAAATCTAACACTCTCTGTCCAAAATGTGGACTTTGCTATCTTCAAAAGAGTGGCCTTTGTCTTTTAAATGCAGGTGAACTGCTAAATCTAGTCCTGATGGATTTGTTCTCCTATGTTGTGCCAAGCGTTTATGAAGTGGTTGTTTTGTTTCCCCAATGTACAGATCTGCGCAAGGCTCACTGCATTATAGTGCTTGGATGAGGAGCAAAATGTCTTCAAAGAAAACCCAAAAAGTCCAGTTGCCTCTTGTAAAAGCACCTTTGGGACAATCATGACCTGAATGACTGAGAATTTCCATAGACATATAGGTCTTGTACATTTTTGCAGGAACTGGTGGCAACTTTTACATTGGCGTATGGCACTTTTTTCTTAGATTCTTTATTGGGCAATCTGGAGTTTTCTGTACCATCCTTCCCTTATCTCAGTCTTTAAAAAGGTGCAGCTGTAAGATTTCAAAAACATATTGCAGTGAAACCTATGAAGGTGTTCTGCTGAAATTGGGCTGGGCATAATACCCACTCGAGAAATTGAATTTCATATCACAAACTCAAATTGAATCATTGATTTTGATTATGTGCCAGCATTGCTGTAACAGAGTCCATCCACCTGGCTGCTGGTCATCCCCTTGTTCTTTTCTTCCCAATTGAATCTTGCCCTCTTCAAATATCAAATTTCCAATTCGAATTCAATCAGGGCTGATTTGCATGAGCCTAATTTTAACCACCCACCTGCCATTAACATTTTCTATTTGCTGTCTGCCTGGGTCTCTAAAAATTTACATTAATGCAAGAAATGAAAATGTGGCACATTATATGATGATGTGATCATTTACATGGGCTCATTATCACAGCAATCAGAAACCAAATAGGAGCAGCAATACCTTATATACAAGTTGCAGTTTCCCACCCCCTAAAAAAGCTAAATGGATACATAATCCACACAAGGGAGAATTATTAATATTGAAACTTTACAGAAATGAAAATAAAGATCATTACTCTCCCAAACCTACCCTGAGCAGAGGGAACCTTCTTAATAGCCACATAATATTTGGCAAGTATTGAGTAGTGTGAATGTATGTATGTGCATATGCGGAGGGGCGGGGGGTGTTGAATAAAAGAATTTTCTGAAAGGGATGTGACTGGCTCCCTGCTTGGAATCCTAAAAAGTAATACATCCCTGCAATATTTCATTGGAATTCAACTGCCTTTGATTAATGATCATTCAGTATACATACAACTGCATATAGCTGTGATAAAACCTGCAAGAGAAATGCAGAAAGGATTGCTTATCTTTCAATATTGTCTGTCCCTGACACAAACAGAGGGAAAGGAGGGCCTGTAAATCCACAGCAAAATAGAAATACGTAGTGCTTGATTTACAGCCATTCATATAGTGTCTGTTCAAAGTTACAACGGCACTGAAAAAAGTGACCTATGACCATTTTTCACAGTTAAGGCTTGCAGCATCCCTGCTATCACCTAATCAAAATTCATATATGTTAGGATATTGAATTAAGTGTCTGGAACAGTAAAGTGTACAACAGGCCAGAACACATGGTTGTAGTCGATTAGTTAGAAAATGCTGACTCACGCATGATGCAATCTACGCTATGATTAGTTGCTATAAGTATAAAGGTGAGTTTTCCCTTTCCCCCCTCCTTTTTCTTCTGTGTGTTTTATATACTGTTTAGATTAGATTTACCTTATGATATTTCTGTGTTCCTGACTTATCTTGTGTCCTTCCTTTTCTGGATGATGACAAAGACTGCTGTAAATTTAAATGGTAAGTATATTTCTATAAAAGACTTACAAGTTTGTGTTAATGTCTCTGACTTAATCTGAACTGTAGCTGTGCAACTCCATGACAAGGGTATTTGGCAGCTGGGGTTATGTGGTTACCTTTTGCAAACTTCTGATAAGGAAAGTCAATGAGAAAGCCAGATTCACTTCACGATTGTAGCAAGAAAGGTTGTAAAATGCGGCAAAACTCACTTAACAACTGTCTTCTTTGCAACAGAAATATTGGACTCAGTTGTGGTCATAAGTCAAGAACTACCTGTACATAGACTGAGAAGGGGTAAAGTGTTTCTTTTTCCTTTTTAAAAAGGAGTGCTTGTCTTCAACAAATCTGATTTTTTCCACCTTAAATCCACCTATTCAGGTAGAAGGGACCAAACATTATGAGTATCGTTGCTTTGAGGAAAGCAATACCTCAAATACATTATGACAAAAAGCACTTTTGAGAATTCTTGTTACTTTCAGTGACCATTTTAGAAGACATAAATAATCCTTTGAGTTCTGATTTTCCATAAAACCCAATCTGTTTTGTGTCCTAGTGCACAAAACAGTGCTGTGGGGAATGGAGACAGGTTAAGAAATCCTACCACAAGGGTATATTCAGTTGGTTTTACAGAGCAGCAAATCAGCCTTCACAAAATAAAGTTGCTATTCACAACTGCAAACAAATAAACCATATTATGGCTTAGAGTCATCAAAGCAACCAGGGAAACATACTAAGGCAACTATAACCTACCTAACCCTCTTTTAGCTTAGACTAGCATCTTGTCTGAATGTCACCACATCTCTGCCTAAACCATTAATCTCTGAAGATTGGTGGTCTTACATCTATATTTTCCATTTTTTAATGCAGTGTCTAAATAGAGCTAGTCCTGGGGAATATCTATGTGGTTGCTAAGAGTCAACACCAACTCAATGGCACTTAACAAAATAAAGCTAGATAGGAACACTAATATATTCCAAGTGAAGCAACAATTTATCCATACTTGTAAAGCTTGAAGTTTCATTGCTGGTAATATGAAGGTTGCCAAGGTCTTGAGGAGGATTAATTGGTTACACAGCAGACTCAGCTATCACACTTAGCATGACAAGTGAGTAGAATAAAACCTCATTTTAATGAACTAAACGTGGAAAATTGGTGTTCGTTACTTATGAATGTCCATTAAACACCAATGTGATTCATTGTGATTTAGATCATTTGATGGTATCATCATGTGAATGTCATCAATTGCTCCCAAAATATGGTCTATCTATGCATAGGCCATTGTACTGTGGTCTGGTAAATCAAGGTGTTATTCATCTAATTAGGCCTCTGATCTAAGTACATTCTTTGCTTAGAAAAATATTATTTCATATGTATTGCTGACATAATGAGTCCAGGTTTAAAAGTCCTTGCAGTAAAATATCCATAGATTTACTTAAACACATTGCAGATATACCCTATCTCTATGTGTTAATGTTCATATCTTATTTCTCAGAGTCACTAGCATGTTTGGATCAACACATCTGATTCAAGAACATAAAAAATCTGTTTAATGTGGATGAGAAATTGTTCTTGCAAATGGCTGATATAATTTTTTCCTTCAGGAATTAAAGTTTCTAGATTGTTTGTTGCAGCTGGGAACGTCAAAGTTCCAGAAATGACTACAGAAATTAAGAATATATTATTTATACAAACTTTTTACAAGTACAATACATAGTGTTATGCTTTTTAAAAACCTAGTGATGTGAAAATGAGGTAATATTTTGTTTAATTAGCCACCTTTATTATAACACAATTTTTTGTATTATTTATTCTATTTCTCCATTTTCTTCACCAGAAAAGGGGGTTGCCACAGCTTTGGCATATGCAATAGTTTTAGTGTTTAAGCATTTTAGTATTTTCTTTAGATAGATAATTGCTATCTATTTTTAGTATATAATTAAAACACAGCTAAAAACTGTTAAAACAAATGAATAAAAAGTACAAGTGACTCAAAATAGACATCAGGATAGCAAGGTAAAACAGTTTCAGTAAAAACTAAAAACATAGAGCTGAATAGTGAACCAGCCTTTCTTCATTCGTCAAGATAAACCATTGAGAAATGTTAAGGTTTTTTTCCCCTAAAGTGCTGCAACATGAAAAGATGTAGATTCTAGCCATCATCAAAAGAGGCTACTCAAATAGATCTAATCTTAGATCAACATTATTCTCTAACAGCTTGTTTGCAAGGAGAAGAATTCAACTGAAGGGCAGATTGATATTAGTGAAGGCAGTCTGACTAAGGCTTTTAGCATTGAAATAGTGGTTGAAGCTGGGCTCAGAAACATGAGCCTTTGCTCATATTAAGACTGTATTTGTTTTTAATTCTGCTTCACATCTGTTCAGGAGTCTGGGTGCTTTCCCATAGAAAGAGGCAGAGTGGAACAAATAATCTGTTGTAGTATCTGAATTAATGGAAATGCAGCCATGAATGGTAAGGTAAACCTGACTCAGATAATAACCTTATTTAGTTTATGATCTCCATTTTAAAGGGACTTCACATTTTATTTCTTATAGCTGAAATGCCTGGCTTAATTTGTGTGCTTTCTTGCTTCTTGACATCTTCCTTTAGATGGCATCTTCCTTGTTGAACAATTCTATAAAATGTCCAAACTTATACAAGTAGTCCTCGACGAACAAACACAACTGAGCCCCAAATTTCTGTTGTTAAGTGAAACATCTGTTAAGTGAGTTTTTCCTGATTTTCATGACCTTTCTTGCCACATTTATTAAGTGAATTACTGTAGTTGCTTAGTAACACGGCTAAGTGAACCTGGCTGCCCCATTGATCTTGTTTGTAAAAAGGTTGCAAAAGGTGATCACATGACCGTGGGACATTGCAACCATCATAAGTATGAACCAGTTTCTAAGCATCTGAATTTTAAGCATACAATTATGGGGATACTACAAAGGTCATAAGTGTGAAAAATGGTCATAAATAACTTTTCAGTGTCATTGTAACTTTGAACACTCACTAAATGAACTGTTGTAAGGACTACCTGTATGTTCTTCTCCGTATTGGCTTAGTAAATATGATTTAGTACCAATTTTGATTCCCTCCCACATCTGCCACCATAAAGCAATATTGAGACCTCACAATGGGAGTGACTTAATTGCCTTTGGCTGATTTTATTAGAAATTCAGCTTGGCTGGCTTTTTAAATTTTATTTTAAAGGAACTGATAAATTATTGGAGAAGCTGAAATTTAAATATTTTGTTTGCTCTGAAAAAGACAGGCTGACATCCAGCAGCATCAGTATTCAGAGTTAATCTCCAGATCCTTTCTGCTCATTATTAAAAACTGTTTAAGAGATTCTTGTATCCAACAGCTTTCAAATAACAACTGATTGTTGAAATCAGGGATGAACACCATTTACATGCCTCCAGCACCCTAAAATATTGCATCTAAATTTCAGCAGTTCATTTTATTTTTTTAAATAAAAGTATAAATAAGATGGTAGATTTATGGGAAGCAAATTGCACTTGTTTCACCTTCTCTCCCAAAAGCACTGGATTTGCTGTTGAGATTCAGCCATTAGGCAATATTTGGGGCTGTTTCAGAGTGTTTTAAGTTGGGCTGAAGAGCCGTCTGCCTCTCAAATGTCTGGTATTTTCATTTTTATCCTTAAAGCTCTTGAAACTTCCCCCAGATGACCATAATGTCCCAAACCTGTCCATTCCTATGATTTGGGTATCTCATTGGGAAGTCATCTGCAGTTCTCCAGGTGATAAGAAAGATGGAGTTCAGAGGTGGTATTCAGCAAGTTCTGACCAGTTCTGAAGAACTGGTAGTGGTAATTTTGAGTAGCCACTTCTAACTGGCTCTGCCCCCATCTATTCTCTGTCTCCCGAGTCCCAGCTGATTGGCTGGGTCTTCTTTTTTTGCCCTGCACAGGAGAACAGAGCTGGAAAGTAGGTTAGTGGGCTGGGGAGGGAATGGGAATTTTATTTATTTATTTATTTATTTATTTATTTATTTATTTATTTATTTATTTATTTATTTGACTTATATGCCACCCCCTCTCCGAATGGACTCGGGGCGGCTCATAGCTAAAATACAATGATAACAATAAATAACCTAAAAATATATTAAACAAATTATAAGCCGAATTAGAATTAAAACCCCAAAATTAAAATAAACAAACCCCAAAGAGTCAGCACAGCCCAGATTGTAAAAACAGCCAGGTTTTTAACTCGTGGCGGAAGGTGCGAAGATCAGGCACCAGCCAGAGCTCCGGCGGAAGAAGATTCCATAAAGTGGGGGCCGCCACAGAGTAGACCCTCCCCCGGGTCCCCACCAGGTGACATTGAGTTGTGGACGGCACCCCGAGGAGACCCCGTCTGTGCGCCCATACAGGGCGGTTGGTATTTCATGCTGGGAGGAGTCGTTCTCGAAGATATCCTGGACCCATGCCATGTAGGACTTTAAATGTTAACACCAAGACCTTGAATCTCACCCGGAGGGCAACCGGAAGCCAATGCAGGCCGCGCAGGAGGGGTGTAATATGGGAGTATCGGGGAGCTCCAATCACTACCCGCACGGCCACATTCTTCACCAGCTGAAGCCTCCGAGTGGTGCACAAGGGCAGTCCTAGATAGAGAGCATTACAGTAGTCCAACCGGGAGACAACGAGCGCCTGAGTGATCGTGCGCAGGGCATCCCGGTCCAGATATGGGCACAACTGGCGAACCAGCCAGACCTGGGCAAAGGCCCCCCTGGCCACGGCTCCCACCTGCTCCTCCAACTTGAGCCATGAGTCCAGGAGGACCCCCAGATTCCGTGCCCTGTCCACGGGGGGTAACACCTCCTCCCCCATGACCAAAGATGGAACTTCCAAACTGGACTGAGATGTCGGTATGCACAACCACTCTGTCTTGGCTGGGTTGAGTCGAAGCATGTTTCTGTCTATCCAGATCCACACTGCTTCCAAACAATGGGAGATCACAGAGAGAGCATCACTGATGTGGTCCGGGGTGGAGATGTATAACTGCGTATCATCAGCGTACTGATGAAAGCTCACCCCGAAACCACGGATGATCTCACCCAGCAGTTTCATATAAATGTTGAACAAGAGAGACGAGAGGACCGACCCCTGAGGTACCCCACAAGTGAGAGACCTTGGAGTCGACCTCTGCCCCCCTGCCAACACTGTTTGCAAATGTCCTGAGAGGTAGGAGGAGAACCACTGTAAAACAGTGCCTCCCACTCTCAGCCCCCCGAGATGTCGCAACAGGATACCATGGTCGATGGTATCAAAAGCTGCTGAGAGATCTAACAGGACCAGGACAGAGGAAAAACCCCTGTCCCGAGCCCTAGAGAGATCATCAATCAGCATGATCCAGGTAGTCCGCTTCCTCCAGGAAAAGTGGCACTTGCTGCGCCACCACACTCTCAATAACCTTCGCTAAAAAGCGAAGGTTGGAGACTGGATGAAATTTGTTCAACACGGCTGGGTCCAGGGCAGGCTTCTTCAGAAGGGGCCTCACCACCGCCTCTTTCAAGGCATCAGGGAACAGCCCCTCCCTCAACGAAGCGTTGACCACTGCCCGGAGCCAGCCGCACATGACCTCCCTGGAGGCATAAACCAACCAGGAAGGGCACGGGTCCAATAAACATGTGGTGGAGCTCAGCTGCCGCATGAACCTGTCCACTTCATCCTCAGAAACAGGATCGAACTCAGTCCAGATTACATTAGCCAGACCGCTCGCCTCCCTTTCCTCAGACCACTGCAAGTCCGAGCGCAACCCTTCCCGGATCCGAGCAATTTTATCCTGCAGATACAGACCAAATTCTTCAGCTCTGCCCTGCAGAGGGTCTGCCACCTCCCCCAACTGTAAGTGGGAACGGGCAACCCCAAACAGGGCAGCTGGGCAGTTATCTGCGGATGCTATGAGGGCGGAGAAGTAAGACCTTCTCGCCGCCCCCACATCTACCAGGTAAGTCCTAATATGGGCTCTCAACTGGGCTCGGTCGGATCCGGAGCGGGTTCACCCTCCACCTACTCTCTAGTCCCCTTCTATGATGCTTCATCTCCCGGAGCTCCTCGGTGAACCAGGGAGCTGACCGGGATCTGCGCTGAGTAAGGGGACGCATGGGGACAACCCTGTCAAGAGCCCCCACGGCCAACTGTTGCCAGGTAGCCGCAAGGACCTCGGCAGGGCTGTGGGTGAGGGATGCAGGAAAAAACCCCAGTTCTGCCTGGGTCCATCAGGCGCCTGGGGCAGAACCATCTAAGTGGCTCCTCATCCCAGCGGTGTGGGGCAGCTTGATGGAAGACCAGCCGTAGGAGATAGTGGTCTGACCATGGAATGGGATGGATTGCTGTAACACCATCCCCCAGGCCACTACGCCACCGCTCCGAGACAAAAACCAGGTCGAGCATGTTGCCCCCCTCGTGAGTCGGGCCATCTATTATCTGGGTCAGACCTATGGACTCCATGGAGGCCATAAATTCCTGGGCCAAACCCGACGCCCCCCCCAAGGAGGGCAGGTTGAAGTCACCCAGAACTATAAGCTCTGGGAACTCCACCGCCACCCCCGAGACGGCATCGAGCAGCCCAGGCAGGGCGGCTGATACACAGCTGGGGGACAGGTATGTAAGCAGCATGCCCATCTGACCTGAACCTCAAGAGGAGGCCTGAACCTCAAGAGGAGGGACTCACACCCGCCTATCTCCAGAGCAGGGACCTCCCTTGGAAACAGGGTCTCCCGAATAACAACAGCCACCCCTCCACCCCTTCCCTGGGGTCGAGACCGGTGCATAACCTGGAAACCTGGGGGGCATATATCAACCAGAGGGACTCCACCCTCTGGCCCCAGCCAGGTCTCGGTGATGCAGGCCAGTCCTCAATGACTTCCCGGAGGAGAGGTGCCTTATTCACCACGGACCAGGCATTAAAATACACCAGCCGGAGCCCAGGGGTCCTAGATCCCAAAACCCCCAGGGATTGAGAAGAGGCCGAGGAGTCGGAGAGCGCGACGGCTCGGATGCAGCGGGGACGTGCTCCCCTAACATGATACGGCCTCCCTCCTCGTCGGCTCCTACCCATTCCAACCACCCTGGGAATCGAAGCCCCCACTATTACGCCCGGAGTCCTGCAGCCCCCCCACGCAGCCCCCAACCACGGCCCTGACTCGGGCTGCACTGAACACCTAAAAGACCCCCTCCCTTCCCTAACCTTCTTCAAAATCGGGTCAAAAATTTAACTAATGAAGGCCTGGAACCCCCCCTTCTACCCTTCCCAGGACCCCCACCCCAACCCCTACCAGCGCAATGCCAACTCCCTGGGTTCCATAACCCGTCCTCGAGGTACGTTGTAGAAAGTCTGGCGGGCCAAACCCGGGAGAGAGGGGACTTCCGTAAGGCCCGCAAGTCCATTGATGAGTAGGCCCACATGATATTATATTGTACATATAAAGGGAGGAGTCGAAAGATGGAAAAAGTCCATATATCGGAGATGTTAAACCACCCGGTCCAGTCCCAACATCCATGCTACAGCCAGATGTTCCCAGGAAATAAGCCGGGATTGCTCTCTCACCACAATCCGGTAGGCTGATGGTAAAGGCCCTCATCCGGGCCAGTCAACATGCTCTCACTGCAGGGTTGCCAGGTGAGCTCGTCGGGATGGCAAGATGATAGCAGAGGTTAGTTACGGGGGGGGGGCAGGCAATCCCAACTCGCTACCCTCACACAGCAGCGGGTGGGATGCGTCCACACCCCTCTCACTAACCTCCGTCGGGTGTGAAAAGGGAGGGGGGGAAATGGCCCCAAGAGGCAAGGCACAAAGGAGGCAAAAGAAGAGCGGGGGGAGGGCAGCCGACACAAGTCTAAAAGGTCCAGCTGGAGCAGAGCAGATGACCAGGAGGCCAGGCCTGGCAGCAACCTCAAGGCCACACCATCTCCACCTCGTGGCCCAATGTCATCGCTAGCCGGTCCGCCGCCTCCGCCATCACTGCATCCGCTGCCTCTGCCACCAGCACCACAGTTGCCAGCATCCATGGCAGCGCCGCCGCACCAACCATCATCACACCCACAGCATCCAGCCTCAAACCGCTCTCTTCTTGCCACCACTGTCGCTGCCACCAACGGCTCTGCTGCAGAGATCCCAGTTGAGACCGGGTGCCGGAGTGGAGACCAGCACCCTCTGCCGATCCCCACACTCCTTGCCTCATCACCCCCAATGTGCCATTCTTCTGGGTGCAGTGCGCCATCTTCGAGGCCAGGGTGGAGGCCAGCCACTCCACTGGTCGCTGCCCCATAGCTCGGTGCTCTCGCCGCGCTGTTCTTCGAGGTGCCGCCACTGCCACCGCACCGTTCTTCGAGGCGCAGCATGTCTCCAGAGCTGAGCCCGAAGTTGGCCAGCTGATTTTGCAGTAACCTTCCCCCAGGAGTGGGAAGGAATGGAGATTTTATAGTATCCTTCTCCTGCCATACCCACCAAGCCATGCCCATAGAACGGGTAGTAATTTTTTTTGAATTCCACCACTGATGGAGTTACAGCCTCAGCTCTTAAGTAAAATCAAATTTTTACACTTTTTAATGCTCTTTGAGGGAACTTTGAATAGGACACACAATATATATGCCTCAAGAGCAACTTTAGGTTGCTCTTGGGGCGTGATTGTAGAGTTGCCTTTGAATGAACTTTCCTCAATTTTATTCCTTGAGCCATAGTAACAGTTTATAAGTAAACATCACTGTTGATTTATAGAAAAGTGGAAATTTGCCTAATTTTTATTAACTTATTAATAAGTAGAGACTTTTGTAAACTATGGATTCACTTTAGACAGAATTATTAGTTGTGCCTTTGCTTGCCACAATAGCATTTATTTAACACCTGTCAGGGAGATTTA
This sequence comes from Naja naja, assembly GCA_009733165.1. NCBI lineage: Eukaryota > Metazoa > Chordata > Lepidosauria > Squamata > Elapidae > Naja > Naja naja. The sequence continues at coordinate 78,397,968 of CM019150.1, forward strand.
TAGGGGGTCGACCACAAACACTCCATAGGCTTGATCACAAATATCTCCTATATAGATTAATTAACAGGTTGTAGCTTTGACACTCAGCTAATTGCAAGCACACCTGTTACTGGAATCAAGGAAGGTGGTGTGAAATTTATCTTAAGCAATGGTTAGCAATGATATCCAGACAAGGATCCAGAGGTGAACAAAGTTTATCATTAGCTTAATAAAAAAAATTGAGTAGTCAATAATAAATAAAATACTCTAATTAATAGAGTATTAGGGGGTGCCTTTGCTTTGTGCCCATGTGTAACTATTGTATAACTTTGTAACCAATCAGCAATTTTCTTTGTTTCTTGGGGTAAATTGTATAAAAATAACTCAACCTGATTTCCGGTGCACTCTTTAGCTGTGAAATCTAGAGGTGTCCTCTTCTGCTTCTATACAGAAGTTAAAAAATTGTTTTTCCTTGATCCTAAAATTGGCTTCCTGTACCTAGCCAGCCTTCTCCTGTGCAATTGGGCAATCTCTCAGAAGCAATCAAGCAATTTTAGTTGGGATGAAGAAGGCAGTGAACATATCTAATACTACTACTTATTGCTGTTTTCCCCACAAAAACAACCCTTAGGCTTTCCGGCCTAAGGTGGGACTAGAACTTACTACATCCAAGTTTCTAGCCTGGTGCCTTAATCACTAGACTAGACCAATTTGGCTGTCAATGTTTGCTTTTTTTTTTTCCTGAAGCACATATGTGTTTCTTTCTGCATCTGTTTGTGAAGCTTTGGGTAACATGTCCAAAGGTAGATGTTTTTTCTATGCATTTATTTAATAAATTAGCAACATCAAAGGGGAAAATTAAAAAGGACAAATGTAAAATACGATTAAAAATAAAATTAATGAACCATCTACCTGGTTAGCAGCAAGATATGACATGAGTAAAACAGTTTGCTTACCAGTGGAAAGATAATCTCTTATAGTCCTACCATGGATTAAAAAAGAAGGCTTTTTCTGAAGCAGGCAAATTCTTACGAATCTAGGCAGGCGAGATAGGAGCGATTTATTTGTCTCACCCAGAGACATTTCTAACCTACATTTCTAAGGCCCAGACTAAGCTGGCTGTTGCTGTGCCATTTACTGATTGGGCATTCAGCAGCAGGCCATTAACCTATTTTGGCATCTATTAATCCTGATGCACATTTTTGTGAAAACAATTTTCCCAGTGCATACATTTTTGTAGACAATTTCCCCTAATGTGTGTACTCATTACTCAATCGGAGAACTGCTTTGCAAAATTCAGAGAACCACAGAAGCCTGAAAGGAAAATTGCACATAGGGTTTTACTTTGTCTTTTGGAAAGTGTGGACCAAGTTTGAGTGTATTAATACATAAAGCAGCTATATTTTCTCTCCCCCTTTCTGTTCACTTCTATACCTATGCTGAGGGTGAGCATTTACTTGTTATATGGTTCAAATAGAGCTCTGTCAGGTTCCTTATCATTGTAAATAAGTATGGAAGAAATACTGGTTGCTTAATCTGCAAGTGCAAAGAAAAAGCATGTAACTATTTTGATTGCCTTATTCCAAGGGTGGGCAACTATGTCTCCTTTATGACCTGTGGACTTTAACTTCCAGAATTCCTGAGCCGGCATGCTGCCTCAGGAATGCTTTGAGTTGAAATCCACATATCATACAGGGCCCATAGTTACCCAGCCCTCCTTTATCTGTTTGCAACATCTCTTGGCTTTGATACAAATGGTTTGATTAGAGAGGCTAGTGATACTGGGAATTACTTTGCACAACTTGAAACTACACTGTAAGAAAGTTTATAGCTAGAAATTGGCTGAATGGCTACACCGCGCACTTGGGAGAAATGCCAAAAAGCGGGGGAAATTACTTGCATAGTGAAGAAGATACAAACTTGATGTCTTTTCCTTTCACTGTCAAATTATTTAGTATGACTATTAATATTATTTTTCTCCTCTTTCCTATTATCTATCTCCTTTCTACTTATGGTTATAATTTTGTTGCTTGTATCTTTACGATTTATATTGTTTTATTTAGTTTGCTAGTACGATTTATGTTGATTCTATCAGTAAGTGCTGTATCTTATGATTTATGATGAATGTTATTTTTATACAATGTTATTTTTATGACTATGATCCTGATTTATCACTTATAGCTTTTATGTACAATGAGAGCTTATGCATCGAAGACAAATTCCTTGTGAGTCCAATCACACTTGACCAATAAAGAATTATATTCTATTCTATTCTTTCCTGGGCATAAGGGAATCATTCTTACATCCTACATCTTGTCACAATAAGTTGAGCATATCATCATCTCATCATTTTTGTTGTTTTACCACTTTCCTCTACGTACGATTACCCTCTTTTCCTTCTCACTCAGAAGCTGGGAAATAATATATGTAAATGTATTCAAACTATCAATTACTGGTGACCTTGCAATTGTGGGATGCAGTGCTATTTTTCATTTGTCAGGCTTTTCAGCTCGCTAACTGCTGCACCCAAAGATACAGCTGAAGCCTTAAAGTTTATGAGAGTCCATATGTCCAGATATTTGTCATGGAAATGGAAATTTAATTTCATTCATAAACATAAGCATTGTTCTCCCCTTCGTGTTCAGCTTTTGTAGATGCTTTATTTTAAATTTTGCCAAATGCTTGGCTGTCATGTAAACATCAGAAAACACTTTAAGGTAAGTCACGTGGACCACAGCAATCAGAAAAAGTCATGTCTCTCATTGACTGAAATGGGAAAAAAATTGTACAGAAGTAACAACCAGAAAAGGAGATGTGGGAAAGAATTGATGTTTTATTGTTTTATAAAATAAAAATATGTTTTTTATTTCTATGAAAGCTGGATTTGATCAATTGAATAGTCACACCAAGTGTAATTGTGTAATCATATTCAAGCCTAACCATCAATGCTGAGTTACTGCCTAACAATCTTACAGCCATAGGAACAAAGGTTGATAAAGAGTTACACCTATCACAAAAGTCTTTAGCAGCTACTCCCTCCCTCTCCCTGCCCATTTCATGGAAATTAATTTTAAAATCCAATCTCTTTAGAGCAAGAGTAGTAAATGAGGAGAAGATTTTAGCTGTACCAAAGCAATTGGAGCTTGCCATTTTAACTCTAATATGGAGTATCATTTCTTGAAGCATGGCTAAAGAATTGCAACGGTGGATTAAGGATGTTTGTCTCATGGAATCAAGGTTACAGTTTCATGCACATTTATCTGGGTGAATGCCCCATTGAACAGAGTGAAGCTGACTTCTAAGCAAATCTTCTTAAATTGACATTGCACAATAATTATAAATCTTGTCTTTAACACCAGGTTTATTTTATTCAGGCTTCACCAACTATTGATATTCTTTGATTTATGGTCAGTGGTATAACATATGCATTTTTCAAATGTTCAAATTCACCTTTTCTTTCAGTTAGTTTAATTAGGAAAACTTTTGGGGAAAAATGACAACTTGGACCTTAATCTTCTGCTTACATGCGTGATAATGGCTCTTCCTGAACAAAAGAATACATACTCCTGAGTAGGCATGGATATTTAGGATTAGACACATTTGATTTCAGTATCTAGTGTTTACCTTTACAGCCTCAAACATATGAACTATTTTTCTTTAGTGTTAAATAAGGAAATCTAGTAAATTTGAACAATAAGGCCAATACTATTCCAAGAAAAGACAATTATTAAAATATGACATTTTTCACTCAGATCAAATGATTATCTATTGGTTCCCTTGTATTTATAATTCAGCTGTTTAGTATAATTTTTTTAGGAGGGAAGTGCTTTTATAGCTGGGAGATATGAGTGTGTTTTGAGGGGTACAATGCTAGGACATGTCAAATTTTTCAACTTTCAATTTCCAAACAATAGGGGTGCTCAAAGGTTGTGACATGCCTTGGAGATTGTAAAAATATTTTGGTTACTGTAATATAATTTAGATGTGCTTGGTAAGTAACTACATAAATATAACTTATTATTATTATTTATTATTTATTAGACTTGTATGCCACCCTCTCTCCCTAAGGACTCAGGGAGGCTCACAGAATAAAAAATACAATACAATAAATTAACTAAAAAATAATTAAACAGTACAAGCCTAATATTAAACATTAAAACTATTAAAACCATTAAAATTTTTAAAAGAAACCCCCCTCCCCTCTGTTTGTTCCCTATCCATGTTCCAGTTATACCTTCCCACCCAAAAACAGTCTTGGTTGTGGGCTTACTGAGGTTTAGATAGTTGAATACACAGCATGAGCTAAACCTGTGTAGAAGTCGCTACCTGAGTGTGCGACATCAATGCCATGTCACACACATAAGGCAGAATATTTACATATTCATTATTAAGTCAGAAACTTTTTCTCAGTTTTTAAAATTTGGCCTTGGATCCTCTTTGTTTTTCAGACAATTGACCTGAGAGGCAGCAATTCAATCCTATTAAACAACAAGTTACTTTTTAATAGTGGAATAATTTTTTTATTGTTGTAGGTCAATGATGAACGTTGAATTAATAAGCATTCTCTGCTTTTTGAACGTAGCTGATAGAGATTAAATAAATGAAATAGTTAGTGAAATTGCTTTCAGTAGAATCAGAAGTTGACCAAATGATACAACTAGCACAAAATTGTTTAAAACAATATGTATGACACTGATGACAGCTTTTATTGGGTGGCTGCAAATTTTAATGATGTAAAATGCAATTATTGTGGCTTTTTTGTTTTTATATTTAGCATTATTTTAGACATTGTTTTATGTTTCTGAGAAAGTCATAATTGTTTCTTGCATTTTAGGATGTCTACTAGTCAGAGCCCTTTGAGTTTTTCATAAATATAAGCTAAACTCATAAAATACAAATACATATTTTATAAATACAGCAAAAGAAAATGTCAACTTTAAAATGCAAAGTAAATGTAAATTAAAAGTATAACTGACAGAAGGTTAAGAATTTTAAAAATTCTTAAACACCTAAAGACTCGGGCTTCTGAAAAGACACAATAAACAAACCATAAAACAATATTCTCTATAAAATGAATGTAAATCTAAGCTGTATGTCTTATGTATTCTGTCATCAATACAAAATGAATTTCTGAATATCTAAATAAATTATACTAAAATCACATCAGGTATTAAGGCTGTAATCCTGTGTTGTTTCAATATCTAAGCCACATTTTGGGCTTCTGTCCTCAAAATCAGACATTCCAAAAGAATTCTTAGCTCAGAGGCAAAATATTTAATCCCCACATTTTGTACAATTCTCAAAGAAAAGACTCTCCTCACATTGGAAAGAGAAATATCAGAAACGCTTAGAAAGTATTCTGCTTGGATAGGTATACATATGTGTGTATGTATGTGTGTGTAATGTCTGAGTGGAGCTATTAGGGTTTTTTTTAAATAAAAGTTGTAAACTTGCATTTGTTTTTCTGGATTTTAAAAAAAACACCCAAGATATCAAAAAGACTCTCTTTACTATCCTTAGGATATTAAAAATGGAAACAAAAAAAGGATATTGAAAATCTGGACCCTTCAACAGTGGAACACTTACAAATCAACTATTGTGACTTGTGGATAACCCCCCCCAACTTTTCAGTCTCTATCAATAAAGAAAAACTGTTTTGAACTTTGAGAAGACCTGCCTTATTGAATTCTGTTTCACAATTTCTGCTGGAGTTCAATTATCTCTTTCTTACCTGGCAATCCTCGTTTTCATTATCAGACTTTGTTTTCCTAAATATCTGCTTATTTCTGTCTATTCAAGATCCCCTTTTATGAAAGTCATTTTTCAATCTCCCAATGCTCATTTTCCTTTCTTCTTGACTATGCTTAATCAAATTTAGCAAAGAACAAGGAGTAGCAAAGGCACAATTCCGATTTTAGCTCAGGCCTTTTTTTTCACATTACCTTCATTTTTTGCATCTTTTTTCTCTGGAACATGAAAAAGACACACAAAAAACCTTTCATTTGGAATAAGACTTTTTGTTGAGTGCAAAGTCACTACAGAATCCATAAAAATATGGCCTAATGTATACTGTAAACCAGCAATTGATATTTTCTAAAAGTTTCCATGGTAAAGTTATTGTCAGATCTTAATTTCCCCAAATGAAGCATCATTTTTTTTGCCATTCCACCATGACTTGTTAAGTAGGAAATGACATTTATTGAAAGATAAAAGAGATATCTTATTATCCTGCAGCTGGTGAAAGAAAGTACAGATCTCATTATTGTATAATAGGTATTTTTCTGGAGCTTACCCGTGACAGCACTCAGGCACACTAATATTGTGGCTTTCCCCAAGAGTCTTTGCACTTCAGAAAATGATAAATGCTTTGGTAAATTGTGAACAGCTCTTCATTATGCTTTCAAAAAAGGCATGTGCTGATGTTTCTTTCATAACTTTGCATCCAAAGAAACAATAGAAATATCTGAAAATACTGTGTATATTTCACAAAGATAAAAGATCAGGGTCTGATGAACAAGCTGTGAGATCCTACAGGTTGGCTTGTTGAAGGAAGCAGCTCATACTTTTCAAATCCTTGGTCGATTATGAACTTAATGAATGGCCTGACATGTTAGCCTCATGATACCTTATCCTCATGAAACAGAGGATTCTCTTTAATGTAGAACTAGTGATCCCTGATAAACATTTGTTTGGGAAAGACAATAGCTGTAAAGTTAACCAGAACATTGATTCCCTTTTTTTTTTATAAAACTCTAGAAAATGAGGGTGTGTAACATGCAGCATATACATTTTACTTAAAATTCTCTCCCTCCCTCCCCCTCCCCCCTTTCTCATTTTTATAAATAACTCAATGCAGAGAACATAACCAGCATTCCTATCTCTTCTTATTTTTCCTACAACAAACCTTTGAAGAAGATTAGCTAGAAAGAGAATGACTGGCCCAAAGTCACCCAGATGGTTTTCAGGCCTAAAGTGGGATTAAAACTCAGTCTTCTGATTTCTAGTCTGGTGCCTTAAACACTAGACCAAACTGACCATACAATTATTCTATCATCATCATCATTGTTAAGTTTGCATGAAGAGTCAGACGCGAAGAGCTTCAGTGAAGAGTTTATTCAGCGACGACAGCTCGAATGGACCCAAGTTGGCTGGGCTACGGCTGCCTCTTATAGCCTGCAGCCGTAGTTGCCAGCCAATGGGAGTGCAGGGTTTCTTCTTGCACTATTTAAACCAATACCATTTAACATTTTACAAGAACAGTTCAAATAAACCAATAACATTCAAACCTACATACATAACACCCCTCCCCACTAGGTTCAGTCCATACCAAACCCCAACCTATCTAATGTATTCTTTTAAATAGGTGGGGCTCTTACGTGTACGTTGAGACCTTCTTGGTTCAGAAGTTTTAACGTTCTCACCCAGTGAGAGGAAATGTGTCTGCTGACATTTCCCTGCTGGGACTTCCTGTGAAAGGAGACCCTGCTAGACTGCTAGAATCTGGTCTCTCCTCCCAACCCATCTCCATTCCAATGTCAGCACCCAAGTCAGGTAGTGATGTGCAATCTTCCACTTCTAAGGATGGATCTTGGCATTGTGACAGGGTTCGGGATGGTTCCTGTCGTAATGGCTCGTTACACATGGGGTTGATTCTTGCTTGCTGATTTTCCTCCTGTTCCTCCCCTTCCCCCCTAGAAGTGACATCAGGTGAGGGAACCAGAGAGAGACAGGGGCGATGATCCTGAGGGAACCTGGATCTAAGTTGATCAATGTGCCTGCTCCAGAGGAGTTCATCCTCTGTTTGTACCCTGTAAGAATGAGGGCCAGTGATTTGAGTTATTTCAGCAGGAATCCACAAAGGTTCACCTATAAGGTTCTTAGCATACACAGAATCACCCACACTGAAAGTACGAACTTTGGAAGTGGAATCCAGTGGTGCATTGGGTGCGTAAGTGGGATGAAGGCAGTCAAGGGAAGACCTAAGTTTCCTACCCATCAACAACTCTGCTGGGGATAAGTTAGTAGATGGGCTAGGAGTGAACACTAAGAAGTTTTTCAAGCTTCTCAGTGATGTCCCCAGGACCCAGTTGCTGAAGCTTCTCTTTGGTAAAGCGTACCATGCGTTCAACCCGGCCATTAGCCGAAGGGTGCCCAGGGGCAGTAAGGGCATGTCTGATACCCTGTTGTGCTAGAAAGGTTTCAAAAATGTTAGATGTAAATTGAGGGCCATTGTCAGAGTCAAGAACATCAGGTAACCCATGGTTACAAACAGTTTTCTGAGCTGCTTGATGACAGCATCAGTTGTGGTGGATGTCATGGGAAATACCTCGAACCATTTGGAATATGCATCTACTATAACCAGAAAAGTGTGCCCTCTAGTAGGACCTGCGAAATCAATGTGGATCCTAGACCACGGGCCCCTAGGACATTCCCATTCCTGTGTGGGGGCATGAGGTGGGGCAGGCCTGACTACCTGGCAATTGGGACAAGATGCAACCCAGTTTTCAACCATTTTGTCAATACCTGGCCACCATACATAAGTCCTGGCCAATCCCTTCATCCTTACAATACCAGGATGACCCTCATGTAACATTTCCAAAACCTCTCTTTGCAGTTTTGCAGCAATAACCACCCTGTTACCCCACAAAATACATCCTCTTAATACAGATAATTCAGTTTGCCTGGACTTAAAAGGTTGGGCAAGGTGAGGTAGATATTGAAGAGGCCAACCTTTCTTAATCCAGCCTATAACAGGAGCCAACACAGTGTCTTTGGCAGTCTCTCTGGCAATTTCAGCAGCATGAACTGGAAGCTTAGCAACAGTCTCTAGGAAAAAGGTGTGTGTTTCAGGTTCAAAGTCCTCCTTGTGGTAAGGCAGTGGGCAACGACTCATTGCATCAGCATGTCCAATGTCCTTGCCAGGCCTGTGAATCAGTTTGTATGAATAAGCAGCAAGAAATTCAGTCCACCTCAGCATTCTTGGTGACAGGATAGTAGGTGTAGGTTTGTCTCCTGCCACAATGCCTAATAAAGGTTTGTGATCTGTAATAATGGTAAATGTCCTGCCATACAGATATTCATGAAATTTCTTGACAGCTGCAACAACTGCCAATGCCTCTTTGTCCAGTTGGCTATAATTCCTCTCTGCTTGGGTCAAAGTGCGAGAGTAAAATGCAATGGGGGCTTCCCTTCCACTGGGAAGCCTGTGGCTCAAACCGCCCCCCACTCCAAAGGGGGATGCATCACAAGTCAATACAACAGGCAAATTCTCAGAGAATCAGATGTGATTAGTCTGTTAATATTGTTAAATGCTGATTGTTCCTTCCTCCCCCAGATCCAAACAGCTTTTTTATCAAGCAATCTGTGCAAAGGTTCAGCAATGGATGCCTTTTGAGGTAGAAACATGTGATAAAAGTTAATGAGTCCAAGGAAGGCTTGCAAATCTGTTTTGCATTTAGGTTTAGGGGCTTCTTTGATGGCTTTAACCTTGGCATCAGTAGGGTGGATGCCATGCTTGTCAATCATGTAGCCCAGGAACTCAACCCTATCTGTCTTAAGTGTGCACTTGTCTTCCTTGACTTTTAACCCCGCTTTTCTGAATCTGGTAAGGACTTCTCTGAGTCTTTCTTGAAACTGAGTGTCATTTTCAGCAGAGATTAACACATCATCAAAGTAAGGCACTACCCCTGGCAGTCCTTGGAGCATTCTTTCCATAAGGCTTTGAAAGATGCCTGGTGCCACGCTTACTCCAAATTGTAACCTTTTACATTTGAAGGCACCTCTATGAGTCACAATGGTTTGGGCCTCTGCAGGGGCATCATCAACTGTTAGTTGTTGATATGCCTGGGCCAAGTCCAATTTGGCAAAGACTGTGCTCCTGCCAAGTGAATGTAACAGATGGTGCACAACTGGTACTGGGTATGCGCTCTGCTGCAGCGCATGGTTCAGTGTCCCCTTATAGTCTCCACAAATTCTTACTGACCCATCAGCCTTGACTGGTGTGACTATGGGTGTTTCCCATCTGGAGTGATCAGTGGGCTCTAAAACCTCTTGAGCAATAAGTTTATCTAATTGTGCATCAATTTTTTCCTTTAAAGCAAATGGAACCCTCCTGGGCTTTAAACGAATTGGGGGCACCTTGGGATCTAGGTTGAAAGTGATAGGGGTCCCCATATACTTGCCCAGTCCTTCGCTGAAGACCTCTGGAAACTCAGACTTCAAGGCCTCCTCCCATTCAGAGTTGCTCACGTGATTGATGCCAGTCACCTCGATGCCTAGTAGCTTGAACCACTCAAGTCCCAGCAAGCTTGGGCGATCCTTGTCCACGATGGTCAGTGGCAAACGTTTGGTGTGGCCTTTAAACTGCACGTTGAATTCTCTTGCTCCAACTACTGGAATCTTGTTCCCTTGGTGGTCTTTAAGAGTCAGTGCTTGCTTCTGGAAATGTTTCTTCTGAATGTTGGGAAGTAGCCTGTGAATAGTGTCCCATGACACCATAGATAAGTAAGAGCCTGAGTCCACTTCCATTTGGCAAGGCCTTCCTTCAATGAACACCTTCACGTGTACTTTTCTGCTTCTCAAGGGTGAAGAATGACCAATGGTGATTGTTTGGTGAGTTTCATTCTTGCCATTTGCTTCTGAATTGTGCCCCATCTTTTCAAAGAAGTTGTTGGGCTTAAAATCCTTTTCAGGAAATTTCTTCCTACCAGGTGTAGTTCTGGATGATTTGCAGACTCTGGCTAGGTGACCCCTTTTTCACAACGTAGGCAGACGGTGTCTAAGAACTTGCATTCAGTGTGGGGATGCCCCCCCCCACAGCCTCTGCAATAATGTTCTTGCCTCTTTCTCCCAGAGTCTTTCCTTTTCTTCTCCATTCTGAGTCTAAAAATCCCTTCCTCCACCTCACTGCAATCTGAATCAGAGTCTATTTGTTCGTAATGGGCTGTTGTGGATTTTTCCACATCAGAATGGCTTGAGGCCTGGCTTGAGGCCTTGTTAATCTTTTTTATGGCCGCTGCTGAGGACTTGGTGGCTTCCGCTGAAACAGCTTCTTCAATGGCCTCTTTAAACGTGATCTTAGGTTTCATTAACAGTTTGCTTTGTAAGACCTTATCTTTGAGGCCTAAAACAAACCGATCATGCATGGCCTCTTCTAAATTGGTAAAGTCACAAGCACCCCCAATGTCCCTTAAACTTGCCATGAAATCATTAACATTCTTGCTTTCCCCTTGATCCCGACGGTAAAATTCGTGTCTCTTAATGAGGCACGATACTTGTGGGGCGTAATGGGCTCTTAAAAGCTTCTCCAAGTCAGGCCATTCCATTACCTTCAGTTCTGCAGCTCCCGCCAACGCCTTCGCCATCTTGAAGACTGCCGGACCGCAGTGCATGAGAAATACCGCCCTCTTCCGTCTCTCGGGAATGTCGGCGAGGTCGTTTCCTTCCAGGTACATCTGGAAGTGATCCGCATACGATTCCAAGTCTTCCGCTGCCGGATCGAATGGGGCTGGGGGGGTGTTCAGAGCAGCCATCTCGCTCTTCTGCTTGTCTTCCGCATCGTCTTCTCTTCAGGGAAATCCCACCTTCGTCGCCAGTGTTAAGTTTGCATGAAGAGTCAGATGCGAAGAGCTTCAGTGAAGAGTTTATTCAGTGACTACAGCTCAAATGGATCCAAGTTGGCTGGGCTACGGCTGCGTCTTATAGCCTTCAGCCATAGTTGCCAGCCAATGGGAGTGCAGGGTTTCTTCCCGCACTATTTAAACCAATACCATTTAACATTTTACAAGAACAGTTCAAATAAGCCAATAACATTCAAACCTACATACATAACAATCATCATCATCATCATCATCATCATTTTAGCCATTGTCTAGCCCAGCCATGGGCAAACTACGGCCCGGGGGCTGGATCCGGCCCATTCAGCTGTTCTATCCGGCCCGCGGAGCCGAAAGAGCGGAGGGTTCTCTTGCTCTCCCAGAAGGCTACGTGAAGTAATCTAACTTTGAATATATATTAGTTCACACAAACACTCCATCCATGCTTTTGTTCTGGCCTTCCGGTCCAGTTTAAGAATCCATTGTGGCCCTCGAGTCAAAAAGTTTGCCCACCCCTGGTCTAGCCACTACAAGATGAAGGCTTCTTCTGCATGTTTTCAACCCATACAGTCCTTAGCTTTTTTTTTTCCAGTTGGGCACTATACTGTGATAAATGGTAAAGGACAATATATTTTATGGTATATTGCCATAAAATACAGGTGAAACTCGAAAAATTAGAATATCGTGCAAAAGTTCATTTATTTCCATAATGCAACTTAAAAGGTGAAACTAATATATGAGATAGACTCATTACATGCAAAACAAGATAGGTCAAGCTGTGATTTGTCATAATTGTGATGATTATGGCGTACAGCTCATGAAAACCCCAAATCCACAATCTCAGAAAATTAGAATATTGTGAAAAGGTACATATTCTAGTCTGGTTCAGTAGGAATTACAATCATGGAAAAGACTGCTGACCTGACAGTTGTGCAGAAAACCATCATTGACACCCTCCATAAGGAGGGAAAGCCTCAAAAGGTAATTGCAAAAGAAGTTGGATGTTCCCAAAATGCTGTATCAAAGCACATTAATAGAAAGTTATGTGGAAGGGAAAAAGGTGGAAGAAAAAGGTGCACAAGCAGCAGGGATGACCGCAGCCTGGAGAGGATTGTCAGGAAAAGGCCATTCAAAAGTGTTGGGGACTTTCACAGGGAGTGGACTGAGGCTGGAGTCAGTGCATCAAGAGCCACCACACACAGATGGATCCTGGACATGGGCTTCAAATGTCATCAGAAGCATCTTACCTGGGCTAAAGAAAAACAGACCTGGTCTGTTGCTCAGTGGTCCAAAGTCCTCTTTTCTGATGAGAACAACTTTTGCATCTCATTTGGAAACCAAGGACCCAGAGCCTGGAGGAAGAAGGGAGAGGCACAGACTGCAAGATGCTTGAAGTCCAGTGTGAAGTTTCCACAGTCTGTGTTGATTTGGGGAGCCATGTCATCTGCTGGTGTTGGTCCACTGTGCTTCATTAAGTGCAGGGTCAACGCAGCCATCTACCAGGAGATTTTGGAGCACTTCATGCTTCCTTCGTCAGATGAGCTTTATGGGCATACTGACTTCATTTTCCAGCAGGACTTGGCACCTGCCCACACTGCCAAAAGCACCAAAATCTGGTTCAATGGCCGTGGGATTACTGTGCTTGATTGGCCAGAAAACTCGCCTGATCTGAACCCCATAGAGAATCTATGGGGCATTGCCAAGAGAAAGATGAGAGACATGAGACCGAACAATGCAGAAGAGCTGAAGGCCGCTATTGAAGCATCCTGGTCTTCCATAACACCTCAGCAGTGCCACAGGCTGATAGCTTCCATGCCACACCGCATTGAGGCAGTAATTGCTGCAAAAGGGGCCCAAGTACTGAGTACATATGCATGCTGATACTTTTCAGAGGTCCGATATTGTTCTATGTACAATCCTTGTTTTATTGATTGCATGTAATATTCTAATTCTCTGAGATTGTGAATTTGGGGTTTTCATGAGCTGTAAGCCATAATTATCACAATTATGGCAAATCACAGCTTGAACTACCTTGTTTTGCATGTAATGAGTCTATCTCATATATTAGCTTCACCTTTTAAGTTGCATTATGGAAATATATGAACTTTTGCATGATATTCTAAGTTTTTGAGTTTCACCTGTATATGGACTATATGAAAAAACTACATTTTTTGTTATGTGTATTTGAACCCAACATTTTGAAACATACCTGGTGCTATGCTTCTATCTCCTATTGTAAGCACCATTTCAAAACTTGTGATGACCAATTGTTTTATTAACACAAAGGTACATATATATAATTAATGTATACACCTTTCATTCTCCATTATATTTGGCAAAACAACATAGTTTTACACCAAGCCAGAATTAAATCAACTGCATGACCTATTAGATGTGACATTATTATTTATTGACAGAAAATGTCAATATAGATGATGTTAGGCAGGGTAAAGAGAGAGGTTCAGTGTACTAACTTTGTAATTTATAACAACATTATTGATTTATAGTTCAATGACACAGTTTTTCAAAAATTCATAGTTAATTAACTCTTATTTGCATAGAAATACAGTGCAGTCAAGATCTGTGTATTACCCATCCTACATATTTGGAAAAATAGTAAAAGCCTGTATATTTGATTACGTACTAATTGCTCTTGCAGATTTGATAGTGGAGATTCTCTGATTTACCATTGTAATCAGTAACTTAGAAGAAGGAAGGTTGAAACAAATTGAAGAAAATATCAAGGAATGCAATTTTTAGACGGATAAGTGAAAAATATGTTATGAAACATGCACACACTACAAACTTTACTGTAGTCCCCACTTAGCAACTGTAATGGGGACTGACAAATTTGTTGTTAAGCAAAGTTGCTTAAGTGAAAATTATTTAACTGAGACAGTTTTTACGATTTTACTTCAGCTTTCCTTTCTTTACTACATAAGAGGGATATGACTCAAATAAGGTGATGCAAATGACAGGGAAAGTTTCTTGAAGTCAATTCATGAGGAATCTTGGTAAAAGAGAAACATTATAGCTCTTTTCCTCCCACTCTCAGCTCCCTGGAATGCTCACCCCAGTGCTGGGATAATTGTATTTGCAGATTGCTATTTTATGATCTTTTTGTGGGGAGCCACTCTATGGAGCAAAGTTTGTGGGTGAATCTAGTCCTCTCCTTGATTCAGAGAAGAGTTCTAAGGAGCTGATCCATTCACCAGCTCCTGTTTTGAGAGTTCTAATCAGCTGATTAAGATTTTATTTATTTATTTTTATTTATTTGTCAAAAGCTTACAATTTAACAGAAACAAGAATAAACATAAGTTTAAATACAAGAAATAGGAATTAATAATTGGGGACAATAGGCACAGTACAATAGGGACAGTAGGCACGATTGTGCACTTATGCACGCCCCTTAGGAATGGGGTAAGGTCAACAGAGGTTAGTTTGAGGGTAAAGGAGTGGGGGTTTGAGCAGGTGACAACAGAATCAGGTAGTGAGTTCCAGACATTGACCACTGTGTTGCTGAAATCATACTTCCTGCAATCAAGTTTGGAGTGGTTTACATTTAGTTTATATCTGTTGTGAGCTCTAGTGTTGTTGTTATTAAAGCTGAAATATCCATTAACTGGTAAGATGTTGTAAAAGATCATAAAATTGAGCTTGTTGACTTACAATTAGCATTTCTGCACTGCAGAAAAAAGTAAGATATCACTTGTTTAGGCAATATCTCCACTTTGAAAGGATAAAAAGAAAAAAAGACGGGTCAGGCACAGAAGAACGTATATTAACTGATCTAAAAGTGAAAACATGGCTGAGAAAAAAATGCTGGATAGGTCATAAATGTGGACATTGGTCGCTGTGTTATTCTTTCATCTCCATCATAACTGCAAATGGCATGGTCTGAGGCAATCATTAAATGAAGACTACCCATATATACAGGACACACTTCATGCAATTACAAACAGACCAAGGCAGAGTTGGAAATGCATTTCTAATTCAGAAGCAAACAGTAGCTCTGGAATTATTTGAGAAGAGAGGAAATTTGAAGCACCCCTATTGGCAGATAGCCCTGTATTCTTCCAAAACATATGCGGATATTCATTACTAAAGCTTAGAAGAATTGTTAGAACATGTTGTGATTGTTCAGTGAAAGTAATACCACTGAAAACAGTGTGTGAGAAATCTGTTTATCCGAAGCATAAATAGTTTCTTAGATTACTTGGCAGATTTGATGCAATGTTTATGCTTATAGTTCATGACTTTTTGTTGTCAGGAAATCTGCAACACACCTGCTGAAGAAACAATCAAAGCACACTCTTTGATTTCAGACAGAGATGACAACACTGTGGCTGTATTTCTTTTAATGTCATGTTACATTTGTTTTCTCCTCTATGAACAATTGGTTGATCCCCGCCCCCTGCTCCACTACAGAAATTAAAGTTTTTCATGTTCAATTCACGAAGTAAAAGTGAGTGGATCTATAATTCAAAACCTATTAAATGTAACGCAGAATAGAAAAAAAATAAGGAAACTTAATCGGCTTGACAAATAGTAGCATTTTCCACACCATACCACATTCCAACCCTCAACCCCAATGGAGATTTACTGTGATGGGAAACAACAGAATATCTGCAATCTGAAGAGATTTACAAATGTCCGTTATAATATACATTACAATTAAAAACAGAACAAATAGAATAAACTGTCTCTCTATATGAACCAAACTCTGAAGGCATGTTGATTTCTGGCCAGAGTGCTTGACTGCCATATAGTTGGCAAAAGTGAGAAAATACAGGGGGCAGGAAAGTAGGAGCACTAATTTATTGACACAAATATGGCTGAATGCATGCAGATTCAATTCCAGTTTGTAAATTTCCAGTGCTGGAGAGAACAAATCTGTCCAATTCATTTTTTGCTCCATGAAGAAGTGATTTTGGTCTCACTTGTAAAGAAATGTGTAGATTCTGTTAACCTCTCAATTAAAAAAAATGAATTAAATTCTCACCAATCTTCTCATAATTCAGTTAGGCATATTGATTCAGGGTAAAGTATAAAATCAATCTCTGCAGTAGTACAAGAATCAGGCAGTCCTGAATGAACTACAGATTGTGTTGCATTAATTGTGTGCAACAGGGATAGTTGAATAGAAGTAACAGTTGCAAACTGGTAGGAGTTTGCCAGGAGAAGCAAGGAAGTTAAAATCTGTGTGCTAGTGATTTGGATTAGAATCAAGAATAATCAAGATAAGTTTAAGAATCTGCAGCAAGCAATGATGTTGGAAAAATATGGATGCAGTTGACAATATAACACAAATGCCCCTCTAACTTATTTGTGTTCTAATAATCAGTGCAAGAATGTAAGTCACCATATTTATATGTTGACATCAAGACATATGTTTTGGCATTTGCCCCTCTCTAAGGAATAGAGAGACAGAAAACTGTCATTAGTTTGATTCTCCTTATATTTAATCATAATTTATTTTTCCCCAGCATTCCATAGTGTCATTATTAGAGTTTGCAGATCATCTGTATTTTCAGCTATCAAAGTAGTCTTATTAGCATAATGCAGACTATTGATATTTCTTGTTTTAAAACCATACTCATCTACTTCCAATGTCTACTCTACCTATCTATCTACCTATCTACCTATCTATCTATCCATTCATCCATCCATCCATCCATCCATCCATCCATCCATCCATCCATCCATCTATCTATCTATCTATCTATCTATCTATCTATCTATACACATACATACATATACATATATATATATATATATATATATATATATATATATATATATATATGTAGGTCTTGGTGTATTCGGGTCTTGTCCCGTGTAAGGTTGAGAATACCTTGGCAACGTTTTGACGAAATCTCATCCGTCATCTTCAGGCTGGTGTCTTCAGCTTCGTTCTCCTGGGAGAAGTGTGTGATTGTGGCTGTTTTCCCCTTTTAAACTCTAGAGTTGGCTGTGTTGTTACTTCTTGATTGGTTTGTGGAGTTGATGTATGCAGATTGGATGGCTTTTTCCTGAGACCCTGTGTGGCTGAGGTGCTGGCTGTGTGTCTCTCAGCCTTTTGTGTTGTAACGACCTGGGTAATGGGCTGTGTGATGACCTTCTGAGTTCTATTGTTGTGATGTCCTGGGTGTGGTGCTGTAATCTCCTGGGTCGTTGTCTGTGCTGCAACCTCCTGATGTTTTGTGTTGTGATTTCCTGAGTTCTGTGATGTAGTATACTGGGTGGAAGGCTGTGATGTGGCATTCTGGGCCTTGGTTTGGCTCGAGTTTGAGGTCTGGCTATGTGTTTATAGCGTGTGTCAGTTTGCTTAGTTTGGGGTTGGAGGGGGTGTAGCAGCTGGTGTTGCAGCCATGGTCTGGTTTCTGGGTGGTGGTTGCCTTTCATCTGTGGCGTGGGCTTGGGTTTGAGTCTGGTGAAGGAGATTGGTGGTGGCATCATGTGTTATTTTGGGTCCGGTGTTGGTTTTTGTGGCTGGGACTCGTTTGTTGATTAGGGCTAGTTTCCAGATGTCTGGTAGGCGGGAAGTATCATCCCGTTTATTCATGTTATGGGGGTGTTTCTCTATTTCGATGGCTTCCCTAATTATTCTCTTGTTGAAGTGTTCAGTATTGGAGATAAGTTTGGATCCCTCAAAATCAATTTCATGTCCTGAAAAACCCAAGCCCACGCCACAGATGAAAGGCAACCACCATCCAGAAACCAGACCATGGCTGCAACACCAGCTGCTACACCCCCCTCCAACCCCCAAACTAAGCAAACTGACACACGCTATAAACACATAGCCAGACCTCAAACTCGGAGCCAAACCAAGGCCCAGAATGCCACATCACAGCCTTCCACCCAGGATACTACATCACAGAACTCAGGAGATCACAACACAAAACATCAGGAGGTTGCAGCACAGACAACGACCCAGGAGATTACAGCACCACACCCAGGACATCACAACAATAGAACTCAGAAGGTCATCACACAGCCCATTACCCAGGTCGTTACAACACAAAAGGCTGAGAGACACACAGCCAGCACCTCAGCCACACAGGGTCTCAGGAAAAAGCCATCCAATCTGCATACATCAACTCCACAAACCAATCAAAAAGTAACAACACATCCAACTCTAGAGTTTAAAAGGGAAAAACAGCCACGATCACACACTTCTCCCAGGAGAACGAAGCTGAAGACACCAGCCTGAAGATGACGGATGAGATTTCGTCGAAACGTTGCCAAGGTATTCTCAATCTTACATGGGACAAGACCCGAGTACACCAAGACCTACATACCTTTACCCGTGAAAATCTACGAAAACAAATATCCTACCTCTACGGGAGGAAACCTTCCAGCTGACCCGGATCTATGAGAAACTCGAAGTGCGAAGAGCCACCATCTTATGTGACCTCACATTCCTACGCAATTGCCGAGACAAAAACGTGATCCCCACATGCTTCCAACTCAAATTCCACACTAAAACCTCAGCCACTGAAAGGATCCTGAAAAGAACTGCATTAGCTCTAATCAGAAACGAACTCCACAGGAAAAGATTCCTACTAGACCAAACCAACAGGGACCTACTCACCCTCCACCTCAAACTCAGTAACAAAATCCACCCAGCACTCTGGGACAAATCCAAACAACTAGCCCTCTGGAGAGCTGAAACAGAAACCTTTCACAAGACAGACACACACACCAACAAACTCCACAGACTAGAGAAACGCCAGAAGCCCAAACCCCCCCCACAACAATGCATGAAACAAACAGTACACAACATATCAGACAGAACCCTCACCATGGCAGAAACCAATGTCCTTTCCAAAGGATTCAACTTTGCTGTCGCCCCCAAACGCATCCCCACTGAAAACATCATATGTGGAGTTGAAGCTAGCCTAGCAAATATTAACCCAGACACAGCCAATAAAATCAGACTTGAAGTCACCAACGTCCTCTGCTCCAGCAGTCCACCCAGAAGCAACTTACACAAAGAAGAACAAAAAGCACTCAGCAACTTGAGGAAAGACAACAACATAATCATCCTCCCAGCAGACAAAGGCAACGCCACAGTCGTGATGAACACATCTGACTACCAATCCAAACTATCCAACCTACTCCAAGACCCCGCTTACAAACCTCTAAACACAGACCCCACCACCTATCTAGAGAAAACCACCAAATCCAAAATAAAAGCCTCGCCCATCAGTGAAGAGATCCAACAAAGAATCATCCCCAGAGAAAAATCATCTAGATGCCCTAAGCTCTATGGCCTCCCCAAGATACACAAAGAAGGAACACCACTCAGACCCATAGTCAGCTCCATAGGCTCTCCTCTGCAGAACCTTGCCAAATTTCTCGCCAAACAACTCCAGCCCTACACAGAATCCATCACCTCACACGTACAAAATTCTTTCCACTTCATAGAAACAATAAAGAAACAAAACCTACAACCCAGTGACCTACTTGTGAGCTTCGATGTCATATCCCTCTTCACTCAAGTACCTATTAAAGAAGCCTTGACAGCTATCCAAAGCAAATACAACCCCCCTAAGCACATCCTAGATCTGACCAACCATTGCCTTTCCAACACGTACTTCATCCACAATGGACAAAGATATAAACAGATAGAAGGAGCACCTATGGGATCACCCCTCTCACCCGTCATAGCTAACCTATACATGGAACATTTTGAAACCAATGCTCTAGACAAATCCGAATACAAACCCAAACTCTGGCTTAGATATGTAGATGACACTTTCGTAATTTGGCCACACGGGAAAGAAAAACTGGACAACTTCCTCACACATCTCAACAGCCTACACCCCAAAATACAATTTACCATGGAAACAGAAACCAACAATCAACTTCCGTTCCTGGACGTCCTAATTTACAAAAACCCAACGGCTCCCTAGGACACACCATCTACCAGAAAAAGACACACACTAACCGCTACTTAAATGCACAATCCCATCACCACCCTGCACAGATCAACTCCGTGGCCAAGACCCTCATCTCCAGAACCAAACGCCTAGCTGACAAAGACCACTTGAGAACAGAATTACACACCCTCACTAACGTATTAATGTCCAATGGATTCCAAAGAAGCACAATCACCAACCTAATCCGAAGGGAGACTCCCCCAAAAACAAGACACAGAACAGGACAATGGCATCGCCCTCCTCCCTTACATCAAAGGCACCACAGATAAAATCAGCAAAATTCTCCACAAACACAATATCAGGACAGCCTTTGGCACTGATCAAAAATAGCCAACATCTTAAGAAACCCCAAAGACAAGATCCAGCTAGAAAACCAAAGAGTTTATAAAATACCATGCAAAATTTGCCCAGCCACATACATTGGACAAACCAACAGGAGAATAAATGCACGCATCGCAGAACACAAGAACGCAGTCAGAAAAGAAGAAAAAACTTCCTCCCTTTTCCAGCACCTTAAAGCCACAGGACATGAAATTGATTTTGAGGGATCCAAACTTATCTCCAATACTGAACACTTCAACAAGAGAATAATTAGGGAAGCCATCGAAATAGAGAAACACCCCCATAACATGAATAAACGGGATGATACTTCCGCCTACCAGACATCTGGAAACTAGCCCTAATCAACAAACGAGTCCCAGCCACAAAACCAACACCGGACCCAAAATAACACATGATGCCACCACCAATCTCCTTCACCAGACTCAAACCCAAGCCCACGCCACAGATGAAAGGCAACCACCATCCAGAAACCAGACCATGGCTGCAACACCAGCTGCTACACCCCCCTCCAACCCCGAACTAAGCAAACTGACACACGCTATAAACACATAGCCAGACCTCAAACTCGGAGCCAAACCAAGGCCCAGAATGCCACATCACAGCCTTCCACCCAGGATACTACATCACAGAACTCAGGAGATCACAACACAAAACATCAGGAGGTTGCAGCACAGACAACGACCCAGGAGATTACAGCACCACACCCAGGACATCACAACAATAGAACTCAGAAGGTCATCACACAGCCCATTACCCAGGTCGTTACAACACAAAAGGCTGAGAGACACACAGCCAGCACCTCAGCCACACAGGGTCTCAGGAAAAAGCCATCCAATCTGCATACATCAACTCCACAAACCAATCAAAAGTAACAACACATCCAACTCTAGAGTTTAAAAGGGAAAAACAGCCACGATCACACACTTCTCCCAGGAGAACGAAGCTGAAGACACCAGCCTGAAGATGACGGATGAGATTTCGTCGAAACGTTGCCAAGGTATTCTCAATCTTACACGGGACAAGACCCAAGTACACCAAGACCTACATATATATATATATATATATATATATATATATATATATATATATATATATTCAGTCTGTAGGTTGAATAAATAAAGATAAATAATAACCAAAGCGCACAGCCTTGTTTCACTACTTTGCCAACCTGGAACCAATCTGTTTTTCCATGTTCTATCCAGAAAGTGGCTTCTTGTCCTATGCACAAGTTACTCATGATAGAGTACAGTAAAATGTTCCAGGATTTCTATTTTCTTAAATACATTCCACACTATACCCAACACAACTGAAGTTCATTTTAGAATCATATTGATATACATAGATATAGTACATAAATATACACATATACACCTACATACTTCCTTTTGTTATTTTTTGCATTTTTCTGTTACCCAGAATGCAGTAAATTATTATACTGCAGTAACAAATATATGTCAATAATATGTCTAAAACCAGTGTCAGCAGTGGGATTTCTCTTCCCATGGGCCATAATTTTCATTGGAGGATCCTAAGCATTTATTTTAATCTTTTTCCATGCCTTTGAGACAGTTTTTGTTTTTGGCAACTGCCAGAACTAGTCCATGCAGTTTTCTTGGCAGATTTTTAGATGTGATTTTCCATTGTTGAGTGTCTGGTTAAAGGTTATCCAGCTTCATCTCAGGAAGGACCAGAAGTCACAGTCTCCTGGTTTGTCACCTGTTAGCTTAACAACTACACTAAAGTGGTTCTGGAGTATTTATTACATGATCTTTATTTCACATGCTATTATGCTAGTATGTGAAGTTAGGGAAATTGTACAACATTTTGCACACTCCATTATGTGTTGTTTCTGTTGTACTGATATTGAAGACTGACCCCTTCCAATCTGTTGAACACTGTCATTCTTTGTATTTCCTGACATAGATTGGTTAGAATATTTACTATTTCTTTTGCTGCTTGAAATATTTCAGTAGATGTTTCATCAATTCCTGCCACTTCTAACATCATCTATTAGTATCATCATACTATTGGAGGATTGTATAAAAAGACTTTTCTAATTATCTTAGATGTTGACACGTACTGTACAAAATTACATCTGTAATTCCTCCTTACCTCTTTCTTTGATTTTTCTTTGTATCAGTTACTCTCTCTCCATTGGCATCCTTTTGCATAGCAATTTGATGTTGTAACTTCTTTCTGGGTTCTGAGATCTTTTGTCTCTGTAAATGTTTTATAATACCAAAAGTTGTCTGTTAAGTTCCTTCCTTAGATTATTGACTTTCTTGGCTTTGGATTTTTCTTTTCTTGACAATTCCCATCATTTGCTCTGATGGTTTTCTAATTCTTAATCTGTGGCAGTTCTTTTTCACATTCATTTTGATAAATTATTTGACATAGTTATTGTAGTTCCTATCAATGAAATCCAACACTTCAAAGCACCTTCTTGATAGCAATACCTGTTCTCTGGAATGATGTTCTCCTTGAGATTCAAATGGACCTTATCATACTGAAGACCCACCCTTTCCTCAAACCATTAGTGAATATGGAGTCATTACTGCTCTCTGAGCTTCTTCAAGTAAAGAACTAGGCTTCAGAGATGGTGACGATGTTTCACTTCTCATCCAAGACACTTCTTCAGCTCTGACTGGATGGTCGGGAATGGAAGGGTTTATATTTCTTGCAGACAGCTGGTCATTTGCATTCTTTTAGAGCAGAGATATCAAACTCATGTCGTCACAGCAGTGTCATGTAGTGTATCAGGACTTTTTCCCCTTTGCTAAACTGAGCCTGCATGTGGCAAGTACATGATGCATCCAGCCTGCAGACTGTGAGTTTATCAGCCCTGTTTTAGAGAGTCATTGAATTCACCTGGAGGTTCATTTGTGTTGTCAGGGTCACCTGAGTAGTGCAAATGGGTGTGGAGCCTTCTTGGAACTGTTCAAAGCACTGTGTTGTAGACTGGAGGTAAATGATATCTTATCCCTTCCTCTCTGTTAAGAGAGGGCTGTTCAATTTTGCACTACTCAGGTGACCCTGATGACACAGATGTATCATGTGCTGGCCACACCCATGCCCGGTTTAGTGAAGGGGAAAAAATGTACAGATCTGCACATGGCTCACTGAAGAAGTTTCTTGGATGAGAAGTGAAATGTCTTCAGAGAAAAACCAGAAAGTCCAGTTGCTTCTTAAAAAAGCATCTTTTAGACAACCCTGATGTAGATGACTGAAAAACCCCACAGACATTTTCCTGCTTACTGTTTCCAACCTGGCATTCCAATTCCACAAGCTGTACATCTTGCTTTCATGCTCTGTTGATTCTGCATTGAACTTGACCCTACAAGTTGTCAACTTCCCCTTTTCCTGCATTAGTGGTTGTAGCATAAATATGAATAACCATCATAATAAAGAGTTATTTGTGAAATCTAAATGATGTTATTTGATCAATGGTTGAGCTGTATCCCAACTATTGTCTTTGCTATATTATTATACAAAAGCAATGTCATTCTTTTTGTGTTTTCATGACATGAGTAGTAAACAGCATGATCTTCTAACTAAAAGTGTCCAGTTCCAATCCATTTTAATCTGCTGTTGCCTAAAATGTCAATATGAGGTCAATTCATTTTGTTTTTTGTTTTACTTTGTTGTGCTTTCCCATGTTCATGCTAATTATGTGCTTTCCCATGTTCATGCTAATTATGTTCCATGCTTCTACTGCATTTCTATTTTCGCAGATTTGGATTTTCTTTTCCTGCATGACAGCATCAACCAGATGTCCCAAAGGCTTAAATCCATTCTCATTATAAACACTGTCACTACTCCAAAATATTCCCAGCAATTCTTCAGCTCTTGATGAATGCCACCCAGTCTGAGGGGTCCATCATCCACCTCTGTATCATTGTTCACTTTATATTTTCCAGCCATGTAGTTTTCATGGGAAATAGTGGGGTGGTTTACCACTGCCTTTTCCCACACAATATGAAATGACAGTTTTGCTGTTGTCAGTAAAGTGATCATCTGCCTCCAGCATCTTTCTGTATTGCTGCTGTCTGATATAGGCGTCTGCTTTTTTAACCAGACAACTTTGTGTCTTGGTGACCCTGCTGGAAATATATCCCTTTGCTGTATACTCCTGGCCTTCTTGCTCATCTCTCAGAGGAACATCTTGTTCTTCCATGATAAGGTAGCATAACAAGACTTGGGAAGGGGAATAGGGGAGAACTATAACCAGCAAAAATATATGTAAGACATCCTGAAAGAATAATAGAAACACACAGGGCTTGGCAAAGGGAAAGAACCAGATCTGCAAGACTCGATAAGCAAAGTTTGATTAAGCCATTTTGAATGTCTGGAGAGATCTGTTCCAGAGTTCAGGTGTTATGACTGAAAAGCCTTATTTTCTGTGTCCCATAAATTATCACTATGTACTCAATGGCAAGGTAATCAACAAAAGTATGCCAACTCTACCCAACTATATAGGACATGCAGGTGCCATAGGAGTCAAAATCCCTTGCATAACCAAAATCCCTTGTATATGCCATGAAAGGTTTTATAGGTGATAAGCAGCAATGAATTGTACAAGACAACCAGTGAATCTTATGAAGCAGAGAAGTCACATGGGCATATGTGCTGCTCTGCTTTGCTGCTCATGCCACTATATTCTGGATCAGCTACAGCTTATGATGATCTTCAAGGACAGCCTCTTGTGGAACACATTACAATAGTCCCATGGGAGATGTGTGAAAAATGAGAATTTGGGATGCCCAGGAATGGGGTACAGATGGTGCACAAGCTCAATTTGTGCAAGGGTCTTCCTGCCCACAAAGGTCACCTGCTTCTCAAGCAGGACCTGCAAGTCTATGAAGTGCCTCAGATTGCACATTAATCCCAAATGGGACACTGCAGTGCCATTCAGGACTAAAGATGGACGGTCCACAGAACCTGCACATTGAAGAGGATGAATGGCTAACAAAACCCTCTTGGAAGAATAGGGGATTCATCCCAAGGAGATCATTAGCATAGAATTTAAAGTGATCCTTGTACTTGTGTGACATTGTTCATTGGAATCACAGCTGTTTGTTTATTACAAATAGAAATTTGTTATTTGTTCACAGAGATTTTATTTTTAAAATAATTGGGCATATGGGAGGAGTAGAAGGAAATTGCCACCATGCAGCCAAACTGTTTTCATCTACATACGCCCCCAGATTAGTTAGAAATTCAGAACTTAGTTAAAAGTGAAAGGGCTGGAGAGAACTCCCTTGAAACTCTCAGGGGGACAGGCTTCACCATCTCAGGACAGCTTTTGTGTTTAAAACATGTATAAAGCTTTGAAAGGATACTTTGATTCAGTGAGGCTGTGATTAAATCACCCATTGAAGCAAATTCACAAATTGAACCAGAGACTTAATTCAATACAATAAACCAAATCAACATGGGAAATATTTTGCAGCCTTGCACAGCATTTGTAGCCTTATACACTGTGAAGCCTTACACATATCTAGAAGGATCTTTTCTTTTTTGGCTGCTTCTAGATAATATACAATGCAGGCAATAATCTTCATTCCTATATAGGGATGGGGGGGGCAGGAAAACCCTGCGTTGTACAGTGGGCTCTCTGAGATTAACAAGGAGTTTTACAATTTCATTCAACACTTTTTATCAGAGTCCATTATTATGCTTTACTTTAAACTCTCAGTGCCTTTAACATAGCCAGTCAGAAGACTTAACTCGATTCTCTCTTGTGTGAAAATGGAATATTATATTTCCTTTCTGGTTCAACCAACACAACTACACGTTCAGCTAAGCATTCTGCACTCTGAATATGGGCTCAGGGTTGATCAGTTCAAACTTGGATTAACCTTGAATTTTAAAGTCTGCATGATTGGTGCAGATTTAACCTCTTGATAAGGAGTGAATGAATGTTACATTAATTCAGGGTTTGGCCCCAACCTTTGTTTACAGGAATTGGGATGGCAGATAGCAAGGCCCCAATGATGTTTTTATTGTGCCATAGTGTTTTTCCACAGACAGTCTGTCTCCATGGCATAATATTTCACTGGGCCAACCTACTCCTGTTGCTTGCCTACTAACAGAGGACCATTTCCAGCAAACTCCAATATAATTGAAGAAACCATTTTTTGCCAATATGTCCCATTCAACCTGGCAGTTCCCCAAAACCATTATGAGAAAGTTTTTTTTTCCTAGAAGGAAAATCAGTTAGGCCATCCCCCTAGGAAACCTGATGATCAGAAGTAATAAAGCATGCCAGCCTTGAAAGACACATCAATGGGCATTCTTCCATCTTATCTTACCAGTCACTGAAGAAGGAGGGAGGAGTTACAACTTAATTTCTAGAGTTTTATGTATTTATTCAGAAGCTAACAGATACTAACAGCAGCTAGTTGATCTTTTCTCAGTTTGGAAGCCAATCAGAACAGGTACAGGGTTAGTGCTTAAGTGGGCTTCAACCCAGGAAATAACATGATTATAGCCTAGATGGAGGAGACCCCCCCCCCAAAAAAGATGTCCCAAATAAAGGCAAAATGTCTCTGTACCTTGTATGAATAAAACTAGAAAGACAAGCTCATGAAGCCCTAAGTGTTGACTTGAAGCAAACTTGAACTTATTTTAAACTTAACTTTAAATGTAGCTGTTTGTGCAAAATTTCAGTTGCACATACTTTTTGTCAGATTTTTTTTTTTGCATCTTTCTGATCATGGCAAGAAAAAATCAAAAGACTCTGTTGCTAACACTTGTGGTGTTATGAAATCTGATGGCAGCAAAATGCCTACATTTACTCTAATTTGATGTGTAATGGAATTCACTTTCATCCTACTTCTCCTTTCACATCTGCAATAATAAACTTGACATCATAGACATCCATAGAAAGGACAAGAGGAGGGCAAGTGATTAAACATGTGTCACAACATTTCAAGGCATATCATATGACTTATGTACATATATCCAACATTTGGACCCAAATACAAAAGCCTGAGACTTGTGCTGTGATGCTATGAGGCACCTTTCATTATTTTTCATCATTGCAGCTACATCTAGATTGCCTATGGACATAACCTCTGTTGGTTTTTGTTGGTAAAACTGACAATGCCTCCACAATAAAGAACTTTTAACCTAAATAGGTGATTAGTTCAGGATCAAGTTGATATTTATTGGTAAGAAGAGGGTTGGAGCTGGCCAAAAATGGGACCGGCGAAGGCTGAAAATGGGGCATGCAGAGGCCGAAAATGGGGCATGTGGAGACCGAATATGGGGCACGTAGAGGCGGCGATGCATGGCAGTGATCCCCACAGCTCAGTAGCTGTATTCCGGGAGGCCAATCCAATTGCCAATCAGCTGCTAGTGCTAAATCAGGCTGTGCTGAAGCTGACCAGGCTGTTTGCTGTTTGCTTCAAGGAGGCAAATTGCTGGGAGGCAGATTTTTTTTTTCTTGTGTTCTTCCCCAAAAGCTAGGTGTGGAGTGGAGTGTCTGGAGTGTCTTATAGTGGAAAAATACAGTAATTTCTCAACCTTGGCAACTTTAAAATGTGTGAACTTTAACTCCCAGAATTCCCCTGATAGCAAGAATTCTGGGAATTGAAGTCCACACAATCTAAAGTTGCCCAGACTAGGGAACACTGAAAAATCCCTCCACAAACTATACAAAAGTCAAATCAACCAGTTGAATATATTTCTTTATGAAATAAGGAAATACAAGTTTGGCAAGTGTCTGTTGCTTTTCAGAAAATACAGTGAAACCAAAATTAATTGAATTATCAAGAAACTAGACCTTAAGTTTAACTGAATATCATAGATTTCTGACAACCAGATCCCTGAAGTTGAGCAAGGAGGCTTCTGTAGAAGGGAAATACTCTCACAAATAATTCCAAAACTCTTTAACAGTCAATAGGCTGCAAAAATTTGCTCAAGACTATTGTATGTATTGTATGTATGTATTGCATGTATTGCTAAGGGGAAGCAGTATAATATTAATGTAAATTACAGTACTTACAGATCCTGGTCCAGTACAGGTATGATTTATGGTCAGAAGAGAGAGAAGAATGTGTTGTTTTCTCTCTGCATGTGTGTATGTGTGTGTGTCTCTCTCACACCCATATGTGCTTATGGCCTGTGCCCACCTAATGCAGTGTATAAAGGGAGTAAGTTAAAAAGCATTGAAAACAACTAATGGTGGAGAACGATGAAAGGTTTTAATGGGCTATTGTGAATGTGCCATGCTTCCGCAAAGCAGCTTTATTCTCATGAAGTGAGTCATCTTGTAGTGACCAGCAAATTATCAGGTAGGCCTCTGTAATTTGTGGAAACTGAATGATTAATTCATAATTCTCAACAAGCTTACCATCTGCACCTTTAGGTTTTCCTGAAACTTGACTAGGCTTTCTTACTCTCTTTCTTTTCCTTTCCTTTCCACTCAAATAATAAATCGCCACTCAAAGGCCCTTCATTTCTAAATTGCCAAGCAAGGCGGGCCTATGACCTTCTAACATATACTTCTCCAGTGGCAAATTTACTGCTGTTGCTATGGTAAAAGGAGGTCCCAAATTGTTGAACCTTGGAATTGTTTATTGTCAGGGGAGGGAGGGATAATTCCCCACAAAGAGAAGCTCTGTAAATCATCAGATGAAGAGTTCAAAAATCATTGTAAATTAATCTGCTGGTCTTAAATAGTGTGAGTCATGTGTTGATGACACAAGGGCAAGGAGACCGTAGTATGTCACATACATTGTGTGCAAAAAGATGGGGATGGAGACCAATAAATGCAAGAAATAAATATACACCAGTTCAAGAAAAGTGTAAACTGCCTTTGGGTATTTATTCCCCCCTGTAAGAATGCAGCTGTATCAAGTTATACTATTTAAGCCAATAGTGTCTGAGCGGGCACCGAATAAGACATATAGGTAGTTCTTGACTTACAACCACATTTGAGCTCAAAATTTCTGCTATTAAGTGAGTTTGCCCCATTTTATATCCTTTCTTGCCACAGCTGTTAAGTGAATCATTGCAGTTGTTAAGTTAGTATTTATTTATTTATTTATTTATTTATTTATTTATTTATTATTTGGACTTGTATGCCGCCCCATCTCCGAAGACTCGGGGCGGCTCACAACTAAAACAGCAACAATTATAAATAATTAAAAAAGAATTAAACCAGTTGTTAAGTTGTAACACAGTTGTTAAGTGAATTTGGATTCCCCATTGTCGAATAAATAATAATTGTCTTTGCTTGTCAGTAGGTTGCAAAAGATAATCTTATGACCCCAGGACACTGCAGCCATCATGAATATGAACCAGTTGCCAAACATCCAAATTTTGATCATGTGGCCATGATCATGCGGCCATTTCACACAGTTGTGTGAAAAGCAGTCATAAGTCACTTTTTTCAGTGTCATTGTAACTTTGAACGATCACTCAACAAATGGTTGTAAGTTGTGGGCTATCTCTACAAAGACATGGCTTTTGGTAATGGGGAACTGCTGGACTACCAGCCCGAAGCATAATCCTTCTTTTAAAAAAAAATGCCTTGAGGCCCCATATTGGTTCCAGAGGTATTTTGCAGAAAATACAAATTGTGCTTTGTATGGAGTCGTCACCACCTGACAAATAAATCTGTGGGAAATGATAAAGGATGCTAAACCTACAAAATCACCTTGTAGGGTTTCTGATAAATGTTTTATGGCATGCCATGCCCCATCACAGCAGCTTTCTTTTATGACAAAACCCATAATACGTTCTCAGAATTCAAAAGGTAGCTGCTGGGTCACCCACATTGAGAAACCTATTCTAATTCCTTTTACTGCCCAAAGGCATAGCTGAGAATGTTGTCACCTGTGAAGTAATTCAATTGGCTTCAAAACTGACTTTGTGGTATGTTTTTTTCCCCCCTTCAGGCTTGAAAAACATTAGCAATTCTAGTTTAGAATTAAGGAGGGATAAGTAATTTGTTTGGTTTGCATTTTAATATAAACTGACCCAATTAGCACTTCCAAGATTAATAAGCAAACCGGCATGCAATTATCATTCAGTTTTCACACATCTTCAAATTTAACAACACTATAGTTCTCTGTTTTTTCAAAAAAACAAAACAAAACAAAAACATGTCCAATAAATCTATATATTAAGAAAATATGCATTTGAAATATAGACAGGTCTTTATGCAAACACAATATGCCTGGAAAATTGCACAAAATTTCATGGAGACTTCTATAGGAATGAAGATATTATATTATCCAAACAATCGGCTGAAAAAAAGGAACACATGCTCTTAATTTAACCTATGCTTATATGCTTAATGGGAGTATCCACAAACTCAGTGTTACCGAAAAAGCAGTTCTATAGGCTATTTAAACAATGTACACTTTTCACACTTCCAAATGTTTTTCTGGGATCATGCAGCCACCAATAATTAAGGTGTCTCTGAGAGGTACAAAATGTGTCCCCATGCAAACACCAAATCATTTTGTCAAATCAGGATTACTTCATTGCCCTGTTGGCAACATTGCATTAGATAGCATGAAGGAAATAATTATTAAGGAAATCTCTTTAATTGAAATATCTATTGAATTAAAATCTGAATGATCAGTTTATAGTGGAAATTACCAAATGACTATTAAAGGAGGGAAGTTCTTTAATAAGAGAATTATTATACTTACATAGAAAATAATAATATACATGAAGAGGCTAGATATACCTGGTTACTTTTCTTATAAGAAGGAAAGGTGTTCACCCAAAGAACTTTCAAACAAGCCTACAGTATTGAACATGATATAGATAGTAAAAACTGCCTTCTCTTCTTGGTGAACTCCTTCCTTGAAGACTAGGGTATTCAACTATCTTATTCCTATGTCTAGGAGTGGAGATGATGTGGTATGCATAGTTCCTCCCAGCAAGGGCAACACCTAGGACTTCTCAATAACATCAGAAACATGTAATGATGAGACTCCATTTGGCTGAACAAGGAAGTGCAGAAATGTGGGGAACATGTTTGCAAATGCAGTGGGGAACTTAGAAAAAATCAAGGTTATTTTAATATAAAAGCAAAACGTCAGGGGCTACCATAAAGATCACCAAATCTTATCACTGATTAGGGGAGGGAAGTATTTGGCTTTCCGGCTGGATGGGTAGAATGAGAAGAAAGTAATGAGGGCATTGTTGTTCAGGGCAGTGAAGGTGAACTTCAGTGTGTGTATTCACCCCTATCCTGTCTTGAGGAAAGAAAGTTTTGTGGCAAAGTATGGTGTTTCTACTAGGGCCAAGTTGGATTTTTTGGGGTGAGGGGGAGGAGAAATCCTTCTCAGCAGGTCAGCCTCAAAATCCATCAATTAAAACTAAGGATGCAAGAGCCAAGAACTTTTGTAAAACCTTTGCAGTTTTCAGAATATCTCGACTTTCTCTGGCTAGGCACCTCCAGATATGTCTGATTATATCTATCTTCCCCAGTCAGAATTACCATAATATATGATGAGTTATTGTTATAACTTTTTGAGAGGGAAGGAGCTGGTTTAGATAATATCTCTGCTGGAAACATTCTTACTTAGTAGCTAGGTGGCCATCTCTATGAATTATTATATTTGACCAAATTGTTGGACTCAGGGATGCGATTCAACCAGTACAACAACTACGTGCTCTGCGTTCAAAACTTACCTTCAACTGCAGCTGAAGAAAACAGCTGAGATGCAGAAATCCACTCTGCCATGTGAATCAGGTATGCTCTAACAAAAAGACATAAAGCACAGAAAAGAGGTGGGTGGGCAGGCCCACAGGCTTATCAGAGTGAACCGGTTTGCAACCAGCTGATCGTCGGAACAAGGGGTTCACCTGAATCAGTCTGAACTGGTAGAATTCCACCCCTGGTTGGATTATAAGCTCCTTAAGGAAAATACTTCTATATTTTAAACATTGCAGAGTACCACTTCCTGTTTCTATTTTAGAACAAATGAAGACTAATTCTTTCAAAATGTTGCTTGAATTGGAAAATGGCTCCATAAACTCTCTAGTTAAGAGTGTAGCTAAGCAAACACCAGCTAAGCATTACCTTTAGGTCTCCAAGCATCTGAGTGAAGAATGAGATTCATGAAGTATGAAATCACCCTAAAGTTTCATTCTTCAACATATATTTATCTGTCAGTGGAAGCTTGTTGTTTAGCAAATGATGTTTACTAATGTATGTAATTGCTGAGCTTACTGCTCATTACTTCTTCTTTTTTTAAAGTACAGAAATAGTCACAGGACTTTGATTTCCTTAAATAAGAAAATAATTTTCATTATGAAGGTTACAGCAAAATAAATGATCTTTCTCCTAAACTAATGATTTAGTTACTGTTTCTATATGATATTTAAATTTGTAGATTAGCATCTCAATTATATTTGAGTAGACTATTCAACAGCTGACTCAAAAAATGAACTATTCATTTTATTCCACAAAAAGATTCAACCCTACATACTTATATTTCACTCTAAAGTTTTCTAGAAATCTCCAGAGACAAACAATGTCAGACTAATTTAGCAAACAATTTAGTTGTTATTTCTGCACAGTTTAATCGCATATAATGTGGTTCACCTTTTCAATCTGCTGTTTATGGAGATGCCCACAACAGTTTGAGAATAGCTGTTCTCAAACTGCCCTGAAAGACTAACGGCATGCCAACTTTAATGGAGTAGAATGTGGCAATTATTAGGTGTTAACTATGTCTGAGCATGCTTCTAAAATGATTAGGAATAAATATTTCAGACTTTATTTTAACAAATTATCTCTAGGATTAATTAAAGCAGGCCAACTTTTTGTTAGTCGTCTGCAAATTGTAGTGTTGCTACTTTACCATTAACTATAACAAGTCAATTTCTTAACTATTATAAACCATTTATGCCATTGTATTAATATATACTTATGTATATACTACATATAAGGTGTCTTGCTTCCCCCAAAATAAGACCTATCCCAAAAATAAGCCCTAACATGTTTTACATGTGTGCCTAATGTAAGTCCTAAACCCAAAATAAGCCCTACTTAACCTGTGCAGTCAGATGACTACCGATTCCATCTGGTTGCTTATGTGCGGTGCCTCCTGCTCTGTTGCAGCCCTGAGCAAGTAGAAGAAGTGGGCTGGCGTCCACAAGGGTTCATGCTGCACATGGCTGCTGATGCTGTCACCATGAGGCAGGAATCAGGGTATGGATGGCCCAGCTGTGGGAGCTCTGAGATATGCCGTTGCAGGCCACATGGGGCAGCTCTACCTCTGCCTTGCAGCAATGGCACTGGTGCTCTGTGTGCCCTCCTGCCCTGTTCTGAGCAAGCAGAAGAAGTAGGCCTCCCATGCATGAAAAAAAAGCCACCCCCTGAAAATAAGCCCTAGTGTTTATTTTGGGGCCCAAAAGAAAATAAGACCTGGTCTTATTTTCAGGGAAACACGGGTACATCAACATTACCACCCTGACTTTTTTATTTTATTATTATTATTATTATTATTATTATTATTATTATTATTATTATTATTATATTAGACTTGTATGCCGCCCTTCTCCTGCAGGACTCAGGGCGGCGAACATATAAAAAAGAATATATACAATAAAAAGATAGTAAATAAAAACAAGTCTAAATTACAAAGCACAGCTAAAACAATTAAAATTACAATAATAAACAAAATTATTAAAACTACCCGCCCCCATGGTCAATCCAGGCCGGCCTGCTGAAACAGCCAAGTCTTCAGGTCTCGACGAAAGGAGCGGAGATCAGGGGCCAAACGAAGATCCGCAGGAAGCTGATTCCATAGCGCGGGCGCTCCCACAGAAAAGGCCCTAGCCCTGGGAGCCGCCAGCCGACAATGCCTGACCGACGGTATTCCCAGGAGGCCCCTCCTATGGGAGCGCACTACAGAAGCTTTTGACTTCTACAGAAGCTCTCTTCTCTCATATCTTTTAAAGGCTACGTGTTAGAGGGAAAAGAAGTTGGAAACTGTGGGGGGGAGTCATTTTACACAACACAGTCAATATTGCATATAGCCTATTCAGATGAATAATGTTTCAAGTAGTTATTATTTTGCTGTATTTTATTGATGTTTCTTATTTCTCTTTATATCTTTCTGATTATGCATTTTAGTCTCCTTGTGAGCCTCCTTGATTTATTACCACTGGATTGGTACATAAATCTATTAAATAAAGAAGAAATATTGCAGCAAGAATGGTTAGATTATATTTACTAGGGATACTTTTTTTCCTGAAAAAAAAAAAGATAAAATGAAACATTCAAAGCTGTGACATGGTTTAACCCTAAGTTATGAATTAAAGGGGGGAAATGCCAGGGGGATGTAAATATTTTTCACTTAATAAAAAGTAGCTAAAGAAGAAATATATGTTTAATTAGAACAATTTTTTAATCTCAGTCATCTAAACACAAGCTACATACTGAAAAACTATGCGGGTAAAGCCACAGATAAAAGCTTCAGGGAAAAAAAGAAAAACTAGATATTATGACTGATGATGTCACTCTTACAATTTCTTTTAAGAAATCTAGAGAATGTCTATGGAGATTCTTAGTCATCCCAGTCATGGCTGTCTCAAAGGTGTTTTTTCAAGAGGCAACTGGACTTTCCGTTGTTGTATTTAATTTATTTCACTTGCATTTCTTGGATGAGAAATTACATTTAGTTTCTTATCCAAGAAGCTTCTTCAGAGCTGAAGAAGTTTCTTGGATGAGAAGCGAAACAACTTCAAAGAAAAACCAGAAAGTCCAGTTGCCTCTTGAAAAAGCACCTTTGGGACACTTCTAGGGAATCTTACTTTTAAATTTAATCTGGTTCTGTCCTAAGTCTAAGACCCAGATATACAATATTGGTGGAAAAGGGGAATTACAATTCAGCTTCCCTATCTTCTGAAAAGCTATGGGAATATATTAAGTTATGCTTAACATTACCAGAAAAGATGCATCAGACATTTTGCATGTTGTTCTCACCTCATTGGTGGAAAGGGAAAAAAAAATCAAGGATGAGTTTTGGATCTGAAGGCCTTCTTTAGGGAAATTTATGACATTCCTATACAAAATTTGCCCTCTTCCTCTCCAAGGAGCAAACTTGGATTGCTGCAATTCATTGTGTTGCTGAATTTCAGGCATGTAGGCTGCTGAGGTGCCATAAGAATTGATGAGGATTGCATGCAGGCAGTGGCTCATGGATTATCTGTCCCTGGTCTGCAATAATCCATGATCAAATCTTGAAGAAGCAGGGTTTAAGGTGGCTGTCGCTTCTACCTTTTCTCCTTATATGTTCCTCAATGCATACATAAGCCTAAGCAATTTGTAGAAGGCAGCATGACTTGGAATCCATAATTTTGACCAGCCTTGGACACAAATTTATGGATGATCAAAAGCATGCATGAGTTTATAGTTATATTTGATATATGCAGTACTTTAATAATACATTCCCACTATAACAGTGTCAACCTCTGTAGCAAAGAATTTAAATTTTTATATTTCCCTTGAATTTCTCTAGCTGTGCTCACCAGGTCATGATTATTGAATTTTGCTCCTTGTTGTTTCTTAACAACATCTAATGACAACTTGTATTTATTTATTTATTTAGCTGCCCATCTCCCACAGGTGACCCTGGGCAGCTTATAAAATTGAAACACACAAATCCATCACAAATAATTCCCTGGTGCCCAAGGATAAACAATGACCTCACTCACCATCAATAATAACAAAGCTCATCTACCACCTAACCCAAATGTCTGAGGAAACAATTCAGAGCCCTGAAAAATCCTCCCAATGTCCTTTTGCTTCATATTGTAAAAACATCTGGCAAATTTCCCAGATGGTTTTTGGTGCTGCCAGCCATTATTTCCTCCTTTGCCTTCTTTTTATTCTTCTTTTGACACTTCTCTGCTTGTGTTACCTTAACTGCAAGGTATCAGAAAAAGGGAAAATGAGGAAGGGAATATTTATTCCTATTTAGTTGAGTGATGGACTAATCCTGTCCTTTTCTAAACTACTTGTCTCCTATATTCTTCTCTGCAGATAAGAGAGAATGTATTCATCCAATGTTACAGTATTAATTTCCCAAAATGCCATTTTTATTGGTTTCCCATAATCTCTTATTTTGTAAAAAAAATTTATCTCCTTTTCATGTACCTTATGTATATTATATACATATATTATATGCACAATATACATTTATTGTTTTTGACAGAAAAGTATGATAATTCTACACATAAATGAAGAAACTAAATATATGTTCTCTACTTATGATCACAACCGGGATAGGAATTTTGCTCAAGAAGTGATGCAATCCTTAAACTAGTCATTATGGCCATTTTATTAAGGTCATTAGGCAAACCACCACTTCTTAAGTAAATCACATGATCATTAAATGAATCTACCTGCCCCAATTGTCTTTCCTTATTGGAAGCTAGCTGGGGGGGTTGTAAATCATATATGACTACAAGACACTGCAACCCTTGTAAATGTGAGCTGGTTAACAAGCACCCAGATGTGGGAGTGGTGCAAGTTATAACATTGATGATGGGTTGTAAGTCACTTTTTCCAAGGCCATTATATCTTTGAAACATCATTAAGTAGTAGTTAAGTTGAGGACTACCTGTATCTTGCAGAATGTTTACTAAAAATGGGGGAAAAAAGATGGCAACGGAGTCTGTGAAACTCTTGTCAAAGTCATCTTCCTTACTCTCTACAGCATGGGTGTCAAACTCAATTTCATTGAGGGCCACATCAGGGTTGTGTTTGACCTTGGGGGGCATGGCCAGGGGGAGAATGGCCAGCTCAATGTCACTCATCAAGGCTCCATTTTTGGCTGCAACAGCCTCCTGCAGCCCTCTGCCAGTAAAAATGGAGCTTGGGGATGATGCACATGGCCCCTTGGGCTCCATTTTCAGCCTTCCTGGCCTCTTGTAGCAGCAAAAACGGAGCTCAGAGAGGCTGTATATGGCCAACCCAGGCTCCATTTTTGGCTGTGATGGCCTACTGTAGTCCTCTGCTAGCAAAAATGGAGCTCGGAGGGGCTGCATGCAGCTCACTCGGGCTCCATTTCTGCTGGCAGAGGCATCATGGGCTGGGCCTTCACTGTTTTCAGGGTAGGCCTGTGGGCCAGATCTAAGCACTCCAGATCCAGCCCGTGGGCCTTGAGTTTGACACCCCTGTTCTACAGAAAGATATTGGTAATAGTACATGGAAACTAGCTTTAGCTAAGTTATGTTTGGGATTTTTTTGTGTCTTCCTGTGCCTTTAACTTATTTCGCCATTTCTTATTTCTTCTCTGGGTTTAGCATAACACTACTTACCCTGGAAGGGAGTATGGGTATGTATGAATTCTTAACCCCAACACTCATAAATACTTCTATATTCATCTTTTCTGTTAAAGAAGTAGTCTGGAAGGCATTGTCATGCCCCTGGTGAAGACTGACTCTGAGGGAGAGGAGGAACAGCTGACAGGGAGTGGAAGTATGGCTCCGGAGGTTGTGGAGGAGGCTGGGGAAGGGTAGAGGCTGGTTGGACAGTCAGAGGAGGACCCAGGCCCATCCCCTCTCGATCCTAGGTCTATGTGGGAGTAGAGGGCCTTGATCCTCTTGATGGGCTGCAACTGCACAAAGATCTCTCTGGCAAATTGAAAGAAAAAAAAGGACAAGTACAAAAAATGGAAAGAAGGACATACAACTAAGGCAGAATATTAGCAGATAGCCAGAATCTGCAAAGACGAAGTCAGGATAGCAAAAGCTCAGAAAGAACAAAGACTTGCAACAAGAGTCAAAGATAATTAAAAAAAAGTTTTTTCCAACATATAAATAACAAAAAAAAAATCAAGGAAACAGTCGGTCCACTGAAGAGAGAAGATGGCAAGAAAGTAACAGGCAACAGAACAAAAGCAGAACTGCTTAACTCATTCTTTGCATCTGTCTTCACACAAAAAGAAACTATAGCTCAACCCACCAAAAACATAACTGTAAAAGACAGACCAGAAATAAAAGTTAAAATAAGCAAAAAAATAGTAAGAGAACTCCTGTCTGATCTTGATGAACACAAACCACCAGGGCCTGATGGATTACATCCCAGAGTTTTAAAAGAGCTGGCAGAGGTCATCTCAGAACCACTGCACCACATCTTTCAAACATCCTGGAGCACTGGGAAACTACCAGAGGACTGGAAAAGAGCTGATGTGGTTCCCATCTTCAAAAAAGGAAAAAAAAACAGACCCAGGAAACTATAGACCAATCAGCCTAACATCAACACTCGGGAAGATACTGGAAAAGATAAAAAAACAGATCTGCCAACATCTAGAAACAAGTAAAGTAATAACTAGCAGTCAGCACAGGTTTGTTAAGAACAGATCATGCCAAACCAATCTTATTTCATTCTTCAACACAGTGACTAAATTAGTAGACCAGCAAAATACTGTGGACATAATATATTTAGATTTCAGCAAGGCATTTGACAAAGTAGACCACAACCTACTTCTTCGTAAGCTAGAAAAAAGTGGAATAGATAGCATCACCACTAGATGGACTCACAACTGGCTGGCAAACCATACTCAACGAGTAGTCCTTAATGGGTCTAAGTCTACATGGAGGGAAGTAAGCAGTGGGGTGCCACAAGGTTCCATCTTAGGCCCAGTACTCTTCAATATCTTCATTAACAACTTAGATGAGGAATAGAAGGGGAACTTACCAAATTTGCAGATGATACTAAGCTGGCAGGAATAGCTAACACCCAAGAAGATAGGCTCAAGATCCAGATGGATCTTGACAGACTAGAACACTGGGCCGTATCTAACAAAATGAAATTCAATGTAGAGAAAAGTAAAGTCCTACACTTAGGCAAGAAAAACCAAAAGTACACAGATAGACTGGGTGAAACCAGGCTCAATAGAAGTAACTGTGAGAGGGATCTTGGAGTCTTGGTGGACAACCAGCTAAATATGAGCCAGCAATGTGCAGCAGCAGCCAAAAAAGCTAATGCAATCCTAAGTTGTATTAACAGAGGGATACAATCAAGATCAAGGGAAGTACTAATACCACTCTATAAAGCCTTAGTAAGACCACACCTAGAATATTGCATCCAGTGTTGTTCACCACATTATAAAAAAGATGTCAAGACTCTAGAAAAAGTACAGAGAAGAGCAACCAGGATGATTAGGGGACTGGAGGCTAAAATATACAATGAACGGTTGCAGGAACTGGGCTTGGCTAGTCTGGTAAAGAGAAGGACCCAGGGAGACATGATAGCGGTCTTCCAATATTTGAGGGGCTGCCACAGGGAGGAAGGGGTCAAGCTATTTTCTAAAGCACCCAAAAGTCAGACAAGGAATAATGGATGGAAACTGAACAAGGAGAGATTTAACCTGGAAATAAGGAGAAACTTTCTGACAGTGAGAACAATCAACCAATGGAACAGCTTGCCCTCGGAAGTTGTGGGAGCACCATCACTTGAGACTTTCAGGAAGAGATTGGACTTCCATTTGTCAGAAATGGTGTAGGGTCTCCCGCTTGGGCAGGGGGTTGGACTAGATGACCTACAAGGTCCCTTCCAACTATGATTATCTGTTATCTGTTAACTGAATAAGACGATGGACATGCGTACGGGCGAGCGCTGGAAATAAAGCGTGGAAATATCTCTAGTTTGTGGTTCCTCTCTGAGTTTGGTGTCCTTCCCAGTGTGTGTTCTGTTATCTGTGGACCTCCTCCAGTCCTTATCTTGCCTGGTTTGTGTTGCTTTTTTCCTCCTTCTTGTAACTGTTTGTGTGGGAGTTTTTTGTCTTCTGTCAAGGATATTCGGAGCTTGGAAGGAATAAAAGGGGCTTCACCTGTTTTCTGTGACTATGTTTGTTTTGTATCCCAACCTGGGTCATCACAGGGACAGAGGAGGATAAGCAACAGCTGCTTTTACCCTTTCCCCAGAGACATCTTGCTATGCTGCTACAGATCATGGAAAACTTAACCAAGCAATATGCATGTACATAGGGTGTTTATCAGTAACTCACAAGAAAGATAGAATTATAGAAAATTTCCCTAATTAACAAGTACAGTAATGATGGACTGTTAATACAAAGGAGTAAAAAAATTTCACCATAAAACCAGGATGAACCAAAATACAGATAGAAAATGCTGCCCTTTGCTTTTGATAATATTTATTTTCTTTCATAAGTTAACTTACGAGATGACATTTGAGTTCCGTGAAATATATTCAGCTTATCTGGAATGAAGACAAATGTAAAGATGCATAAGGGAACAGAAATCTGCTTTTAAGCTATGGATATGAAGTATATTATTTATCATCATATGTTCTGATGAAAGTAGAAATTCCGTTACAAATCTAACGAGTGCTGCTGTTGTCAGTAGCAATGTTTTGGGTAAGGATGTGCATATGGGATGCTTGCAGAATCAATCACTTGCACATGTGCATCGGTACTTAGAGTTTAAACATCAGAGACAGAAGAGAATGATTTCACAGTTTTGCTTTCAGGTTTTTTTTATTCCTCCACATTTATTAAACAAAACAGAGCCAAACATATCATTTGTGAAGATATGTGTGAATTTTGGAAAGTTCTTATCATGAAAAGAAATTCTCTGCCAGCCACAAGAGCCCTGTTTAACATCATACAGTCATTTTCAGCATGGTGAACCATGTGCCTGTCCTCTCTGTAGAGATCTGAATACATGCATACATGCACACCCATCATGCTGCTTCCTTTCTGGTTATACAACATTATGCAAAGTATGTAAAATGAAATCACAAACAATACATTGAAGCCAGGAGATAAGAAAGAGGAAATATAACTAAATCTAGCTTACACCAATACCAAACACTATATTAATTCACACTTTCAACAGTATCAACAGTAGGGAGCTTCAAATTTTTGGGTTCTATCATATCACAAGACCTAAAATGGACACCTAACATCAAAAACATCATCAAAAAAAGCACAACAAAGAATGTTCTTTCTGTGCCAACTCAGAAAGCTCAAAATGCCCAAGGAGCTGCTGATACAGCTCTACAGAGGAATAATTGAGTCTGTCATCTGCATCTTTAACTGTCTGGTTTTGTTCTGAAACCCAACAGGAGACACAGACTTCAGAGAATAATTAGGACTTCAGAAAAAACAATTACTACCAACCTGCCTTCAACCTGCCTAGATCCGTATCAATCAGGCTTCCGACCCTGTTACAGCACGGAGACGGCATTGGTCGCACTGATGGATGATCTCTGGAGGGCCCGGGACAGGGGTTTTTCCTCTGTCCTGGTCCTATTGGACCTCTCAGCGGCTTTCGATACCATTGACCATGGTATCCTTTTGCGTCGCCTCGGAGGGTTGGGAGTGGGGGGCACTGTTCTTCAGTGGTTCTCCTCCTACCTCTCGGGGCGGTTGCAATCGCTGTTGGTGGAGGGGGTTGGGTCGACCCCAAGGGTGCTCTCTTGTGGGGTCCCTCAGGGGTCTGTCCTCTCCCCTCTTCTATTTAACATCTACATGAAGCTGCTGGGTGAGATCATCCGTGGTTTTGGGGTGAGATTCCATCAATACACTGATGATACTCAGCTGTATATCTCCACCCCAAACCAGATCAGTGATGCCCTCTCCCTGATGACCTGGTGCTTGGATGCGGTACGGACCTGGATGAGCGGGAACATGCTTCAACTGAACCCGGCCAAGACTGAGTGGCTGTGCATATCGGTGTCTCGGCCCAGCCAAGATTGTCCAACTTTGGCCATAGGGGGAGAGGTGTTGCCCCCTGTGGATAGGGCGCGGAATCTGGGGGTCCTCCTGGATGTACAGCTCCGGATGGAGGAGCAGGTGGGGGCCGTCACCAGGGGGGCCTTTGCCCAGCTCCGGCTTGTTCGACAGCTTCGCCCTTTTCTGGACCGGGACGCCCTGCGCACAGTCACTCATGCCCTTGTTACCTCTAGACTCGACTACTGCAACGCTCTCTATTTAGGACTGCCCTTGCATACCATCCGGAGACTGCAGCTGGTGCAGAATGCGGCGGCGTGGGTGGTGATGGGAGTTACCCGGTTCTCCCATGTTGCCTCCCTCCTGTGCAGCCTGCATTGGCTACCGGTTGCGCTCCGGGTGAGATTCAAGGTTTTAGTTTTGACATACCAAGTCCTGCATGGCATGGGTCCTCAATACTTGAGGGAGCGTCTTCTTCCAATATCAAATACCGGCCGCCCTGTGCAAGCTCATAGGCAAGGACTCCTCAGGGTCCCGTTGGCTGGTCAGTGCTGGCTGGTGATTCCCTGGTGACGAGCCTATTCTGTCGCGGCCCCTGACCTCTGGAATCAACTGCCTTTGGAGCTCCGCCTGGCCCCTGACCTCCGCACCTTCCGCCATGAGTTAAAGACCTGGTTATTTGACCAACCCGGGCTGTGACCCCTCCTTGGGGCAGGGATGGATTTTAATTTTTATTATTGTACTGTTTTAATATTTGGGCTTGTAATTTAGTTTAATGGTTTTTTAAGTATTTATTGTTCTGCATTTTAGTTGTGAGCCGCCCCAAGTCTTCGGAGATGGGGCGGCATACAAGTTCAAATATAAATAAATAAATAAATAAATAAACTGAGGACCTGTATACTGCACAAGTCAAAAAGAGGGCTGTGAAAGTATTGACAAACCCCTCACATCCTGGACATAAACTGTTTCAACTCCTACCCTCAAAACAACATTATAGAGCACTGCACACCAGAACAACTAGACACAAGGACAGTTTTTCCTGAACGCCATCACTCTGCTAAACAAATAATTCCCTCAACACTATCTATTTACAAAGTCTGCACTACTATTACTATTAATCTTCTCATCACGCCTTATCACCCATCCCTTCTCACTTGTATGACTGCAACTTTGTTGCTTGTATCCTTACAATTTATATTGACTGTTTCCTAGTATGATTTGATTGCTTATTGTACCCTATGACTATTATTAAGTGTTGTACCTTATGATTCTTGACGAATGTATCTTTTCTTTTATGTACGCTGAGAGCATTTGCACCAGGACAAATTCCTTGTGTGTCCAATTGCACTTGGCCAATAAAGAATTCTATTCTATTCTATTTTCTTCTACCATCCCTTTTGCTTTCAAAATATTCACTTCTGCTGACTCTGTAAATCTCTTAGGTGGGCCTGTAAAGCATCATAAAGTGGTATATAAGTCTGAGTGCTATTGCTAATTTGCTATCCAACTATAACTTTCATAGTGTTTTCCCTTTCCTGCCACACTGCTCACTCTTCCTTCAAATATTTTACAATTAATTTTATTTGACCAAACTACTTCAACAAACTCCTTTCAAACCCATTGCTTGTGGACATGTATTTATCTTTATCCTTTCTCCACCCATTCTATCAGATGCTGCTCAAAAATCACCATTGTATTCAACTTCCATGTTCATCTAGCATGCCTCTTGTTTTCATATAGCAAATTTGAGGAAAACACTCAGACACGTTCATCATCCAGAAGCAGTTTAGTCTAGTGGTTAAGTCATCAGGCTAGAAATCAGGACAGCATAAAGCCAGTGGGATGTCCTTGGGCCAGTCACTGTCTCTCAGCCCTATGAATAAGACAATGGAAAACCACTTTTAAAATCTTGCCAAGAAAACTGCAAGGACTAGTTCAGGGAGTCACTGGGAGTGAACAATGAGTTGTGGGGGAGGGCGGGGAGAGAGAAATCCATTAACATATCTTTCAACATATACATGCCTCCCACTACAT
Source organism: Naja naja (assembly GCA_009733165.1). Classification (NCBI taxonomy): domain Eukaryota; kingdom Metazoa; phylum Chordata; class Lepidosauria; order Squamata; family Elapidae; genus Naja; species Naja naja. The sequence continues at coordinate 78,442,542 of CM019150.1, forward strand.
CCCCATCAGCATTTGGATATTTTAACATTTGCCCTCTAACACGAATGCCTACAGTAATTAACTGGTTTGCAGTGATTTTACATAAACTGTCCTGAATTCTCCTTGCGTTGTACATTTAAACTCCTGCTAAATTATCTGGCATTATCTACCTGCAAAGATACATAGACATTCATGTCCCCAACAACATTTCTGTAATATTATCACAAGCATTCTTTGATATGTTTAGCCAAAAAAATCATTACACAGTGAAGAAGTTTTTTGTCTTACACGATTTTTGTCTTACTTCTTGCTCAGTATCAAACAGTTTTGACCTGTTTTTTATTTCCATTGTATACCCCTTGTGTCATATTCAAGAGTAGGGATGTCCACAAGGGGAAAAGGAATGGCCCAATAGAATAAAAATGGCTGCTGCAAACACATGATCAAAGCTACCATATTGACTTTGATTGGATGCTCCTTCCCTGAAGGAAGCCATTCCCAGAATGGCTTTCAACTCTACAATCATGTGAAGTTTTTTAATTGAAGTCTATTTACTTCAGCTTAAACTTTATCCAAAGCAATAAAACCAAAATATAAAAATAAAGTCTCTTTATTACATGGAGGCAGTTAGATTACAAAAATAAGCAGTGGTTTGGGATATTCCTTAAAAAAGACACACCTGCTTGAAGGAGTTGGCAAGAAGAGATCCTACAGGGTGACTCTGGAAGCACCTTTTTCTTCCTCTTCTTCTTAATCTGAAAGAATATACATTTTTCCCATAAGTCAGCTGGAACTCTTTCCCCTTGCGATTTGAGCACAATGAGTGACCATTTCAAATACATGCAAAGGAAGACAGGGAACAGTAGTCCATAAAAATGATCATGCTATAACTTCTTTAGTAGGCTGATGAGACCATGCACTGAAATTTGGCTTTCAGTACACTGAAAATTAAGCATGGCTTTCAGAAAATAAAAATGAATAAACTCATGCTTAGAAGTGCAGAATTCTATAATGGCTTATAAAATTTCATTTCTGTTAGGATGCTAAGGTAGAAAGCAAAATGGACATACTGCTGCAGTGCAGCATATAAAAAAAGTGGCAGAAAAATGTTGAATATAATATTTAGAAAATTGTAAGTAAACCTTTCATCATATTAGGCCCCATTCAAGAAAAGCACATGTTAAGAAATTGTTCCCTGGGGAGGCAACACCTGGTACTTTTTGTATTGTACTGTCTTCTTTATTGCTTCTTTTCTGTTTGTTTTATATTTTAAACATAGCATTAATGCTAGGCAATGAGTGATTTCAAAAATGCATACAGTTATAGAATTGATCCTGATAAATTGATATGATCCATTCATTTGCCTAACTAATAACCTTCCCTAACGTAAACAGAGCTAGTATGTAGGAGAAAATGAGGCAGAGCCTGGAGGCAGAGTCAAAAGAGGAGTCAGTCTAGAATTGTTACGTTCCCACAAATGGCCTAAGTCCAAACTGCCTTGAATTCCATTAACTTATCTAGTGCCAATTTAATGCTAAGCATTAGTTGACTAGATTCTTGTGTTTAGGCTTGAGCAGTAAATCTTCTGAACTAAACAACTACCATCAGCTATGGAAATTCACTAACTTGGATTTATTCACTCTTTCAGGTTAACCTAACATCACAATCAGGGTTCTTATGATGAGGAAGAACTGGAAGAAGGGAATGTTCTTGATATTACTTCAAATTCCTGGAAGAAAATTAGGATTTAAAGAAGGGAAGAGGAAGGATCACAACTCTTGCAAGTCCCATGGCTATTGTAAGTCCCGTGGCTAGGAAGTGGGAAAGATGGTCTGATGATTGTCAGGCCCCAAGAACCAACAAACTTATTTGCAGTTTCCCTTGTTGTTCCTCATCCAGTGGTGGGATTCAATTTTTTTTACTACCAGTTCTGTGGGCGTGGCTTGGTGGGCATGGCAGGGGAAGGATACTGTAAAATCTCCAGTCAGAGGTGATATTTTCCGGTTCTTCAAACTACTCAAAATTTCTGCTACTGGTTCTCCAGAACCGGTTCTCTAGAATTGGTCAGAACCTGCTCAATACCACCTCTGTCCTCACCTATATACAGAAATCTTGCCAATCTAAAGCAACTATTTTCACCACCATAGTAATACCTGGGAATAGTGAGGGAGGAGCCATTTTAACTCTCTTTTTCCTGATCAAACTTTCCATGCTTTACTGCATCTTTACCCTTTGCAATGCAGACCTTCCCTCCTGGGAATCCAGACTACATTCCACCACAGTCATCCAAGATTGAATTTATAACAAAAAAAATTCATTATTTATTATATTCACATAGATCTTTTGAAATATAACAATATTTATTCTAGCTTAATGGCAGCATAGCAATAGTGTAAAAATGAATGCAACCCCAGTCATGATCTGCATGTATGTCAGTTTATAACTTGTCTTATCCCCAAGTCTAAGAAAGAATAAATCAATTGTATATAAAATACACAAGCCCATCTTTTGTAATGCTGTTGCTCAATGGTCAGTGGAATAAAAAAAAGTAGATAAATACTGAAACACAGCATTGACAAAAAGCAAAGCTGGCTTGGGTAGAGCAAAACAATATAAATCCAGGAAGTATACACATAGTTATTGTTATGTATGTAGGTTTGAATGTCATTGGTTTAGTTTGAACTGTTCTTGTAAAATGTTAGAAATGATTGGTTTAAAAAGTGCGGGAAAACCCTGCATTCTGATTGGCTGGCAACTGCAGCTGCTGGCTATAAGTAGCAGCCGCAGCCCAGCCAAAATGGGTCTGTTCTGAGCTGTAGTCACTAATAAACCCTTAAGCTGAAGCACTCCGCGTCTGACTCTTCATGCAAACATAACACTGGCAACAAAGGTGGGATCTCCCTGAAGAGAAGACGATGCGGAAAACAAGCAGAGAGAGATGGCTGCACTGAACACCCCCCCAGCCCCATTCGATCTGATGGCAGAAGACTGGGAGTCGTACGTGGATCGTTTCCAAATGTATTTGGAGGGAAACGATCTTGCCGACATTTCCGAGAAGTGGAAGAAGGCGGTCTTTCTCACGCACTGCGGTCCGGCAGTTTTCAAGATGGCAAAGGCATTGGCAGGAGCTGCAGACGTGAAGGTAATGGACTGGCCTGACTTAGAAAACCTGTTAAGAGCCCATTACGCGCCACAAGTATTGTGCCTCATTAAGAGACACAAGTTTTACCATCGGGATCAAGGGGAAAGCGAAAACGTAAATGACTTCGAGGCAAGTTTAAGAGACATTGGGGGTGCATGTGAATTTAACAATTTAGAAGAGGCCATGCGATCGATTTGTTCTAGGCCTTAAAGACAAGGTATTACAGAGCAAGTTATTAATGAAACCTAAGATCACGCTGAAGGAAGCAATAGAAGAGGCCTCTTCAGCAGAAGCTACCAAGTCCTCAGCAGCAGCCATGAAGAAAATTAACAAGGCCACAAGCCATCCTGATGTGGAAAAGTCCACAACAACTCATTGTGAGCAAATAGATTCTGAGTCAGACTGTAGTGAGGTGGAGGAAGGAATTTATAGACTCAGAATGGAGCGGAAAAAGAAAGACCTGGGAAGAAAGAGGCAAGATTTCTACTGCAGAGGTTGTGGGGAAGCCACCCCGCACTGAATGCAAGTTCCTAGATACCATCTGCCTCCGTTGTGAAAAAAGAGGACACCTAGCAAGAGTCTGCAAATCATCCAGAACTCCACCCAACAGAAGGAAGTTTCCTGACAAAGAATTCAAGCCCAACAACCTCAGTGAGAAAATGGGGCAGCACAGAAGCAAAGGGGAAGAATGAAACTCATCAGACAGTAACTATTGGTCATTCTTCTATCAATAACAGAAAAGTGCATGTCAAGGTACTAATTGAAGGAAGGCCTTGCCAAATGGAAGTGGACTCAGGCTCATATTTATCTATGATGTCATGGGACACTATTCACAGACTACTCCCAAACATTCAGAAGAAGCATTTCAAGAAGCAAGCACTGACTCTTAAAGACTACCAAGGGAACAAGATTCCAGTAGTTGGAACAAGAGAATTCAATGTGAAGTTCAAAGGCTACACCAAACGCTTCCCCTGACCATCATGGACAAGGATCACCCAAGCTTGCTGGGACTTGAGTGGTTCAATCCACTAGGCATCGAGGTGACTGACATCAATCATGTGAGCAACACTGAATGGGAGGAGGCCTTGAAGTCTGAGTTTCCAGAGGTCTTCAGCGACGGATTGGGCAAGTATATGGGGACCCCTATCACTTTCAATCTAGATCCCAAGGTGCCCAATTCGCTTAAAGCCCAGAAGGGTCCCATTTGCCTTAAAGGAAAAATTGATGCACAATTAGATAAACTAATAGCTCAAGGAGTTTTAGAGCCCACTGACCACTCCAGGTGGGAGACACCCATAGTCACACCAGTCAAGACTGATGGGTCAGTGAGAATCTGTGGAGACTATAAGGGGACATTGAACCATGCGCTTCAACAGAGTGCATATCCAGTTCCAGTGGTGCATCATTTACTACATTCACTTGGCAGGGGTACAGTCTTTGCCAAATTGGATCTGGCCCAGGCATATCAACAATTAACAGTTGATGATGCCACTGCAGAGGCCCAAACCATTGTGACTCATAGAGGTGCTTTCAAATGTAAAAGGTTACAGTTTGGAGTAAGCGTGGCACCAGGCATCTTCAAAGCCTTATGGAAAGGATGCTCCAAGGACTGCCAGGGTAGTACCTTACTTTGATGATGTGTTAATCTCTGCTGAAAATGACACTCAGTTACAAGAGAGACTCAGAGAAGTCCTTACCAGATTCAAAAAGCGGGGTTAAAAGTCAAGGAAGAAAAATGCACTCTTAGAACTGACAAGGTTGAGTTCTTGGGCTATATGATTGACAAGCATGGTATCCACCCCACAGATGCCAAGGTTCAGGCAATCAAAGAAGCCCCTAGACCAAAATGCAAAACAGATTTGCAAGCCTTCCTTGGACTCATTAACTTTTATCACATGTTCCTACCTCAGAAGGCAACCATTGCAGAACCACTGCACAGATTACTAGACAAAAAGTCTGCGTGGGTCTGGGGCAGAAAAGAACAATCTGCATTTAACAATATTAAAAGACTAATCACGTCTGATGCTGTACTGATACAGTTCTCTGAGAATTTGCCTGTTGTACTGACTTGTGATGCATCCCCTTTTGGAGTGGGGGTGTTGAGCCACAGGCTTCCCAGTGGGAGGGAAGCTCCTATTGCATTTTACTCTCGCACCTTGACCAAAGCAGAGAGGAACTACAGCCAACTGGACAAGGAAGCCTTGGCAATTGTTGCAGCTGTCAAGAAATTCCATGAGTATTTATATGGGAGAACATTTACCATTGTCACAGATCACAAACCTCTGTTAGGCATTGTGGCAGGAGACAAACCTACGCCCACTATCCTGTCACCAAGAATGCTGAGGTGGACTGAATTTCTTGCTGCTTATTCATACAAACTCATCCACAGGCCTGGCAAAGACATTGGGCATGCAGATGCTTTGAGTCGCTGCCCACTTCCTTCTCACACTGAGGACTTTGCACCTGAGACTTACACCTTTTTCTAGAAACTGTTGCCAAGCTTCCAGTACACGCTGCTGAAATTGCCAGAGAGACTGCCAAAGACACTTTATTGGCTCCTATTATAGGCTGGATTAAGAAAGGTTGGCCTCTTCAAGATCTACCTCAACTTGCCCAACCTTTTAAATCCAGGCAAACTGAATTATCTGTATTAAGAGGATGTATTTTGTGGGGTAACAGGGTGGTTATTCCTGCAAAACTGCAAAAAGAGGTTTTGGAAATGTTACATGAGGGTCATCCAGGTATTGTCAGAATGAAGGGATTGGCCAGGAGTTATGTATGGTGGCCAGGTATTGACAAAATGGTTGAACACTGGGTTGCATCCTGTCCCAACTGTCAGGAAGTCAGGCCTGCCCCACCTCTCACCCCAAACAGGAATGGAATGTCCTAGGGGCCCATGGTCCAGGATTCACATTGATTTTGCTGGCCCTACCAGAGGGCACACTTTCCTCATTATAGTAGATGCATATTCCAAATGGCTAGAGGTTATTCCTATGGCATCCACCACAGCTGAAGCTGTCATCAAACAGCTTAAAAGCTTTTGTAACTCACGGGTTACCTGATGTCCTCGTTTCTGACAATGGTCCTCAATTTACGTCCAATTTATATCTAGCAAAGCAGGGTATCAGACATGCCCTGACAGCCCCTGGGCATCCTTCGGCTAACAGCCGGGCTGAACACATGGTACGATTTACCAAGGAAAAACTTCAGCAATTGGGTCCAGGGGACATCACTGAGAAAGTTGAAAAACTACTCAGTGCTCAGCATATCACTCCGAACCCATCAACTAACTTATCCCCAGCAGAGTTGTTGATGGGTAGGAAACTCAGGTCTCCCTTTGATCGCTTTCATCCCACTTACGCACCCAACACTCCACTAGATTCCACTAGCAAAGTTCGCACATTCTCTGTGAGTGATTCTGTTTATGCTAAGAACCTTATGGGTGAACCGTCATGGATCCCTGCTGAGATAACCCAGGTCACAGGCCCCAGGTCTTACAGGGTACAAACAGAGGATGGTGTCCTCTGGAGCAGGCATATTGATCAACTAAGATCCAGATTACCTCAGGAACATCGCAATTGCGCCTCTCTAGTTCCCACACCTAGTATCTCTTCTAGGGGGGAAGGGGAGGATTATGAGGGTAATCAGCAAGAAAGAATCAACCCCATGTGTAACGAGCCAACACGACAGGAACCACCCCAAAACCTGTCACAAGACCAAGATCCATTTTCACAAATGGAAGATTGTACATCACTACCTGACTTGGGTGCTGACATTGGGTTGGAGATGGATTAGGAGGAGAGACCAGGTTGTAGTAAACAGACAGGTTCTACTACCACTAAAAGTCCAAGTAAGGAAATGTCAGCAGACACATTTCCTCTCTCACTGGGTGAGAACTTTAAAACATCTGAACCATGCAGGTCTCAACGTACACGTAAGAGCCCCACCTATTTAAAAGATAGATAGATGGGGTTTGGGTATGGACTGAACCTAGTGGGGAGGGGTGTTATGTATCTAGGTTTGAATGTCATTGGCTTAGTTTGAACTGTTCTTGTAAAATGTTAGAAATGATTGGTTTAAAAAGTGCGGGAAAACCCTGCACTCTGATTGGCTGGCAACTGCGGCTGCTGGCTATAAGTAGCAGCCGCAGCCCAGCCAAAATGGGTCCGTTCTAAGCTGTAGTCACTAATAAACTCTTAAGCTGAAGCACTCCGCGTCTGACTCTTCATGCAAACATAACAGTTATCTTCCACTCAAACCCCCTAAAATTAAATCAACAAAGGGATACTTCAGACCCAAATACTTCTGCAACAAAAGCAGCAGTAATGTATTCTTTGCACCTAGTCATCACCAGCACACCAGTTTTCACATATGCCTTATCCAAGCACCCTCATTTGGTGCAGTGTTAATTATCACAATTATTTTTTAACATAAAAAGAAATGTAAAATGTACAAGGCATGTTTCAGCACAACTGGCCTGATCTGCTACTGGATGCTGGTCCCGTGAGATATTGTTGAGATTTGCTTGGTACAGGTGCTTTTACTATGTTTTGTGCTTTCAAGTCAAGATTCATTCCTGGTGAGTGCCTGGACCCATCCCTTCAGTTTCCTTGGTAAGATTTTCAGAAGTTGTTGCCCTTGCCTGCTTCCTGGGGACTAAAGGCAAGTGTCTGGGCCAAGGTCCTCCAATTGACTTCATACTTGAGGTGAGATTAGAACTCACAGTCTCTCAGTTTCTAGCCTGATGCCTTAACCACTACATCAAACTGTCTGTCAACCACAAAGTTGTTGCAGTTAACCTACTTGAGTCATAGCAATCCAAAGAAGCAGTTTTTTGAGGGCTTTACAGTATTTCTTGGGCTTGCTTCAGCATATCCAGTTCTTCACTGGAAATGCTAAAAGTATGTGCTTTGCTTTATGTGCCATACATACACCTGCTTTGAGTTAGTTAAAAGTGAACAGAATTCAAGGGAGGTTGGATTCAGTTTGCTTGTGACTATGTAGGGATTGTAGGCTGATCCCTGTTTTAACTCCCTCTGCAGATCCTGCCAGTCCTCCTCCTGCAGTTCTTAAATTATGGTTCAGAAGAAAAAAATGGATCAAGACAAAATATCCTTGAGACAAAATATCCACTGAGAACCCTGGAAGTAGCTTGAAGAAATGGGTTGGACTGTCTCTGCACAGTCAAATTATTACTACTGATTTTCTGGCTTTACAAGAATAAGCCTGAAGAACAAATGCATATAAAGCCAGCTTGTGAAGACAGCAACAGCCAGCAAATGCCACCTCTGGAAAGCAGCTGAAGAAACAGTGTACCACTTGGTTAGGTGCTGCAAGAAGATCATATAAACTGTTTTACAAACTAAGGCATGACAAAATATCAATACTAGAGTATTGGAATACTTGCAAGAAATACCAGATACCTGCGAGCAAGAACTGGTGGGAGCACAAAATAGACAAGTAATAGAAAATGAAGAACCTGGAGTGCTTTAGGGTGTCAAAATTCAAACAGACAAGCACCTACCACATAATATCCCAGACTTAACAATTGTGGATAAGAAAGACTATAAAGTATGGATTGGATAGTGAACATGACAGTACCTGGAGAAGGCAGAATAGAAGAAAAAAGTACTACATAAAATAATAAAATAAAAAGAACTGCAAATAGAAGTGAAATGATTGTGGCAAAGATGGTACTAACAGGTCCCTGGGGTGGAATTTGACAACATCTGGCGAACCATTTGAACAACATTGACACTAACAAAATCACCAGCAGTCAATTGCAAAAGCCAGCTTTACTTGGAACAGATTGCACCTGTGACAATATCTTTAACACCATCAAACAGCATCTGATTATCCTGGGTCCTTGGAAGGAATCAATGGGTGGATAAAATGCTAAATCCAACCAAAACATCTGGCTGACTGTGAATCAATCATCATCATAAAATGTCAGTATAATGTATACAGTATAATGTAAGCATCTAGAATATTTTGTGAACCTGTAGCATTATGAAAATATCTAGCTATTGTATATTAAATTGAGTTTGTTCACTTAGAAGGTTATTTGAATTTTTGGGATATAGAGCAGGCAGTGCAAATGAAAAAAATCCCTATAAATGCATAGAATACTGGACACAATGATCTGAATCTAAATTGATCTCTTAACTGGTATTCTTGGGCTATATTTGTTCAATCTCATCACGCTCTCTAAAGCTCATGAATTCTCCAAGGCTCTCCTAACATTATGGCTGTTCCAATCAACTAGTGCTCCTGGCTGTGAAGAATATTATACGCATTGCCTGTATCATGTTGGATTAAAAAAAACCTAAATAACATGTGCCCATGACATTTACAATGGAAAGAAGAAACTATTGGTAAGAAGTATTATTATATTTATTTTGAACAGAGAAAAATTTAGAGAATTTCTGATCAGGAAGCTAGATCTAAATGTAATTGTCTCTCCAGGAAGAACCTTAATTAAAATGCTGGCTTATATGCCATTGTAGAGAAGTTGTAGATGTTATTTTCTCATCTCTCTGCTTCAAATAAGATTGCAGATTAGAATGAGATCTGGTTTAAACAGCAGGACATATAAACAGTTACAAAATTATAGTGGAATGAATCACCCAAACAGTCAAAGTAGAAATGGGAGCTTTAAAGAGCCAAAGACATTTATTTATTTATTTATTTATTTCTTTCTTTCTTTCTTTCTTTCTTTCTTTCTTTCTTTCTTTCTTTCTTTCTTCCTTCCTTCCTTCCTTCCTTCCTTCCTTCCTTCTTTCTTTCTTTCTTTCTTTCTTTTTCTTTCTTTCTTTTGTTGTGGTCCTCCATCCAGACCTTCTTGAGTATCTGTCCTTTCAGTTCTCAAAGGATTTTTCTCTTCGTCAGTCACACAAGCTTATGATGAGAATGACACTACACACTGAAGACTAATCTTCTGGATCAGTCCAAATCACACTTTTAGTCCTGATACCTGCTTATCCCATGCAATTGATACTTTGGAAGCATCTCAAAGCTAACAATGAAGTTTCTGTTTCTTTTTCATATCCTGACTTCCTGTAGGAAGCTTTCTTAACTATTACAGTTTCAGGGATAGGACTATAAAACCACGCTAGTCTCATCCTGGATTTGAATAAATCCACTTTCTTACATAGTGGAATATATTCAACTTGAACTCAATTATTATTGTTTTTAATAACCTCTAGGCATTAGGAAGAGATTTGTCTCTCTTGACTTTCTTGTTCATTTTCTATTTCTTTAGTTCTTTCATTTCTTAAAAACATTTTGTTTATTTTGGTTGACATATGTGACTCTTTCATGCTCTGCTGGCAATTTGCCATTCACATTTATACTACTACTATGTAAGAAATAGGGTGTCTTCATATTTACAGTGTTCTCTTGATTCAGGATTTCCAACTAATACCAAATCAGGATCCTTAGTTGATGTGAAATCTAGGATTGCCTCTCCTGTAGTTTGTTCCAAGAAGTAGGGTTTCCCCTCCCCCCATATCTAGGCATTTGATTTGAATACCCCCAATCTATCTAAGGGCATCCGAGGTACCCCCATAATTGAAACTTCTCCTTTCCATTAATCCTAGTTTTCTTTTCTTTTTCCAATCTCAAGATCATTCTGAGTATTTTGATTAGGTGGGCAATAGCTTATACCTAAATTTAAATTACATTTGGGCTTAGCTGTTACTCATAGTGAATTTGGAGAACAATATCTTCTGATATTGTTATAATAGATTTTATATAAAAAGCAGCACTTTTTCTCTTGTCCTTTTTCTTAAGTTTGCATGTAGAGTCAAATGCGAAGAGCTTCAGTAAGGAGTTTATTCAGTGACTACAGCTCGAATGGACCCGACTTGGCTGGGCTACGGCTGCTTCTTATATGGGAGTGCAGGGTTTCTTCCCGCACTATTTAAACCAATACCATTTAACATTTTACAAGAACAGTTCAAATAAACCAATAACATTCAAACCTACATACATAACACCCCTCCCCACTAGGTTCAGTCCATACCAAACCCCAACCTATCTAATGTATTCTTTTAAATAGGTGGGGCTCTTATGCGTTGAGACCTTCGTGGTTCAGAAGTTTTAACGTTCTCACCCAGTGAGAGGAAATGTGTCTGCTGACATTTCCCTGCTGGGACTTCCTGTGAAAGGAGACCCTGTTAGACTGTTAGAATCTGGTCTCTCCTCCCAACCCATTTCCATTCCAATGTCAGCACCCAAGTCAGGTAGTGATGTGCAATCTTCCACTTGTAAGGATGGATCTTGGCATTGTGACAGGTTTGGGATGGTTCCTGTCGTAATGGCTCGTTACACATGGGGTTGATTCTTGCTTGCTGATTTTCCTCCTGTTCCTCCCCTTCCCCCCTAGAAGTGACATTAGGTGAGGGAATTAGAGAGAGACAAGGGCGATGTTCCTGAGGGAACCTGGATCTAAGTTGATCAATGTGCCTGCTCCAGAGGAGTCCATCCTCTGTTTGTACCCTGTAAGAACAAGGGCCTGTGATTTGAGTTATTGCAGCAGGAATCCACAAAGGCTCACCTATAAGGTTCTTAGCATACACAGAATCACCCACACTGAATGTACGAACTTTGGAAGTGGAATCCAGTGGTGCGCTGGGTGCGTAAGTGGGATGAAGGCGGTCAAGGGAAGACCTAAGTTTCCTACCCATCAACAACTCTGCTGGGGATAAGTTATTTGATGGGCTAGGATTGATGTGCTGGACACTAAGAAGTTGTTCAAGCTTCTCAGTGATGTCCCCAGGACCCAGTTGCTGGAGCTTCTCTTTGGTAAAACGTACCATGCGTTTAGCCCGGCCATTAGCTGAAGGGTGCCCAGGGGCAGTAAGGGCATGTCTGATACCCTGTTGTGCTAGATAGGATTCAAAAATGTTAGATGTAAATTGAGGGCCATTGTCAGAGACAAGAACATCAGGTAACCCATGGGTTACAAACAGTTTTCTGAGCTGCTTGATGACAGCATCAGTTGTGGTGGCTGTCATGGGAAACACCTCGAGCCATTTGGAATATGCATCTACTATAACCAGAAAAGTGTGCCCTCTAGTAGGACCTGCGAAATCAATGTGGATCCTAGACCATGGGCCCCTAGGACATTCCCATTCCTGTGTGGGGGCGTGAGGTGGGGCAGGCCTGACTATCTGGCAATTGGGACAAGATGCAACCCAGTTTTCAACCATTTTGTCAATACCTGGCCACCATACATAACTCCTGGCCAACCCCTTCATCCTTACAATACCAGGATGACCCTCATGTAACATTTCCAAAAACTCTCTTTGCAGTTTTGCAGGAATAACCACCCTGTTACCCCACAAAATACATCCTCTTAATACAGATAATTCAGTTTGCCTGGACTTAAAAGGTTGGGCAAGGTGAGGTAGATCTTGAAGAGGCCAACCTTTCTTAATCCAGCCTATAACAGGAGGTGTCTTTGGCAGTCTCTCTGGCAATTTCAGCAGCATGAACTGGAAGCTTAGCAACAGTTTCTAGGAAAAAGGTGTGTGCTTCAGGTTCAAAGTCCTCCTTGTGGCAAGGCAGTGGGCAACGACTCAGTGCATCAGCATGTCCAATGTCCTTGCCAGGCCTGTGAATCAATTTGTATGAATAAGCAGCAAGAAATTCAGTCCACCTCAGCATTCTTGGTGACAGGATAGTAGGTGTAGGTTTGTCTCCTGCCACAATGCCTAATAAAGGTTTGTGATCTGTAACAATGGTAAATGTCTTGCCATACAGATATTCATGAAATTTCTTGATAGCTGCAACAACTGCCAATGCCTCTTTGTCCAGTTGGCTATAATTCCTCTCTGCTTTGGTCAAAGTGCGAGAGTAAAATGCAATAGGGGCTTCCCTCCCATTGGGAAGCCTGTGGCTCAAACCCCCCCCACTCCAAAAGGGGATGCATCACAAGTCAGTACAACAGGCAAATTCTCAGAGAATTGTATCAGTACAGCATCAGATGTGATTAGTCTCTTAATACTGTTAAATGCTGATTGTTCCTTCCTCCCCCAGATCCAAACAGACTTCTTATCAAGTAATCTGTGCAAAGGTTCAGCAATGGTTGCCTTTTGAGGTAGAAACATGTGATAAAAGTTAATAAGTCCAAGGAAAGCTTGCAAATCTGTTTTGCATTTAGGTTTGGGGGCTACTTTGATTGCTTTAACCTTGGCATCAGTAGGGTGGATGCCATGCTTATCAATCATGTAGCCCAGGAACTCAACCCTATCTGTCTTAAGTGTGCATTTGTCTTCCTTGACTTTTAACCCCGCTTTCCTGAATCTGGCAAGGACTTCTCTGAGTCTTTCTTGAAGCTGAGTGTCATTTTCAGCAGAGATTAACACATCATCAAAGTAAGGCACTACCCCTGGCAGTCCTTGGAGCATTCTTTCCATAAGGCTTTGAAAGATGCCTGGTGCCACGCTTACTCCAAATTGTAACCTTTTACATTTAAAGGCACCTCTATGAGTCACAATGGTTTGGGCCTCTGCAGTGGCATCATCAACTGTTAGTTGTTGATATGCCTGGGCCAAGTCCAATTTGGCAAAGACTGTGCCCCTGCCAAGTGAATGTAACAGATGATGCACAACTGGTACTGGGTATGCGCTCTGCTGCAGCGCATGGTTCAGTGTCCCCTTATAGTCTCCACAAATTCTTACTGACCCATCAGCCTTGACTGGTGTGACTATGGGTGTTTCCCATCTGGAGTGATCAGTGGGCTCTAAAACCCCTTGAGCAATTAATTTATCTAATTGTGCATCAATTTTTTCCTTTAAAGCAAATGGAACCCTCCTGGGCTTTAAACGAATTGGGGGCACCTTGGGATCTAGGTTGAAAGTGATAGGGGTCCCCATATACTTGCCCAGTCCTTCGCAGAAGACCTCTGGAAACTCAGACTTCAAGGCCTCCTCCCATTCAGAGTTGCTCACGTGATTGATGCCAGTCACCTCGATGCCTAGTGGCATGAACCACTCAAGTCCCAGCAAACTTGGGAGATCCTTGTCCACGATGGTCAGTGGCAAACGTTTGGTGTGGCCTTTAAACTGCACGTTGAATTCTCTTGCTCCAACTACTGGAATCTTGTCCCCTTGGTAGTCTTTAAGAGTCAGTGCTTGCTTCTGGAAATGTTTCCTCTGAATGTTGGGAAGTAGCCTGTGAATAATGTCCCATGACACCATAGATAAATAAGAGCCTGAGTCCATTTCCATTTGGCAAGGCCTTCCTTCAATGAACACATTCACGTGTACTTTTCTGCTTGTCAAGGGTGAAGAATGACCAATGGTGATTGTTTGATGAGTTTCATTCTTCCCATTTGCTTCTGAATTGCGCCCCATCTTTTCAATGAAGTTGTTGGGCTTAAAATCCTTTTCAGGAAATTTCTTCCTACCAGGTGTAGTTCTGGATGATTTGCAGACTCTGGCTAGGTGACCCCTCTTCTCACAATGTAGGCAGATAGTGTCTAAGAACTTGCATTCAGTGCGGGGGTGGGGTGGGCCCCTACACAGCCTCTGCAATAATATTCTTGCCTCTTTCTCCCAGGGTCTTTCCTTTTCTTCTCCATTCTGAGTCTAAAAATTCCTTCCTCCACCTCACGGCAATCTAAATCAGAGTCTATTTGCTCGCAATGAGTTGTTGTGGATTTTTCCCCATCAGAATGGCTTGAGGCCTGACTTGAGGCCTTGTTGATCTTTTTCATGGCCGCTGCTGAGGACTTGGTGGCTTCCGCTGAAACAGCTTCTTCAATGGCCTCTTTAAATGTTATCTTAGGTTTCATTAACAGTTTGCTTTGTAAGACCTTATCTTTGAGGCCTAGGACAAACCGATCACACATGGCCTCTTCTAAGTTGGTAAAGTCACAAGCACCCCCAATGTCCCTTAAGCTTGCCACGAAGTCATTAACATTTTCGCTTTCCCCTTGATCCCAACAGTAAAACTCGTGTCTCTTAATGAGGCACGATACTTGTGGGGCGTAATGGGCTCTTAAAAGCTTTTCCAAGTCAGGACATTCCATTACCTTCAGTTCTGCAGCTCCCGCCAATGCCTTTGCCATCTTGAAGACTGCCGGACCGCAGTGCATGAGAAATACCGCCCTCTTCCGTCTCTCGGGAATATCGGTGAGGTCGTTTCCTTCCAGGTACATCTGGAAGCGCGATCGATTCCCAGTCTTCTGCCGCTGGATCGAAAGGGGCTGGGGGGGGTGTTCAGCGCAGCCATCTCACTCTTCTGTTCGCCTTCTGCGTTGTCTCTTCTTCAGGGCAATCCCACCTTCGTCGCCAGTGTTAAGTTTGCATGTAGAGTCAAACGTGAAGAGCTTCAGTAAGAAGTTTATTCAGTGACAACAGCTCAAATGGACCCAGCTTGGCTGGGCTACGGCTGCTTCTTATAGCCAGCAGCCGTAGTTGCCAGCCAATGGGAGTGCAGGGTTTCTTCCCGCACTATTTAAACCAATACCATTTAACATTTTACAAGAACAGTTCAAATAAACCAATAACATTCAAACCTACATACATAACACTTTTAATAAAACCTGTAACCAAGAATTGCCATTTCCTACTGATTCAAGCCATTCCAGCAAGTTTTTGTTGTAGCAACTATAACTGAGTTTCTGTTTGCAACAGAATATTGCAATATTCACATTGTGACTTGGGGACTTCTTCCATTGGCATAGAAATAACTGCATACCGTGACCCTTTTCAAATGTTAATATGAGTTATCTTCATAGCTTTTAGTCTCTTTTTTTTCTTTACTGAGTGTAATGTCCACCGATTAATCCATTTCTAACCTTGGGTTCTTTTGTACAACAGCCTTAAATTGCTGGATTCCCAGGCTGAAGTTAGCTGGAAAGGAAGTCATCTTAAGAAATTGCTGTCAGGATTTCAGCCCTTCTTTTTCATTTTTGACAATAATGCACTCTAGATGCTTTGTTTGGACATAGCTTAGCACCATGCTTGATTGATAGATTGTCTGCTACTTTGCAATGGTATGTGAGAATGACCTTGGGGGACAAGGAGGAAAAATGTTGCCTAGAAAAACCATCAGACAAGAGAAGCAAGAGTCCCCAGGGGCTTCATGGTCAGATAAAGAAATTTAGGGAGGACCCACTATAATTGATCAAGCAGTTAAAAGTAGTGGTTGGAAGCCTTACAATAAAGTACAATTAGCTCATCTGGTTGTGTTTCCTGTCTGATGTGCCTGGGAGGGTTGACTTTTTTTAATACTGTCACCAGTGATTTTTTTTCCTGTGGATGAGTCTTTAAGGACATATAGTTTCTCTTGATGGACATTCTCTATGAGCTCCCTCTATTGACTCTTCATTGTTGCACCTTGAAAGTGTCCACTGTAGAAGAAAAGAAAACAAAAACAACAACAAAACACCCCATTATTTTATTGTTCTTGTCACTCTCATGACCCACTTGCAAAAAAGTCAAGTGTTTGTTGGTATCAGTCAACTGTGAAGACACATAAGGGATACATGCAATGCCTAAGAGCTGTGAAATGGATTCTGGCTTTAGGTAGGCATATTTTTTCTGTGATGACCCAGGGTGTAACACAAACATAACAAAATCCAAAATGTAAATAAATGTCCTTTAATACCTCCAACTTGGCCCCACTGTTCAATAATACTCAGTTGGAGTTAAAACGTATTCAAAAATAGTCTTCAAAAGAAAACAATATGGTCCTAATTTAATGAGCAGATAGAGGTGAAATAAAAAAACCAAACAAAATACAATGATGAAATTTCTACAACGGAACAAGAGAAGTATTTACCAGATTCAAGGCACAGTGTATTGGAAGGACATCAACCAAGATAACTTCACTCCAAAAGAAAACACACTTTGTTTCCAGCGTTTGCCAGTATGCAGGTCCAAATTGTTATTCAGTTCTCACACCTACAGCCCATGAAGAGGATCAAGGCCCACTCCTCCCATGTAGACCACATCTTTCCCTTATCCTCTCCTCCCTGCATGCCCTAGGATGGATAGGGGATGGGCCTGGGTCCTCCTCTAACTGCTCAGCCAGCCTCTGCCCTTCCCCAGTCTCCTCCACAACCTCTGGAGTCACACTTCCACTCCCTGTCAGCTGTTCCTGCTCTCCCTCAGAGTCAGTCTCCATCATGACATTCTCTCTTTGGATGCAGTTGCCCCAAAAATGGTCAAGGAGGGCAGCAACAAGCACCAGAAAGCAGATTGTTTAGCAACCAATGGGTGTGCAGATATTGATGATTGAATAAAAGTTCAGCATCGAAACCCTGCCTTAGTTTCAGGCCAGTAGAAGTTGGAAAATACCATTTTTGAAACAACAGGAAAGCACAACTGCAGGCTATCTCTAGGTTATATCAGCCTCTCAAATCCTTCCAATACTACCACTGAAGTTTTCCCCACCCATTAGTGAGTCAAGTGGAGAAACCCATTAATTCAATTTTTTAGTGTTTTCTTTAACATATACCCTTCTGAATTAGAAGTCTAGGATCAATACTGTATACCTCTTTTTCATTCTATTTCTAGATTAATACAAATATCTGATTAACACAAACTTCTCTAAGCTCTAGTACTAGATGTATTAGATTGCATCTGGCTGAAGATTTGATGAGAAATCCTGGAGTTAAGTTTTCAAAACTTTTGTACCAAACCAATATCTGTTGCTAGATTTACATACCATGAAATTACCACAATCCTCGGTCTTCAGGACCCCTTAAGTTTATCTTCCCCCACATGATTTTAATGTTTAAAATATATTTAATTCTAAAAATAGGGAATTGACAAAACAAAGCAGAACCACCAACATAAGATCTATTTAGAAGAATGTGGATGTCATTCAGTTTCATTGTCAAAGAAGTTGCCTTAATAAGACACAGCTGTCATGGTGGGATCTTAATGGAGCAAAGATAAATATTTTATAGAAAATCCCATTATCAGCCAATTAGTAAGTATGCCTAACAGGAATTGTATATATTGCCCCCACGAAACAATGAATCCTTTCAAAGTTGTTGAACTTTCTAATGACCAATCACTTAAACTCTAGATGAACTTTTTAATGACCAGTCACTTAAACAGTATAAGATATTTTTTACTTGGTGCCCCTTGATATTTATTAAAAAGCAGGAGATTTAACCATGGTGTGGGGAGTCATTCTATATTTGTACTATATTAATGGGACACACACACACACACACTGAAATTATGTTCCTTCTACACCAGAAGGTAATGTTTAACAACTCCCAGCAAAGTGGAAAATTGGCTAACACTGTTCTTAATCATCATATGTAGTTCTGCTAGTACAGAATGTTTGTGTCTTGAGTGTTCTAGACAGAACAAAATTGGCTCTATATGTTGCTTGCCACTTAAATTCATGTCATAAAAAATCTGCTTTATTCAGATTTTTAGCCAGACATCTCCACTATTGACAGTGAAGAATACTTTGTTTAAGGCAAAATTCATCTCCTATCCATCTGCCTTCATTAGTTTGAGATTCTAAAGCTGAAGGTGGACAAGCATAAAATATACAGTGTTCCAGGGGAGAAAAAAACCTCTCATATAATTGACTCCTATCACTGCTAATATTAAATTACAAATGACTACAGCCTTCACGGTGCTGTCTCTTTTGTGGCATTAGCATGATATCTCTTATGGCTCCCTACTTAATTCTGGCACTTGAGTTTTAAATCTGCCAAGACTTGATTTTTTTAGACTTTTGGAAGCTTTGAAAGAGTGAGCAGCTTTTGTCCCATAGGCATCAGTGGCAGGACAATTCAACCTTATTAGACACAGTTTAGTATTCCAGGTGTCAGCTGCAATATCTAGAAATAGATATGAATACAGCATATTAATGATCAGAAGCTAGTTATAACCTAGCTTTAGGATTAACAATGGGAAAATATGAGATAAATTCTGCATGCAGCCTACAGACCAACCAGTAAAACACAGTAGAGGTTGTCAGAAATAGTTTTCATAATGAGTTTTCATAATGTGCAGTCTTATAATTATTTCTTCTTCTTCTTCTTCTTCTTCTTCTTCTTCTTCTTCTTCTTCTTCTTCTTCTTCTTCTTCTTCTTCTTCTTCTTCTTCTTCCTCTTCCTCTTATTCTTATTCTTATTCTGCTTCATCATCTTGCTCATCATCATTTATTTGTTTATATATATTTCATGTTTCTAGACCACCCACGTCTCTCAAGGAAGAACTGTGGGAAGTGCACATTATCTATTATGCATAAATAAGATTTTTTTTCTTTTCAAGTACAGATCTAAAAGAGTAGAGGAGCACACAAACAACATAACTAATCAGAAATGAATTTTACTGAATTTGGGACAATCATTCACAAGTAACAGAGCTGACATGGGCTGAAACATTTTTGGTACATTTTGGTTGACAAATGAGCAAAGAAGTGATGCTAAGTAAGTTCTCAAGTCAATGGATGAGTCAGATGTTCTAAGGGGATAATGATTTGGATAGAATTATCCAAATAGGATAGAATTAGGAGCCCTGATGGCATAGCAATTAAAGTGTAGTATTTCAGGCAAACTCTGCCTATAACCTGAAGTTATATCCTGACGGGACTCAAGTTGACTCAGCCTTCCATTCTTCCAAGGTCAGTAAAATGAGATATTTCCCCCAGATTGCTGGGAGAAATATACAAACTGTATATTGCTGTAAAGCACTATGGGATGATATATAAGCCTAAATACTATTGCTATTACTATTATTGTGCCTGTGTATGCATGTGAGTTCTGTTTAAAAGTGTATCCAACAGCTTGCACATTGTTTTTACTTACTTCTTGCCAAATTTATGAAAATATGCCTCTATTGTTAAGCAGTTGGCTGACATCTCCTGCCAGCATAATTTTTTGTGCGGCTATTAAAATGAAGTTTGAAAGGCTGTTCCAGCCACGTGCCAGGAAATGACTTTTCTTTGAAGTATATAAAATATAGCTTTTCATTACATAAGCTAGATATTTATGCAACATTTAAAATATTGAAACAGTTTTCTCCATAGTTTAAAAAAAATCATACCCCATACTAGCTCAGAGCATTAACATTAAGACTTAAAGTTAGTCTGAAAATGAAGAAAATAGTCTGAATACTTTGTAGACCAAATGTGGATTTTGAGTAGTCTTTAAAAAACCTTATGACAGAATTGTGATTTGGTGAATTTTGGGAGTGGGAAAAGGAGCATGCCTGTGTATCTGTAAATATTTTAGCTGCAACTGAAATGAAAATCGTATTTGCCACAAATTGCTGAAAGCAGAAAACATCCTACAAAAATGGCAGACATTGTGATATTGTCCTTCCCTGTAAATCTCTGATAAGTCCTCAGAGGTTTCCTGCTATATAATTTGTCATTTGGTCCTTTAACAATATACTTCACACCTATGGTAGATCTAAACTTTTGTGATCTACATTTATTATTTCTGGAGCTAAAAAAGGAGACATAGCACTGATATCCAGCTTCTAGTAGAGGGGTGTCAAACTGGCAGCCCATGGGCTGGATACGTCACATGCAGACCACGCCCACCCTAGCTCCATGAAGGAAAAAAAAGTCACAAAACATCACATCATTTATTTATTTATTTATTTATTTATTTATTTATTTATTTATTTATATTGGGATTTTTATGCCACCCTATCTCCCGAGGGACTCAGGGCGGCTCACAACAATAAAAAACATACAATACAAATATTAAAAAGCCAATTAAACAACATCCCAATATAATAATTAACATTAACAAACCAGCACTAAAAACCCCACCCCCTCCATCAGTCCACGTCAGCAAGCTGAAAGAGCCATGTTTTCAGGCCACAATGGAAGGATTGAAGGTCAGGACCCACCCGAAGCTCCAGGGGCAACTGATTCCACAGGGTGGGCGCTCTCACAGAAAAGGCCCTACCCCTAGGGGTCACCAGCTGACACTGTCTGGCCAATGGCACCCCAAGGAAGCCCTGTCTGTGTGAGCGCATGGGACATTGGGAAGTTGTTGCTTGCAGCAGAGGTTCCCCCAAATACCCTGGTCCTAAGCCATGTAGGGCTTTATAGGTGAGTACCAGCACCTTGAATCTCACCCAGAGGGCAACTGGCAATTAATGCAGCTCACGCAGGAGGGGTGTAACATGGGAGTATCAGGATACTCCCATCACAACCCGTGCAGCTGCATTCTGCACCAGTTGAAGCCTCCGAGTGGTCCTCAAGGGCAGCCCCATGTAGAGAGCATTGCAGTAGTCTACCTGGGAGGTAATGGGCGCATGAGTAACTGTACATAAGGCACCTCGGTCCAGATAGGGGCACAATTGGCAATGTGATACCACAAGTTTGACACCTATATTCTGGTACCTAAAAAGGCAAACTTTTTACTCTTACATATGAAATGTAAATTTCCTATTGTCAGTAGCATTCAAAAAAAAATGCATATTCAAGATATGCCTACAAGCTGTTACCAATGACCTAGGGAAGGATCGATTGTATGAAGGGAACCTCTGAAAATCAATTGCCAACTATGTAGAAAGCCAGTTTGCTGGAGTATTATTTCAAATTGTCCTTCGGGTTGCATTTGAAGGGAGAGATGAGGTAGGTGAACCTCTTTCATAAAGCTGAATAATAAGGGAGCACAGAGCTATATGAAATCTTAATAATGCAACAACTAGGCATTGAGTCAAGTATCCCCAGGTTGTTATGGTTTCTTGGCATCTTCCATGGGTAATCAATTAAAATTGTGGTAATTGCCACAAATAATAATGCAGTTTGCAGATGAATAAAAAAATATTTGAGGTGGCTTCATCCAGTCATTTCAAACCTCTTTAAAGCATGATCATTTCAGATGGCCTGAGATGCCATAACCAATATGGCATATAAAAAATACCTGTCATTTCATGAGATTTGGACCAATCATTTTAATTTATAGGCATTTTACATGATCTTGTAACTTTTTTTAAAAAAAAAAATCTTAGTTGTGATTTATCAAATTCGATAGTTAAGGAAATGATGACATAAATTATATTTATCTTCACAGCTTCAGCTATAAGCAAATAAAAACAGATCCAGATTTGTATAGTATTTGAATGCAAGATGGTATTTAGGTGGTACTATTTCCTCTTTGAAACACTGTTTTTTCTTGGAGATTTCAAGGAATTACTATTCTGATGAAGACAGTTTTGCAGACTAGAAGTCAGAATAGAAATTCTTTTTGTATTTTTCCTAACTTAAAAAAAATGGTTACTGGCAGTGGTGGGATTCAAACATTTTTACTACTGGTTCTGTGGGCATGGCAGGGTGGGTGTGGCAGGATGGGTGTGGCAGGGGAAAGTTACTGCAAAATCCCATTCCCTCCCCACCCTAGTAACCTGCTTTCCAGCTCCATTCTCCTGTGCAGGGCAACAAAAGAAGATCCAGCCAATCAGCTGGGACTCAGGAGGCAGAGAATAGATGGGGGTGCGGCCAGTCAAAGGTGGAATTTGCCGGTTCTCCAAACTACCCAAAATTTCTGCTACTGGTTCTCCAGAACTGATCACAACCTGCTGAATACCACCTCTGGTTACTCAACATGGTAATTGATTAGTGTGTTTACGATTAAGTAGGTTTCCAGTTTGTCTCAATTCATGTCCTTCTGATCCTGCTTCTAATGTCACAAATTGCTGACAAATATATAAACAAAACCTATAAAGCACAAAATGGTCAAAGGAGTTATACGTGTGATCAAGCTGATTGTTCTATTATAGTAATGCATTTTCTCTCTCAACAATGAACTATTCTCAGAAAACTATTACCGTCATAATTTGAAAGATCTAAATAGCACATAATTTACAAAGCAAGAAGAACTATAGCAAATCCCTCAGTGTATATTATAGAGGCTTTACTTTAAAAATGTAACTACTGATACCAATTCAGACACAAAAAATTAAGCATTTTATCAGAAAATTGGTGTTTTTTAAAATAATAATCCATCAAACATTCATGGGATGGACACATCTATCAATTTTCCCTCATGTCATTAAAATAGGAGAAAAAAGCCGCTATCAATTTTAAGGATAATTTTACTCATTTTTTAAAAAATGTTTATAAAAAAGAAATTGGATAAAACTCTCTCCTGCTCTAAAAAGCTTCAAAAATAGATTACATTAAGTCTCTGCTTGGTGATTTGGACTGCTCCTGATTTAGAGTTTCATTCTACAAAGGCAATGTAATTTCTCTGCACTGAGGCAGAGACAACATGATCTGGCCCAACGAGACAATTTGCATTTTCACAAAGCCGTGAACAGTTGCAGTTGCTGGAAAAGGCTTTTTACAAGCCTGGAAGCTTCTTTCGATTATTGCAACTGCTGAAGATGCCTCACAAGCAGAAGCAAAGCAGTACAGCAATTCCACTTCACTCTTGAAAGCAAGGATTGCTTCATAAACAAGTTTGGAGGGGCTTGGAATTGTAAACCCCAAAAGGCATTCATGCAATAATTGTAGCGCAGATGTGAGCTAGGTTGACCTGTGTTCATTGAGAAGATATCATTCTTGGTCAGGAGACAGCATCTTAGCTATGCCGTACTAATCCAAAAGGAAATATATTAAGATGTACAAAAGAGATAGATGAAGATATACAAAAGAGCCTGTTTGATGTAGTGACTAAACTACTGGACTGGAAATTTAGGAGACTAGCAGTTCTAGTCCTCCCTTAGGCATGAAAGCCAGTTGGGTGATTTTGAACCAGTTGCTCTTTCTCTCAGCCCAATCCACCTCACACTGCCTTGACTTATAAATGTGGTTTATAAATTTAGCAAGAAATAATGCATATGATCTATGCTCAGGCATAGGATTTGACAGTGTCAGGAAAAAAAAATATTTCCAACATTTATTTATGTACTTGGCTAGTTACAGGTAGTCATTGATTTAGAACTATTCATTTAGTGACTGTTCAAAGTTACAATGGCACTGAAAATAGTGACTTGTGACTGTTTTTCACACAATTCTACCATCTCCATGGTCATCTAATCAAAATTTAGATGTTTGGCAACTGATGTGCATTTATGACAATTGCAGTGTCCTGGAGTTATGTGGTTACCTTTTGTGATAAGCAAAGTCAATAAGGAAGCCAGATTCACCTAACAAGCATGTTACTAACCTAAAAACTGTAGTGATTCACTAAACAACTTGACAAGAAACATTGTAAAATTGGGCAAATTCACAACAACTGTCTTGTTTAGCAATGGAAATCTTGGGCTCAATTGTGGTTGTAAATCAAGGACTACCTGTATTCATATCAAAGCTTTCATGCTGCTTCAATCAGTGCAAAACCAAGCAGTATACAATAAATCAATATAATAATATTAATCAGTATAAATAAATGATAATAATGCTTACACGCCATCAATTCATTGTCAATTCTTAGCAATAACACAGATTTTCTCCGATGAAGATCCATTCCTAACCTGGTCCTTCAGCTCTTCCAGTGCTGGTCTCATTAATACTGTAACTGAATCTCTCCAATCATATTGTTATAAATCACATTCTAATGATGCATCTCGAATATCCTCTAATGGCATTACACTTTCATTGTGTCACCATTCACCTCAGGCACACCTCAGGCACGTGCATCCTCAGTGAAAAGAGCCTGATTTTAAATTATTTCCTAAGTGTGAGGTGTAAGGTTGCCAATCTTTTATACCATGGTAGGCAATTCCATGAAAGGGAGTCCCTGAAGAAAATGCTGGGCTTTGAGTCCCCTCCCAAAGTTGAAATAAGAATAAAAAAAACCTTGATGGTAGGAGTTATTAAGCAATGTTCCCCTCAGCGCAGTCCAGAGAAGAAGTAGAAACCATGAGTACTAACCCTACCCTCACTGTAAGATTTCAGTAACAGAATCTTGCAAGTCTAAAAGCATTTCTCTCTTCCTTTATTTTACTTTTCAGAAAACTAGGGAGAGAAAACCCATCTGAGATGCTTTCCACTTCCTTTCTTCTGCTATGGCCTGAGATGTCTTTAGTCTAGGTTGCGGCTCTTCTTCCTGTCTCTGAAGATCATTCCTATATACCAGTGATGGGTAACCTTTTCCTCATCATGTGCTGAAAGTGCGCACGTGCACTGCATGCCTGCATTCATAATGCAATGCATGGACAAGTCCACCGCCCCCTGCGCATGCACACATGACCCCCTGCATGTGCACCATGCACCTCTGCACATGTGCATACGAGTACTTGTGCTGCACACCTCTGTGCATGCATGCACAAATCTCCATGCACCCTGCCCCCCTGCGCATGCGCACGCATCTCCCATGCCCACATCTCCCCCTGTGCATGCATGGCAGATATCCGACAATCAGCTGGTAGGGGGCATGTGCATGCGCAGTGGGTCTATTCTGGGTGACCTCTTGCATGCCAACAGAAATGGCACTGCATGCCACTTCCAGCACGTGTGCCATAGGTTTGCCATCACAGCCATATACCATTAAAAACAACCTGCCCTCTGGATGCTTCATCAGTGGATGTTTTCAGGGGAGAATAATGTACAACCGTTCATCTGGTGGGGTGTAAGGATTCCTGCATTGGGCAGGAGGGTGAATTAGATGATGTCCATTATATCTTCCAATTCTATGATCCTCTAAGCATTAGCATTTGTGAAATAGATGTTGAAAGAGTCACACCATTACAAAAAAATAGAGAAGCAAAAACTTTAGGAAAATTTTAACTTTGAAAACAAAAGCTGTGCAATTCTTCTGGCAGATCCAGATCTAACACTTTAATGCTAACTGGACTTTACTATTCTAACCACTCCTTTGTGATAAAGGAAGGAAAAAGTGAATCTGCAAGCCACCCGAGAGAGGAATTTATCCTGACTGGGCAGAGTGATTGGATAGATAAAGCATGGTGGCCAATCTATGGCACTTGGAGTTGAAACTCAGTCTCATTGAAAAGGCTGGAAGAAGCTGTCTGGTGGTGTAGTGTGTCACTGAGTGTGTTGGAGAGAGAAAAATATGTGTTTACTAATGGTAGGGTTTTTTTGGGGGGGGGATTTCAGGCTGAGTATAAAAGTGGGAGGCCTCAGGGAAGCAAATCATTCCCCCCAACAAAAAAGAGCAAGCCCTAAATGATCCCTAGTGCAATCAATAACTCATAATAATCAAGAGTTTACAATTATGCAAAACGTTCGCAATAATAGAATAGGCTTTCTCCCATAGCCGTTTCCCCCAAAAGTCTGCTGTTAGGCCCAGAGGGGGATGCCGAGCTTGCATGCTTGCTTTCATGTGACTCTAATTGTGTTTGAGAAATTGATGAAGCTAATTGTGTGAAAGAAATTAAATATTTTAATTGGAGAGCAGCAACTCTGTATTAGCTGATAGAACTCTACTCTCTCATTATTCCAGGAAGGTCATGACAGTCTCTGTGGGAATGTTCTTTTCTGACCTCATGGGGTCAGCTTGAGGGCTAGGCAGATGCTTACTTTAGGCCATTCATGAGCAAGAGAATGTACACAGTCTAATGAACTAAAGTCTAGTCTATAAAAACATTGCCATAAATCTGTTGGTCTTTAAGATGCCCTGAAAAGCTTCATTATAGCATTTAGAGAGCGGTCTTCGGTTTCCATGATTCTTGCACTTTTCAGTACAGTAGATCAACCAACAAAACACATTTAATTGCCTTCTATGTTATCCTAAAAGCCATTAGAATTCCATTAATGCATGCAGCTTCCTTGGCTTTCAATGAAGTATGTAGAAAGACTTGAGCAGTATTAAAATTCTGTAGTTTATTGCATAGTTATTCAAGGTGTCAAGTGTCATTAATAACCTTGTTTCTGGAACAGTTTAGTTAAAAGAATGGAAAGATCATGAATCTATCTTTAGAAACCTTAAGCTGAAAGCAGGGAAATTGCTTATCATATAATGTCTGCATTAAAGGGTTGGTAACTTGTCACCAGTTAGTGTCAAATACCAGAGACTAGGCACAACTATCACCCTCATGCCATTGTGTGAGCTTTCTGAATCACACCTGGTTCAGTCACCTTGGGACATCAATCCAATCATCCACTGGCCCATTGATTATTTTATTTATTTATTTATTTATTTATTTATTTATTTATTTATTTATTTATTTATTAATGGGACTTGTATGCCGCCCCATCTCCGAAGACTCGGGGCGGCTCACAACTAAAAACAGCAACAACAATAGTTAAGAAAAAATTAAACTAAACAAGCCCCAAGAGAATACAAATACAAAATACAAAGAGTAAAACCACCCCACCCAAGAGGGTCACAACCCAGATTGGTCAAACAACCAGGTCTTCAAATCATGACGGAAGGTGCGGAGGTCAGGGGCCAGGCGGAGCTCCAAGGGAAGTTGGTTCCAGAGGTCAGGGGCCGCGATAGAATAGGCTCATCATCGGGGGACCACCAGCCAGCATTGGCCGGCCGATGGGACCCCAAGGAGTCCTTGCCTATGTGCTCACACAGGGCGGTTAGTATTCGATGTCGGCAGGAGTCGCTCCCTTAAATATTGAGGACCCATGTCATGTAGGACTTTGTATGTTAAAACTAAAACCTTGAATCTCACCCGGAGTGCAACCGGCAACCAATGCAGGCAGCGCAGGAGGGGGGTAACATGGGAGAATTGGGAAACTCCCATCACCACCCGCGCCACCGCATTCTGCACCAGCTGCAATCTCTGGATGGTATGCAAGAGCAGTCCTAAATAGAGAGCGTTGCAGTAGTCGAGTCTAGAGGTAACAAGGGCGTGAGTAACCGTGCGCAGGGCATCCCAGTCCAGGAAAGGGCGTAGTTGGTGAACTAGACGGAGCTGGGCAAAGACCCCCCTGGCAACGGCCCCCACCTGCTCCTCCAACCGGAGCCGTATGTCCAGGAGGACCCCCAGATTCCGCGCCCTATCCACAGGGTGTAACACCACTCCCCCTATGGCTAAAGATGGACATTTCTGACTGGGCCGAGATGCCGATATGCACAGCCACTCAGTCTTAAACTCTTAAATTTACATCACCAGCTCTGGATATCTAATTCAGTTTCCAAGCAATTTAGGGTATTTTTATTGATTGAAGGATTTTGTTTACACTTGACCATTTGCTTCCTATAAAGTGACATATTAAATTATTAGCACCTACATAATTAATTATATTTGTAAAGCAGGCAACTCATTTGTACTTCCCCCTTCCAAAGCAATGCAATTAGATGGCCAAAATAATATATTTTTCAAGAGTAGTTTAGCTTTCTCTTTCAAGAGGTCAACTCATCTTTGGGTGTCTCAGATTTGGTGAATAAAGAAATCCCAGAGATAGGCTTTGTTGATTTTTTTACTGGGAATTTTAGGGATGATGAATGTATGATAAGTGCATGTGAGCTGTACTTTATTGGTGCAATACATCCATAGGACTCTTTAATCATGCCTACATACCTTGCCAACATCAAATAAACAATTATGTTACTTCCAGCACACTTTCACACATCTCCAAATTATATGGGGAAGTAGTAACACAGCCAAAAGCAGGGTAGCTTATCTTCTTATGGAAGCCTTGTAAGGTCAGATATTTGATCTTGGTAATGTAAACTTATTTATTGATTGATATCCCAACTTTATTATATTTACAAATAACTCCAGGCAGTGAGCATTATCTTTCTCTGTCTGTCTGTCTGTCTGTCTGTCTGTCTGTCTGTCCATCCATCTGTCTGTCCATCCATCTGTCTGTCTATATCTATCTATCTTTCTTTCTTTCTTTCTTTCTTTCTTTCTTTCTTTCTTTCTTTCTTTCTTCCATCTGTCTGTCTGTCTGTCTGTCTGTCCATCCATCTCCCTCTCTCCCCCCCTCTTTCTCTCTCTCTTTCCTTCCCTCCCCTCCCTCTCAAATTTATTGACCACCCATCTTGCCTCTGGATAATCTTGGGTGGCTTACTATCATAATCATGAGTTGCGAAGTCACTGGCCCAAAATCACCAAGCAGCTTGGTGATTTTGGACCAATGACTTCACAACTCATGACATAGGGTTGTTATTGTGGGGAAAGGATTATGATAGTAAGCCACTAAACAGGTCTTGAACTGAAATCTCCTGGTTTTTTTTATCCTGCATTAGACCAAACCTGCATTGTTTAAAAGCCCACTTGGTACCCTCTAGCACTTATAACTTGACACTGAAGAATCTTTACTGAGGCAGTTTTTTAGGGGGACTCCTTGAGGTGGCCTGCATCTTGTCTGTGAAGGCTACAAGAAGTGGTGAAATGGGAAATATTTCAGGACCAAGACCAGCTCCTTCATTGCTGAGCAGAAAGTGACAAGATTCACCAATAGTTTCAGCAGCTAAATCAAGATGCATAATTCATTCTGAGCCAAGGGATGCATCTCATGTTAACTAGTGGAATGTGCTTAAACAATATTTGCTTTAATTTCATTTACAGTTTATTAAATATTTAATACTGCTGCTCTCCAGTCGTGTGTTTAATCATTTCTTTCCTCTGTCACATTAAAAAATACAACAGTGACAACTTTTGAAGAATTTTGAGAGCTGTACCCATAGATCCCTAGGCCACACGTTGTGCCTTTCTCATTATGCATGATCAATGCCTGTTTCCCAAATCATCAAGATTTCTTTTATGAGCATTTTAATCCTACAACTGTCCTAATAAATTAAGTATTCATTCATTTCCCAAATAAGTAGTCATAGATTACAGCCTCCAGTTCTTTGCTGTTTCTAGGCTGGTATATATTTGTAGTTCTAATAGAGTTAAGGAATGTTTTTTTTTTCACGACAATTTTTTTAGTGTACGTACTGTTGAATTATTGTAAAACAATTAAAATTAATTAATTAATGTTAATGCCTGCTAGTTGGGGAGAACAAATCTAGTTAAAGGTTCTTTTTTAATGGATTAAAGCCTGATTGCTTTTCACACATAAGAATGCAAGTAGGATTCTTCCAAAGGAGATGATGTAGCATATATTTCCTTTTAATTGTTTAGTTTGAGAGAACTGACAGCTCATTAGGGAGTACGCTGTTAGATGAGTGTGCCTTCATATAACTTGTATTAACTTCTTTATGCCTAGAACTATTAGAATCCACCTCACCAA
Source organism: Naja naja (assembly GCA_009733165.1). Lineage (NCBI taxonomy): Eukaryota > Metazoa > Chordata > Lepidosauria > Squamata > Elapidae > Naja > Naja naja. Next base: position 78,472,720 of record CM019150.1, read on the forward strand.
AAAAAAAAAAACCAACTATTAGGGGCTGGAAATTTTAACACTGACTACAAGAATCTACATTGTGTTAAAATGTTGCACTGCATTAATTAACTTTTACCTAAATTCAGGGAAAGTGGCTGGAGCAGTGTCCCAAATCATGCGAGGAGTCAATTTACTTTTAAGTTCTGAACAGATTCGGAGACCTACAACACGGTATTAGAGTCTAATAATGTAGTATTATTTTTACATTTCCGACAGAGCCTCTTGGCATAATCTCTCATTACACTGAACTGAAGAATTTTGACTGTTTCCATTCCAAGAAAATGTGAACAGTCCTACATAGCACTATATGGAATTTTGATTGAACTTAATGGAATTTAATTCCAGCTAACCTTCTAAATCATTCCAGCTCTGGCATGTTTTAGTACAAGTAGCCCTCAATTTATGACCACAATTGAGCCCAAAATTGATATTGCTAAGTGAGACTTAGCAATTAAGTGAGATTTGACCCATTTTATGACCTTTCTTGCCACTGTTGTTAAGTGAATCACTGCAGTTGTTAAGTTAGTAACACAGTTGTTAAGTGAATCTGGCTTCCCCATTGACCTTGTTTGTCGGAAGGTTGGAAAAAGTGATCGCATGACCCCAGAACACTTCAACTGTCATAAATATGAGTCAGTTGCCCAACATTTGAATTTTGATCACATGATCATAGGGATGCTGCAATGATCATCAGTGCAAAAAATGGTCATAAGTGTGAAAAACATCATAAGTCAGTCTTTTCACTGCCATTGTAATTTCAAACGGTCACTAAACGAAGTTTGTTTTAAGTCAAGGATCATCTGTATTTGATAATGAGATACCCTTATCCCAACAAATGAAAATAGTCAGAAATTAAATGTTTTTTTAAAGGACCTACATTATTTAGCCCTGATTATTAAAGCTATATCCTATATACATACACACATACACACCTTCAAACCAGTATTGGCTCCTGGTGACTATCTGGACAAATCCCTTAAGTTTTCTTGGTTTTGAAGTGGTTTGCCATTGACTCTTTCCTAAGGCTGAGAGAAAGTGACTGGCCCAATCTTACCAGGTGGCTTTGTTCCTAAAGCACGATATGATGATCCGGGGCATGACATAAAGGCAACACAGTCAGTTAATCAATAAGAGTTCCTTTATTAGCTCCAACTTTGCCCCCAATGTCCTGGTTACCTTCTGGCTGGTGAAAAACTCTCCCAGGAACAGTCTTTGACTGCAGAGAATCAAGTCCAAAATGTTGTCAACAAAAACTGTAACTGTAAGTCTAATCAAGGCAAGATGAGGTAATTAGTTTGGCAGGCCTGGAGCAAGAATTCCAGATTTGAAGGCATGGCAAAACTCAACACAGTTGGAAAGATGCCAGGAACACAGATAAGCAAAGTCAACACAAGATAAACTCACGTTTGCTCCCAGCAGCTGCCACACGCAGCCTGCATTTCTTTTAAACTTTCTTCCCAGGTGTGGCTAATGAAGGGAATCAGAGTCCTTTCCTCCCCCATAAGCCACACAACCCACGTTGCTCTCTTCTCCATTCCTCCCTGCATGCCTTAGAATGAAGAGGGGGTGGGTCTGGGTCATCCTCTGAATTCCCTCTCCCTTGTTCTACCTCCCCCTGCTCTGCCTAGCTGTACTTTGCCCTTCCCCAGTTTTCTCCACAGCCAATGGAGCCACACTCCCACTCCCTGTCTTCCACCTTGGATTCAGACTCTGACAGGGGCATGACACTAGATTAGAACTCATGGATCTACCTTAACCGCTATGCCAAATTGGCTTTTTGTATCTAATAGTGTGAAAATATTTGTGTGAAGATATAGAGATATATCATATGATATTGGAGATATATAGATTATGTGATATAGAAGATACTATATGCCACCAAATCATTGTCAATTTTTAGTGATCACATAGATTTATTGGAGATATAGGTTGCAAGATATAATTTTACAGATATATCAACTAAACACTGCCAAGGATTTTACAAATTCTTCTGGAGGTGTCTTTTATTTTCAATGTTCTGTTGTCCATTCCCAATTCTTCAAATCCTTAATGGATTGAAATAACAATAATATGATTCCTTTCATCTATAGTCTGGTCATCCAAGAAGCAGAAGGAGATGATTATGAGTTTGAATCCAAGTTTAGCAAGGAAACCATTTGCTGGGTCCTTATAGAATTAGGTTGGGCAAGCAGCTTTCTTCTCTCCATACCATGTCACGTTATATGTCACATTAGGGTGCACAGTAGTCTAAGACTGCACAACTGACAATTGGTGGAAAAACAGTCAATTTCAGAAGTATGCATTTCCTCCTCTCAATCCCAAGAAGGACAGGAATGGAGCAGAAGTCTTCTAGAAGAAACATTTCCCATTTTCTCTATTAAGCCTCCTCAGTCCATCCAAATAATTCCAAATCAGGTTGCCAAAATGTATTTGTTGCATAAATATGATCCAATTCTGGATGTCTTGAAACAGTTGAACACAGAAGTAGAAATTATTTGCACCAATTCCCACCCTGAGCAAAACAGGTTGCAAAATTCAGCTCTTTCTGATGACTTCATCCTATTCGTAAAGGGCATCCTGTGGTTCCCAAGATGATTGAGTGAGTGAGTTGTACCTTCCAGCCCTCCCACCACCATCATACAACTCTTTCTAATGAGGATCTCACATTGATCTTTCCCTGAAGCCTTGTGTGATTGTCGGCTTGCAGATTCAACAGATGGGTTTTAATAGTTGTATGAAAATGCTCACCACTGTGCACTGAACTAGAAGAAGTGGATGATTTAAATGAATGCCCTGTCACCACAAAGGAGTTCATTTAGTATGATTATTTCTGCCAAACGTGTTCTTCTCATGTGGGCTAATTATTTGGCTTACTCAAAAAGCACAGTGCTTCTTGCTCCTTTCAACACAGTGGGAAGTAACAAACTGGACAAACTGGGACCACCTACCCATGACTTCTATACGCTGGCCAAATGTTTAGTAAATTAGGGCTATAAAGTCCCAAATAACATGTAATTGATGTTGAATGTTTCCACAGCCATGTCTTGGGTGGAAAAAATGACCTTTCTTGTACATTTCTTGGAAACATTTGTTCCTTGCAATTGCAATTCAGAAAGATTAGATTTCATCTTGTTCTTTTCTATTTCCATATTAAAAAAAAAATATCATGGATTTGGACTGGCCTATGGAAGTCAGCCAAAACCAAAGGAAAATCCAGGATGTTCTCCTTTGAAAGAGTGTGTGTGAGTAGAGGAGGGGTGGCACTACATAAACCTGATTTTTGAAATCACAATGTTATTAAAATTACCAAAGTATAAAATACCAATGAGGAAGTGGGCAGGGGTAAGAAGGGGAAAAAAGAAGGAGAAAAAGGCATTAACTTCCAACTCTTTCCAGCACAGTAGAATAAAATTAATAAAATTACAACATCAACTTTATTTTTGCATCATAAACCTGATTTTTGTTTGCAAGCCAAAGAGACTAGGAGTGACCTTTCATATTGGCAAAGCATTTTGTAGCCACATGCCATATGGATAAAATACAAAGAGCTTCTTATTATCCTGAAAGCCTTATGTGGCTGTGATGTAGGCTATTTGAGACAAAGCCTCTTTTTTCTACTCTACCTGCCTATTATTGAGATAATAGAGGCTTATGCACAGGTCCTGCTCTAATTCTTTGGAATGTAGTGGCTTGCTTTAGTTAAGAATCATCCCTTTTTTGTTAACTTTCTCAAAAGCCTTTAAACATACACTTTTCAAAAAGCCATTTAATTGTTGATTTATTTCCAACATCCCTGGCTCTGATTTGGGTTTTATTTATTTTTTATTGTAACTTGGGAAGAGCACTTATCAGTGGTTGGGATAGTAAGCAAAGAATTGATAGGACAGGGGGACCAGATGTTTTTTGGAAAGGTTATTATGTTTTCATAGATTTTCATGGGTACAGGTATACAGGTCTTGGCATATTCGGGTCTTTTCTCATGTAAGATTGAGAGTATCTTGGTGACATTTCAGTGAGGTCCCACTCACCATCTTTAGGCTGGTGCTTTCGGCTTCATGCTTGTGCGAGCAAAGTGTGATCGGAGCTGCCGTCTCTCTATAAATACTGCTGGGGAGGTGTGGTGTGCTGGCTCTGTTGCAAGCGGGTTGGTTGGCTGTGTTGTTACGTCTTCCATCAACCAATCAAGAAGTAACAATACAGGCAACCAACCTGCTTACAACAGAGCCAGCACACCACACCTCTCCACCAGTATTTATGGAGAGACGGCAGCTATGATCACACTTTGCTCACACAAGCAAGCACCAGCCTGAAGATAGTGAGTGGGACCTCATCGAAACATCGCCAAGATACTCTCAATCTTACACAGTAAAAGACCCGAACACACCAAGACCTGCATATATATATATATATGGTATTCTGCTTTGTTCAGGTATTTTCCCACGTCATTATAGTTGTGCTTTTAAAATTGTAGTGACATTTCAGCAGAATCTCACCTGCCATCATCAGGCTTGTGTATTGGGTTCGTCTGTGTGTCAGGCATATATATATATAAAAGAAGAAAAAACTTCCTCCCTTTTCCAGCACCTTAAAGCCACAGGACATGAAATTGATTTTGAGGGATCCAAACTTATCTCCAATACTGAACACTTCAACAAGAGAATAATTAGGGAAGCCATCGAAATAGAGAAACACCCCCATAACATGAATAAACGGGATGATACTTCCCGCCTACCAGACATCTGGAAACTAGCCCTAATCAACAAACGAGTCCCAGCCACAAAACCAACACCGGACCCAAAATAACACATGATGCCACCACCAATCTCCTTCACCAGACTCAAACCCAAGCCCACGCCACAGATGAAAGGCAACCACCATCCAGAAACCAGACCATGGCTGCAACACCAGCTGCTACACCCCCTCCAACCCCCAAACTAAGCAAACTGACACACGCTATAAACACATAGCCAGACCTCAAACTCGAGCCAAACCAAGGCCCAGAATGCCACATCACAGCCTTCCACCCAGGATACTACATCACAGAACTCAGGAGATCACAACACAAAACATCAGGAGGTTGCAGCACAGACAACGACCCAGGAGATTACAGCACCACACCCAGGACATCACAACAATAGAACTCAGAAGGTCATCACACAGCCCATTACCCAGGTCGTTACAACAAAAGGCTGAGAGACACAGAGCCAGCACCTCAGCCACACAGGGTCTCAGGAAAAGCCATCCAATCTGCATACATCAACTCCACAAACCAATCAAGAAGTAACAACACAGCCAACTCTAGAGTTTAAAAGGGGAAAACAGCTACAATCACACACTTCTCCCAGGAGAACGAAGCTGAAGACACCAGCCTGAAGATGACGGATGAGATTTCGTCGAAACGTTGCCAAGGTATTCTCAACCTTACACGGGACAAGACCCGAATACACCAAGACCTACATATATATATATATATATATATATATATATATATATATATATATATATATTTGTAGATTTTCATGGGTAAAGGTATGTAGGTCTTGGTGTATTCAGGTCTTATCCCATGTAAGGTATTCTCAATCTTACACGGGATAAGACCCGAAAACACCAAGACCTACATATATATATATATATATATATATATATATATATATATATATATATATCCTGTTGTGACATTTTTGTGGGTATGAAAGACATCAATATGCAGAGGCTAGGGGAGCATCAGATGAAGAAGTTTTTCACCTCTTCTCGAATGTGTGATATACAGAAAGCAGTGACACTTCAGAAGGCAAGTGAAGCAGACTCCCAGGTTTAAATTATTCCTCCATTCAATAAGAAAATAGGAAATAATGATCAAGGACATCACAAAGCCTTTCCCATGGTACCTTCAGGTTCCCTTGGCTGTTACTTTATAATGGTTGAGATTATTCATTCATGAGAGTCTGCATTTCTTGTTAGATTGTTTCAGGAAGAGGCAGAACTAGTTCTTTTTCTGTTCCTTCTTTCCATCTATCAACCAAGGTTATGATTGCTTTCTGTGCCTCTCCCTAGCAATGCTACTTTATGAACTGGTCTTTGACAGCAAGCATTTAGAAATACAATAACTCCCCAGGACTCTAGCATGTTAAAAAGGAAGGTTATCTTATCTCTATCTGAAATTGTAGCAGATGGTAAATGAGCTCCCTCTGGTTCAAATAGCACAGATAGTAGTTCAGATAGAAGACATTACTCCTTCTCTTGCTGAATTCAAGTGACTGCATGCCTATCCGTTTGTAAAACTGCTCCAAAAGTGGTGAAATGTATTCTTTTTTTTTCTTTTTCCATTTGAATCCAGGAAATTGTCAATGCCTCATTAGTGACATTGACGTAGGAAGTGGGAATTACTGACAGTGTTGAAAGATGCCATTCCTGGATAACTATTGGCTGGTCTTCAACCTTCCCTTTGTAGAGTATCTTATTGAGCTATTGGTCTCAGATCAGCTTTGCATCACTTTAAAGGTGTTGGATTGTTGGTAGCCTTTTTAGTCTAAGTTTAGGGCTGAGTTTGGGATGAAGATGATATTGGCCACTGTCTTGAATGATCCATGTCAACACCTATATGGCAATAATGCACCATTCTGGTACTACTGAGCCTCTCTGGAGTTTTTCATAGCATCAACCACAGTATCTTATTGCACTATCTGCAGAGATTGGGCGTAGGAGCATTATTTTACAATAGTTTCACTCTCTCAGAGGGTAGTTACAAATTGTGGTGAGGGAAGAGAGGTAGGCCTCATGGCCCTTATCCTGTTTCAGATTTCAAATTCACACACATTCAGTTGCTAGGTGATAATAGCAAGTTACTCAAGGCTGAATAGATAATAGGAGCCAAGAAAAGAAATGTAAGGAGTCTCTGGAAAAGAAAGCTTGCTTGAGTGGTATAATCTTCAATAGGAACACACAGAAGAATAGTGAAAATCCAATCCAAACTTCAGAGTCAACTAGTCCAAGGCCAGAGTTTTATAATCAAGAGTCACAAGAATAACACACTACAGCAGGAAATTAGACAGCTGGTTTCAATAGAATAACACTTCTCAGGATTACCTCTTGTAATTATATATTCTTCCTTGTGTGGCAAGAAGCCTTATTGAGCTTCTTTGCTCTGCTCTCTTAATCTAAAGGGCTTGGAGGCCATGCATCATCTTCTCCAGCTGTTGCTCTAGCTGTTCTGATGGTTGTGTTTGATCAGCCACAGGTGATTCTTGTCTTGGTATGACCTCAGCCTGACATGTCACTGATTCAGCTAGAGCAGCTTTGTTAGAGTCTAAACTGTGGGCCATGATGGCCTTCACATTAAGGGATTAGTTCTCTTTCCCTCTTTTTTTAAACATCTATATCATACTGCTGGGGAAAAATACTAAACATTTTGATGAGATCAGTATTCTGATGCTTCCCAATTGTACAATGCTACCATGGACTGTTTGCCAACACTCTTTCCTAGTGGCTAGACACTGTCATGGCCTGGATGGGAGAGAAGAGATTGAAGTTAACCTTTGCTAAGTTGCAGCTGATGTTGATATATCTGACACCATGTCACCATCAGTTATTCCTTGATGGGTAAGCACTATGCATTATTTTTTTAGTTCTAGTCTCACCTTAGGCATGCAAGTTCTAGACCCAGCTTAGGCATGAAAATTCTAGACCATGTTGCCATCATGTGATGTATTGCAACATTTCTCCATTTGCAGAGCTGGGGTGGGTGTGGCCTGCACATGATGCATCCAGCCCATGGGCCTCCAGTTTGACAGCCCTGTTCTAGACCCACCTTAGGCATGAAAGTCAGCTGAGGGACTTTGGCCTATCACTGTCTCTCACTTTAACCCATCTCACAGAGGGAAATAGGAGGAGGAAGGAATTTTAGGAGTTTTAAGTTATTTATTTTTACAAATAACAAAGGTGGAATAATAAGTAAGTTAATATCAGGAAACAGTTTTGAAACTTGGGAGTCCTTCTAGACTCATAATTCCTGCTGGTACAGCAGATGGAATGGGTAGACACACAGGGTTCTCTGCCCAGCTTCAACTCGAATGTCACTGGGCAGAAGAATCTAGCTGTAGCAACTCCTGCACTGATAATTACCCAAATAGACTATTGTAACATGCTACAAGTGGGTCTGTCCTTAAAGACTACTCAAAAACTACGTTTGGTCCAAAATGCAATAGGCTACAGACTTATTGGCTCCCAGTGTTGGAAGCACAGTTGATTTTAAGACTCTGACCTGGTTGGTAGTTGGGTTTCAGGTAGAAATTAAGATGCTGGCTTTGACCTAGAAAGCCCTTTATGGCTTGACTCATGGACCTTTGACTCTTATTGCAGCCACTTCCCACCTAATTGATCAGACAAAACAGGAGGAAAATGGTATAAATCTCACATTTTCAGCAGGCTTGGATGAAATGACAAGGCACTGGTCCCATCTTGCAGTGCCAACGCTGGGAAACAGCCTCCTGCTAGAAATCAGGCTAACATTTTTGTAGTTGTTGATAGCTGAATAACTGTTAAAGACAAAGTTGTTCCAGAGAACCTTCTCATGATTTTATGATCACATCTTTAACTTCAGTTGTATTGCCTTTTTGTTGCTTATGACTTGGTGTTGCTTTTATAAGTGTTATTTATGATGTTTTGGTATAGTTCTTGATGGTTCCATGGATGTTACCATTGATGTTTTAAATTCTCCTTTTATATTCTATCTAACCTGCAGAGGATCTTTGTGACTGTAGTGGAATAGATATGCAATAAATCAACCAAAAAAGTAAAGCTAAGAAGTCTGATCCACGCAGCTTAGACTGTGTTCATAGGCCTGAATTACCTATCACAACTACATAGGAGATAATAGCAATAGCACTTAGACTTACATACCTTCCATAGTCCTTTATAGCACTCTCTGAAAATACTAGGGATGCATCTATGGAAATAGTATATTCATAGATTTATTTATTTTTTGTAATCATGGATTGGGAAATAAGTACATCAAAGCCAATCTGCATTTGGATAGTAAGTGTTCATCTATTATTCAAATAAGAACCAATTTGTAGGAGATGACCATGCTGAGCATGAGGAAGAAGTAAAGCATGCCATCAGTTTAGATTCCCTTCACACTCATAAGAGCCCTACTTGAATTCCATTGACTCTTCTCTAGTGCCAATTTGCCTTCACATTCGGATTCTTGTAGAAAGATAGGAGGAATAACTTATTTGAACAACTTTGGTTCCTGATTTCTTGAGCCTGACAAAGTTTGTTCTAGTGATTAAGATACCAGGCTAGAAATCAGGAGACTGAGTTCTGGTCCTGCCTTAGGCAAGAAAGCCAAACTGGATGATTTTGGAGTAATCACATTATCTCAGCCCATTCACCTCATAGGGTTGCTGTTGTGAGGAAAATAAGGAAGGAGCTATGATAGCTGCCTTGAGTTGTTTGTAAAAATAATAAAGGTGAGATATAATAACAAACAAACAAATAAGGAAATATCTAGCAAAATTTCCAGGACAGATTTCTTTAGGTCCAGAGATGAAAAATCTTCCAGAATGAAGTGGTGTAGATACCATAAATCAGAGGTCTCCAAACTTGGCAACTTTAAGATTTGTGGACTTCAACTCCCAGAATTCTCCAGCCAGCTGGCTGGAGAATTCTGGGAGTTGAAGTCCACAAGTCTTAAAGTTGCCAAGTTTGGGAAGCCCTGCCATAAATCTTGTCTGCTCTAGGCCACAAAATGTGATTTCCATGCAAATGCCATTAGCTGTATTTATTTCTACACCAATGCTCACAGTTCCTTTTTTTTTCCTCCTCCTTTCTTCAGAAAATAAAAGCATCTCTTTTACTGTCTGACTTGTATCTCTGAAGCAGGTTAAAAGTACTGAATGAGAGAAAGTGATCTTTTCTTTTCAGTGTCATTAGTCATGGCTCCTTGGGGACAGTCATGCTGGCTCGCTGTTCTGGTACAACTTGGAGAGAAGAGTCATTGGCGGTTCTGTCATTGCTGACTTGCCAAAGATACAAACATTGCTTTCACTGTATCTATTTTTTTTACCTCCTATCCTTCTATCCCTTTGTCTGGGACTGAACAATGAAGCAACTGTTTTAGTTGTAGTCCTCTAGTGCTTTGGCATGTCAAAATAACATTGCCATTGGTGCTAGCATAAGTAGCTTTCCCATGCTGTTTTCAATGGAAAGTGAAGTTAAAATGCAGCTATTAAGGTTTATAAATGTTGGTGGCTCAACCACTGAGGGTCTTCGGGCAGGGCAGTAACTGCCAAAGACTTGGTTCTGATTAAATGTATTTCACAGTTTTCTGATGCTTGATCTTTGCCACTTTCATTGGAAAACTTCAGCTAGTTATCTTGCGAAAAGAGAAGAAAGGGCAGGAAAAGAAAGACATTTTCAAAGGGTTTGCTTATTAGAGATACGCACTCAGAAGTGTGTTTGAATTTTCACGCAAGTAGCTTTTGGATTCATAAACTGATATTAAAATAGCACTAAAATGAACTTTGGGTTAGAAGGAAAAATGGAACTGGCACATTCATCCCTTTTTAGTGTGGATTACTAAATAGATTCCAGTCCGGATTCTGTTAATATCATTTTGCTGAATAAAAAGCATGGACTATTAGCTCCTGGAACAACTTCTGTACAAACTTTAATCAGGGAAAGAGAATCTTTGGCATGTCAATTTTGATGAACTACAATCCTGATTGTCTTATGATATTGGCAACACCAGTTCAGCACCATGTGAAGCCATAGGTTCTGCATTTTCCTAAAACTCTTTCTATCCTAAAACTCTTTCTATCTCTTTGATTCAATATAACTTTCAATTGGGCAAAATGATAACTTGTAAAGGAGGGAGGGAGGGAGGTCAGAAGGAGGAGGGAGGAAGGGAGGAAGGGAGGAAGGAAGGAAGGAGGGAGGAGGGAGGAAGGAAGGAAGGAAGGAAGGAAGGAAGGAAGGAAGGAAATAAGTAAGTAAGTAAGTAAGTTTGGAGATTCCCTACCAATTTTCCACAAGGATACTCAATGGGGAAGCTGGCAAGAAGCCAGATGTCACTCCCATTCTCACTGCTTTTTTGCCCACCCATGATCATTTTGTTTTGATAAAAAATATTGCTGAAATGATGACCCAATGGGGCACAGATTGTCTAGTATCATTTATTTCAACTCCTTCCCTCAAAACAACACTGTACAGCACTGCACACCAGAACAACTAGACACAAGAATAGTTTTTTCCTGAAAGCCATCACTCTGCTAAACAAATAATTCCCTCAGCACTGCCCTACTATTTACAAAGTCTGCACTACTACTACTGTTAATCTTCTCATCACTCCTTATCACCCATCCCCTCCCACTTGTGACTGTAGGACTGTGACTTTGTCGCTTGTATCCTTGCGATTTATATTGACTGTTTCCTAGTAATATTTGATTGCTTATTGTATCCCATGACTATCATTAAGTGTTGTACCTTATGATTCTTGACTTTTGATGAATGTATCTTTTCACCAAGACAAATTCCTTGTGTGTCCAATCACACTTGGCCAATAAAGAATTTTGTTCTATTCTGTTCTATTCTATTCTATTCTATTCTATTCTATTCTATTCTATTCTATTCTATTCTTTTCATGCCCATCCCATCCCATCTTTTGAAAGTCAACTCCCATGAACTTGAGAAAACTGATATTCGGGGGGGGGGGAACCCTGGAGAACAGTTGATAGCCTAAAAAAGCTCAATTAAATAGAATTACTGTTGCAATTACACTGGATACTTGCCATTAGTCATTGATTCAAATACTCTCTTTCGGGAACACTCCCATTAAAGGTTTTCTATAGTTTCCTTTCTTATCTGCCTGGAAACCTTTATTTAAAATTCCAAGCAGAATCTAATTTTATCATACAAATAATCAAACTTTGAACAAGTATTTTCTTTAGAACCAACTGCATACATTTCAGTCTATCAGATTAAAAATTGTACTTTTTTTTCTTTCATTCAATCATCTCTGATTTTTCATGTCTACCTGACCAAATCCCTGCAATTTTATTGTCAAGGATTTTTTCCTCCCAGAAGTGGTTTGTCATTGCCTCCTGCCTAGGGCTAACAAAAAGTGACCATGCCAAAATGGAACTAGAGCTCAGGTTTATTGAATTTTAGCCTTAATTACTGCACTAAACTGGCTCTCAAAATGGACAAATAGTTTTCTTTAAAAAGAATAAATAAATGCCTTGATAATAAGCAAGTTTCATGTCTTATTTGCTTCTAGTTTGTTTTTCATATCTGTATTCATCCTGTATCCTGTATTCATTCACAAGGGACTCACTGTCTCAGTGTCTTGGGATGCTGAGCTTGTTGATGTCTCAGGGTCTCAGTGGCTAGGATGCTGAGCTTGTTGATCAGAAAGGTCAGCAGTTTGGCAGTTCGAATCCCTAACACTGCATAATGGAGTGAGCTCCCATTACCTATCCCAGTTTCTGTCAACTTAGCAGTTTGAAAGCATGTAAAAATGCAAGTAGAAAAATAGGGACCACTTTGGTGGAAGATAACAGCATTCGGTGCATCTTTGGTGTTTAGTCATGCTGGCCATGTCTAAGTCTAAGTGCTATTGCTATTATGGTACACTTTCTTGAAATTAACATTTGAATCCATTGTTCACAAATATCTTTCAATTCATCCAGTTTTAAAGTATTTTTCTCAATTCTGCATTATGAAGTTAAATTTAAGTGTACTCCTACTTTAATGGTAGTCATTAGTTCCTTCTGGTTCCCTCTTCTGTCCAACTTTAAAGTCTCATCGTATCCTCCCCCCCCCAAAAAATTCCAAATGGTGAATGTTTCTCACTCATTTTTAAATATGAACTGTGATAGTAATTGGTTGATTTAACCATTACACATTGAAGTCCTTAGGGATGGAAATGTTTTTAGCAACAATGATAAATGTGGACTTCAGTAACTTATTCTACTAAATGAAGGTTTTTCAGTAGTGTTCAAGTTGAGTCCACAGTAACAGTGTCCATTGTAGCTGAGATATATGTGTTTATAAGGTAAATTCAAAATTATACTCATGCCTGCTGGATTCAGTATCTCATAAAGTGTACCTTATAATTGTACATTTATGGCAGCCAAATTTGAATCCAGCATAGAATTCTATAAGGAAAATGTTATGATAGCTCTTCTTGATTTACACACTTTAGGATTTGTCCTGGAAAATTGATTTTCCAGCTCAGTTAGGGGTACAGACAGTTATGAATTCACCTTATCTGTCTTGGATTCCAATATAGAAAATTCACATACAACTTGCCAGATTGAAAGCATGACATTTCTAACACAAATGGATCATTTCTACCTGAAACACCTTTTTTTATCGAGAATTGCAGTGTTATACCTGAAACGGCAACAAAATTTAAGAACCGGTATATAACATGCTATTATCCAAAACACAATAGTGGATAACAGAATAACATGACTGTTTATAAAGTTACCATACCAGTAACTTCTGTGTGGGAGCATTTTCATTTGGTCTGCCTGCATTTCAACTTACTTGCCTGCCCAACTGTTTTTTACAACAGACAATTTGATTGTGAAAAAGAATCTTAAGTAAGTGTACGTGTGTATATCTTTATTGTATGCTAATTGTTTAATGTTCACTGGCATGACAGGTATAATGAAAGGTTGGTTAAGAAAAATTATACAGTGGAGAGTTCAACATAATTAGTCAATGCAGTACCTAAAGTACAAAACAGATTTGCTTAGCAGAAATCAATAGAAAAGAAATCTGAAAAGATAGTAGGGAAAATGAAAATTGCTATATAGAAATAAACCCAAAGGAAACTAATTTTCCCAATGGGCCACATGAGAAACTGGGACTGTTGTGGAGGACTGAACCAATAGGACCAATACATTACTATGAAGGCATGCACACACATATACAAATTGAAAAATGTAGCCTTCAAAATAAAAGCAATGTAATTGTTCTGTGTGTATGGTGTGCACTTATTTACATTTACAGAATAACAGAGTTGGAAGAGACTTATAGGTCTTCTAACCCAACTCCCTACCAAGCAGGAGACTCTACACCATTATGGGCAAATGGCTGTCCAGGCTGTTCTTGAAAGCCTTCAGTGAAGTACCCACAACTTCTGAAGGCAAGCTGTTATATTGGTTGATGGTTCTCACTGTCAGAAAATTTCTCCTTATTTCTAGGTTGAATCTCTCCTTGATCAGTTTCCATCCATTGTTCCTTGTCTGTCCTTTGGGTGCTTTGGTTGTCTCCCTCCTTTCTGAGACAGCCACTCAAATATTGAAACACTGCTTTCATGTCATTCCTGATCCTTATCTTCACTGCATTAGTCATGTTCAGTTCTTGCAACCGTTCTTCATATGTTTTAGCCTCAGTTCCCTAATCATCTTTGTTGTTCTTCTCTGCACTCTTTCTAGAGTCCCAACATCTTTTTTATAGTGTGGTGATCAGTGGTGGGATTCAATTTTTTTACTACCGGTTCTGTGGTTATGGCTTGTGGACATGATGTGGCTTGGTGGGTATGGCTTGTGGGCATGGCAGGGGATGTTTACTGCAAAATCCCATTCCCTCCTCACCTCACTAACCTGCTTTCCAGCTCCATTCTCCTGTGCAGGGCAATAAAAGGAGACCCAGCTAATCAGCTGGGACTCTGGAGGCAGAGAATAGATTGGGGCACTGCCAATCAGAGGTGGTGTTTGCCAGTTGTTTGAACTACTCAAAATTTCTGCTACCGGTTCTCCAGAACAGGTCAGAACCTGCTGAATACCACCTCTGGTGGTGACCAAAACTGGATACAGTATTCTAGGTGTGGCCTTACTAAGGCTTTATATCCAGTTTTGGTCACCAATTTGATTTCTAATTTCCTATTGACTTCACCCAGGCCAGATAGAGACAGCCCAAGGACCAGGTGTGATCGGGGGCCTTCAAATGCCCAGGTCTGTTTTATTCTTATAAAAACTATGAATATCTCCAACACTCAGAATGCCTCTTTTTCTCTACTGCCCCCTCTTATTGGTATCATTATTATGATTATTATTACTCTTGCATATACATTGAGAGCTTCTGCAGCACAAGACAAATTCCTTGTGTATCTAATCACACTTGGCCAAAAGTATTCTATTCTGTTCTGTTCTGTTCTGTTCTGTTCTGTTCCGTTCCATTCTCAAATTGTCCTTTGGAACAACTGTGTCATTTTGTGGAAAAGGGAATGTGAGTTTTGGTAACAAAAGTTGGCTTTCCAAAGCAAAGTAAAGAGTTCTGAGACATTGATCAGTGCCCTATGGGAGCATTATCTCTCTTCCTGAAATTGGGAGAGAGGATGGAGGAAGGCAAGAAGTAGAAAGAGAAGAGATATTGGAGCAACAATGTGAAAGAGAGTTTAAAGTGGTGAAAAGAGGAGAGGAATTAAAGCAGATTTAGAAGAGCTGAGGCTGGAAGGAGAAATTGCAAGGAGACTGGCAGGAGAAAAGAAAGAGAATACAAAATAGTATCTTAAGCAGAAGCTGGATAAATACGGAGCTGGGAGGCAGAAAGAAAAAGAAGATACAGCAGTTTGAACCTGAGACTTAGATTTAAAAAAAAAGCCAACTAAGCAAGACAAATACCAGAAGAACTAAACAGACTGGAAACAAACTATTCACACCCACTCACCTCTATACTTTCCCAAGACATATTAGATCCAATGAGCAGAACTTTGTCATAACTCATCTGGTCTGTGGGTGCTGCCACAGACACAAAAACTCTTCAATATAAGCACCTCAGGAAAACAAAAGAGAGAAGCCTGGAAGAATTTTCTTCCCTTTTAATATATTTCGGGAGACATTTGAGGAGGCTGGTAAAATAATGTGTGCTTCTGTTATTGTATCCTAAGAGATGTGGGCCTCCTTCATGAAGTCCCATTTAGTCTTGGGAATCACATTAAGAAATAATAATAATAATAATAATAATAATAATAATAATAACAACAACAACACAACAACAACAACAACACTATGCGCTGTGGTGACATTGACAGGCTATATTTGCCCAGAAAAATGGGTGGAGGGTCTTTTGCAAGTGAAGCAGAGAGTTGAAGAAGAGAAGCATGCTCTGGCAGATTATATGAAAGACAGTGTTGAACCAGCTTTGATGGAGGTCAACAATAGGAAGCTGCTCAAAGTGCAGCAAACCAAGAATCAATACAGGAAAACAGCGATGCAAACTCGGGCTGACAGCTGGTGTAACAAAGCATTGCATGGACAGTTCCTTGAAAAGATCCAAGGAAAAGTAGATAAGGAAAAGACATGGTTATTGTTATGTATGCAGTGTTTGAAATCATTGGTTTAGTTTGAATTGTTCTTGTAAAGTGTTGGAGATGATTGGTTTAAAAGTGCGGGAAAACCCTGCACTCTGATTGGCTGTCAGCGGCTGCTGGCTATAAATAGCAGCCGCAGCAAAGCCAGTCGGGTCCGTTCTGAGCTGAAGTCACTAATAAACTTAAGAGCTGAAGTACTCCGCGCCTGCCTCTTCATGCAAACATAACACTGGCGATGAAGGTGGGATTCCCCTGAAGAAGAAGGCAACGCGGAACAGAAGAAGAGTGAGATGGCTGCGCTGAACACCCCCCCAGCCCCGTTCGATCCGACGGCAGAAGACTGGGAGTCGTATGCAGATAGTTTCCAAATGTATTTGGAGGGAAACGATCTTGCTGCCATTTCCGAGCAGCGAAGAGGGCGGTCTTCCTTACGCATTCACGGTCCAGCAGTTTTCAAGATGGTGAAGGCACTCACAGGAGCAGCAGACATGAAGGTAATGGCTTGGCCTGATCTGGAAAGGTTGTTAAGAGCCCATTACGTGCCACAAGTATCATGCTTCATTAAGGGACACAAGTTTTACCATCGCGATCAGGGGGAAAACGAAAGTATAAATGACTTTGTGGCAGGTTTAAGAGACATTGGGGGTGCATGCGAATTCAACAGTTTAGAGGAGGCCATGCACGATCGTTTCATTTTAGGCCTTAAAGACAAGGTGCTACAGAGCAAGTTATTAATGAAACCTAAGATCACACTGAAAGAAGCAATAGAAGAAGCCTCTTCAGCAGAAGCTACCAAGTCCTCAGCAGCAGCCATGAAGAAGATTAACAAGGCCACGAGCCATTCTGATGTGGAAAAGTCCACCACAAATCATTGTGAGGAACTAGATTCTGAGTCAGATTGCAGTGAGGTGGAGGAAGGAATTTACAGACTCAGAATGGAGCAGAAAAAGAAAGACCAGGGAAGAAAGAGGCAAGATTTTTACTGCAGAGGTTGTGGGGGAAGCCACCCCCGCACTGAATGCAAGTTTCTAGACACCATTTGCCTCCGTTGTGAAAAAAGAGGACACCTAGCAAGAGTCTGCAAATCATCCAGAACTCCACCCAACAGAAGGAAGTTTGCTGCAAGCAAAGACAAAGAATTCAAGCCTAACAACCTCAGTGAGAAAATGGGGTGCAGTATAGAAGCAAATGGGAAGAATGAAACTCATCAAACAGTAACTATTGGTCATTCTTCCCCTTTAAAAAGCAGAAAAGTGCATGTCAAGGTACTTATTGAAGGAAGGCCTTGCCAAATGGAAGTGGACTCAGGCTCTTACCTATCTATGGTGTCATGGGACACTATTCACAGACTACTTCCTAACATCCAGAAGAATCACTTCAAGAAGCAAGCATTGACTCTTAAAGACTACCAAGGAACAAGATTCCAGTAGTTGGAACAAGAGAATTCAACGTGAAATTCAAGGGCCACACCAAGCGCCTACCACTGACCATCGTGGACAAGGATGGCCCAAGTCTGCTGGGCCTTGAATGGTTCAACCCGCTGGGCATCGAGGTGACTGGCATCAATCATGTGAGCAACACTGAGTGGGAAGAGGCCTTGAAGTCTGAGTTTCCAGAAGTCTTCAGCGATGGATTAGGCAAGTACTTGGGGACCTCTATCTCCTTTAACCTAGATCCCAAGGTACAACCAATCCATTTAAAACCCAGAAGGGTTCCATTTGCCTTAAAGGAAAAAAATTGATGCACAATTAGATAAACTAATAGCCCAAGGGGTTTTAGAGCCCACTGACCACTCCAGGTGGGAGACACCCATAGTCACACCAGTCAAGGCTGATGGGTCTGTGAGAATCTGCAGAAACTACAAGGGGACATTGAACCATGTGCTACAACAGAGCACATATCCAGTTCCAGTAGTGCATCATTTATTACATTCTCTTGGAGGGGCACAGTTTTGCCAAATTGGACTTGGCACAGGCATATCAACAGTTAACAGTTGATGATGCCACTGCAGAAGCCCAAACCATTGTGACCCATAGAGGTGCCTTCAAATGCAAAAGGTTGCAATTTGGAGTAAGCGTGGCACCAGGCATCTTCCAAAGCCTTATGGAAAGGATCCTACAAGGGTTGCCAGGGGTGGTGCCCTATTTTGATGACGTTTTAATTTCTGCTGAAAATGACACTCAGTTACATGAGAGACTCAGAGAAGTCTTAATCAGATTCAAAAAAGCGGGGTTAAAAGTCAAAGAAGAAAAATGCACACTTAGAACAGATAAAGTGGAATTCTTGGGTTACATGATCGATAAACATGGCATCCACCTCACAGAGGCCAAAGTTCAGGCAATCAAAGAAGCCCCCAGGCCAAAATGAAAAACAGATTTGCAAGCATTCTTGGGACTCATTAACTTCTATCATGTTTCTACCTCAGAAGACAACCATTGCAGAACCCCTACACAAATTACTGGACAAAAAATCTGCATGGGTCTGGGGCAGAAAGGAACAAGCTGCATTTAACAATGTTAAGAGACAAATCACGTCTGATTCTGTACTGATACAGTTCTCTGAGAACTTGCCTGTTGTACTGACTTGTGATGCATCCCCTTTTGGAGTGGGTGTGTGTGTTGAGCCACATGCTTCCCAGCGGAAGGGAAGCCCCTATTGCATTTTACTCTCGCACTTTTACTAAAGCACAGAGAAACTACAGCCAACTGGACAAGGAAGTTTTGGCAATTGTAGCAGCTGTCAAGAAATTCCATGAGTATCTATATGGGAGAACATTTACTGTTGTCACAGATCACAAACTTCTTTTAGGCATTGTGGCAGGGGACAAACCAACGCCCATGATCCTGTCACCAAGAATGCTGAAATGGACCAGAATTTCTTGCTGCTTATTCATACAAACTTATCCACAAGCCTGGCAAGGACATTGGACATGCAGATGCCTTGAGTCGCTGCCCACTTCCTTGTCACAAGGAGGACTTTGAACCTGAGGCACACACCTTTTTCCTAGAAACTGTTGCCAAGCTTCCAGTACACGCTGCTGAAATTGCCAGAGAGACTGCCAAAGACACTTTATTGGCTCCTATTATAGGCTGCATTAAGAAAGGTTGGCCTCTTCAAGATCTACCTCAACTTGCCCAACCTTTTAAATCCAGGCAAACTGAATTATCTGTATTAAGAGGATGTATTTTGTGGGGTAACAGGGTGGTTATTCCTGCAAAACTGCAAAGAGAGGTTTTGGAAATGTTACATGAGGGTCACCTGGGAATTGTCAGAATGAAGGGATTGGCCAGGAGTTATGTATGGTGGCCAGGTATTGACAAAATGGTTGAAAACTGGGTTGCATCTTGTCCCAACTGTCAGGTAGTCAGACCTACCCCACCTCTCGCCCCCACACAGGAATGGGAATGTCCTAGGGGCCCATGGTCCAGGATTCACATTGATTTTGCTGGCCCTACCAGAGGGCACACTTTCCTTATTATAGTTGATGCATATTCCAAATGGCTAGAGGTTATCCCTATGGCATCCACCACAAACAGCTTAAAAAGCTTTTTGTAACTCATGGGTTCCCTGATGTCCTCGTTTCTGACAATGGTCCTCAATTTACATCCAACCTTTTTGAATCATATCTAGCACAGCAGGGTATCAGACATGCCCTGACAGCCCCTGGGCATCCTTCGGCTAACGGCCGGGCTGAATGCATGGTACGATTTACCAAGGAAAAACTTCAGCAATTGGGTCCAGGGGACATCACTGAGAAAGTTGAAAAACTACTCAGTGTCCAGCATATCACTCCCAACCCCTCAACTAATTTAACCCCAGCTGAATTGTTGATGGGTAGGAAACTCAGGTCCCCCTTGACGCCTTCATCCCACTTACGCAACCAACGCACCACTAGATTCCACTAGCAAAATTCGCACATTCACTGTGGGTGATTCTGTTTATGCTAAGAACCTTATGGGTGAACCATTATGGATTCCTGCTGAGATAACCCAAATCACAGGCCCCAGGTCTTACAGGGTACAAACGGAGGATGGTGTCCTCTGGAGCAGGCACATTGATCAGTTAAGATCCAGATTACCTCAGGAGCATCGCCCTTGCTCCTCTCTGGTCCCCATACCTACTGCCTCTTCTAGGGGGGAAGGGGAGGATTATGAGAGTAATCAGCAAGCAAGAATCAACCCCATGTGTAATGAGCTAACACGACAGGAACCATTCCAAAACCTGTCACAGTGCCAACAACCATTTTCACAAATGGAAGATTGCACATCACTACCTGACTTAGGTGCTGACATTGGGTTGGAGATGGATTGGGAGGAGAGACTAGGTTGTAGTAACCAAACAGGTTCTACCAGTACTAGAAGTCCAAGTAAGGAAATGTCAACAGACACATTTCCTTCCTCACAAGGTGAAAACCCTAAAACACCTGAACCACGTAGGTCTCAACGTACACGTAAGAGCCCCACCTATTTAAAAGAATACATTAGATAGATGGGGTTTTGAGTATGGACTAAACCTAGTGGGGAGGGGTGTTATGTATGCAGTGTTTGAAATCATTGGTTTAGTTTGAATTGTTCTTGTAAAGTGTTGGAGATGATTGGTTTAAAAAGTGTGGGAAAACCCTGCAGTCTGATTGGCTGTCAGCTGCGGCTGCCGGCTATAAATAGCAGCCGCAGCAAAGCCAGTCGGGTCCGTTCTGAGCTGAAGTCACTAATAAACTTAAGAGCTGAAGTACTCCACGTCTGCCTCTTCATGCAAACACAACAGTTATGGCTGACCAACGGAACACTGAAGAAAGAGACAGAAGGCCTGATTCTTGCAGCCCAAGAACAAGCTATCAGAACTAGTGCAATTAAAGCCAGAATAGAAAAATCTGCTGATGACCCCAAATGCAGACTCTGCAAACAAGCGGATGAAACCATTGATCACATACTGAGCTGTTGCAAGACAATTCGCTCAGACTGACTACAAACAATGTCACATCACAGTCACTCAGATGGTCCACTGCAACTTGTGTCACAACTACCATCTGCCTGTAGCAAAAAACTGGTGGGATCATAAGCCCGAGAAAGTGGTTGAAAATGAGCGTGCAAAACTACTGTGGGACTTCCAAATATAGACTGACAAAGTTTTGGAATACAATACCACAGATATCACGATTGTGGAGAAGAAAAAAGTGTGGATTGTCGACATTCCTGGTGACAGCAGAATCAATGAGAAAAACTTGAAAAAATCACCAGATATCAAAATTGAACTGCAGAGACTCTGGCATAAACCAGTGCAGGTGGTTCCAGTGGTACTCGGCACACTGGGCACTGTGCCTAAAGACCTAGGCAAGCACTTAAAAACAATTGGCGCTGACAAAATCACCATTGGTCAGCTGCAGAAGGCCACCTTACTGGGATCTGCTCGCATAATCCGCTGATACATCATGCAGTCCTAAAAGCTTGGGAAGTGTTTGACTAATGATTTGTGATATGAAACCCAACATAGTTATCTCATTTGCTGTGTACACTGTCATTTTTTGTTAATAATAATAATAATAATAATAATAATAATAATAATAATAATAATATCTTCCTTCAGCCTGTGAAGCAAACAATCTCATGGTATTTATTTACTTCAAGGCCCATAGATGGGTGCATTGTGATTACAGGGCTAAGAAGTTTGTGGGCAGGTTTGAGAAATTGTAATATTGTCTCAGACTGCCATGTCTTGTTATTTGTAGACTGAACAACTGTGCAGACGATTATTTCAATACTACTGGTGGACACATTGTCTTCCTAAAACAATACTGTACATGGGTGGTGTTTCCAGGTGCTCTCATTTGAATTAATGGAAAATGAACGTTGTTGTTTTTAGACTGAATCCTTTATTATATCAGAGCTTAGAGCAAATCCTACTCTTACTATGAAATGCATGTTTGGCTTCTTTCTTCAAGCCCGTATACATTCAGAACAAATCCTACCTACTTCACAGAATTGAAATTGCTGAATTTCAGAAGTGCAGATCAAGAATGCACTGTGCAAACAACTGAAGCTGGGACAATTACGTTTCAACTGGTTAAGCCCCATTGGCTTCAATGGGATTGAATACTCATTAACGGATAGTTTAAATGGGGTTTAGATTGCAGGTTGCATCTCCTATCAGGAATGACTCTCTTCAGAAAAAAATGGTTTCTTAGAGGTCAATGGAATATTGCTGGGATTATTCCAGCTCAAGTGGCTGCGGATTTGCAGTCTGAGCATCCCACAGAGTAGAAAATGTAAAAGGTTATGCAGTATTTAAAAGGGCTTAGACTAGCTACTCTCTACTCTGAACCTTGGTGGGTGATGACTGTGCCTTGCTGGAAAGCTAGAAATCGTCACTTAGAATATATCAGCATGCAGTTTCCAGTTTTGTTGATGTATGAGATTTCAAGTACCCTATGGTGACACTTTTATGTCAAAACCAGATTTGTGGAAAACAGACATTACAGAGTGAATATTAGAGAAGGAACAATAATAATGGACAACTTTAGTTTGTGTCCATAAACAAATGTCACAATTTGTTCCAAGTTCATTTTGAGGACTACATATCTAACTTCTGCTACCATCCCAGATTTTAGAACAGTAGAGTTTACATATTGAATTTTATGTTATATTGATGTTGCTGCCTTTTTATATGTTTTCTCTCTTTTTTTGGGGGGGGGAGTCTAGCATTTTAGAGCTGTGTAATTAGTGATGTGTGTGTGTGATGGCTCAGCAGGCAAAGATGCTGAGCTTGTCAACTGGAAAATGGATAGTCCGGGTATGAAACCTGAGCACCATACAAACAGGTGAGCTCCCATTCCTCCCCAGCTCCTGCCCACCTACCAGTTTGAAACCATTCAAATGTAAGCAGAGTAGATATATAGTTACTACATAGGTGGGAAGGTAACAGTGTTCCATGCATCTTTGGCATATAGCCATGCTGTCCACATGACCACAAAAAATATGTTCAGACAATACTGACCCCCTCAGCTAAGAAACAGAGGTAAGTTTCAGCACCCTAGAGTCAGACACCTTTAGTTAGTGGGGGGCAGGTGTTGTGTCACCTATGTACTCAAAGGAAAAATAAACAATTTGAACAATTGTAATTTATGAAATAGAAAGAGTGTTATAACCAGACAGTATGGAATATACTTCTCTTTAAAAACTCCTTTAACAAAACCTTTTCATGCTTAATGAAACGTCTGACTGGTTACAAGAGTTCTCCTTTTTATTTTGTTTATGTGATGTGTTGTCTTTCTTTTACCCAAATTTTAAAAAAAACACCAAAAATTTTAAACAGTCACCTTATGGATGAGATGGGCAGCATAGAAATCTAATAAATAAATGAAATAAATAAATAAAACAAATTTAGCCCTCCCTAATGCTACAAATTTCATCCATCTCTCATCTCGTATGTATAAAGAGATTCATAAAACATCATCTTTTCAGTCCTGGTATTAGTAGTTAGTCCATAAGGAGTTGTCAGATTGCAATCCAGTTTCTGTCCTTGAAGTGGAAATGAAAAATGTATATGGACCTAGGAATGATGACTGAGATTTCATGGGATTGCACTGAAAGTGAGAAAAGATTTTTATACTGCTGACACTTGGTCAAAGTCACCTTTGTCATGTGGAAGATGCTGTGACTATTTTACAGAACATCTTTCATTGGGAAAACAAACAGGAACCTGCCAGATGATTCTCATCCACTATTAAAGATGACTGCACTTAGGGATTGTTTGAGCACTAAATTGTATTTATAGACCACTTAGGATTAATGAAAAGTCACAACACGTTGACATGATATTTCTCAAGTGTGTATGTGTATTCAAATAGTTCTTCCTGGGCACATGCATTCCAATTTTGCTTTTAATTGATTGCTTTCCCCATTTTGCTCACCTTTTCCAACAGACATGATTCAGTACCTGAATCACTCTAAAAGCAACCATCTTCAAAAAAATTATCACTTCAATTTTTCACACATTCTTTTTGTGTGTGTTTTGTATTTCACCTTTATCTCATCTCACAGACCACTGCACTAAGTCAGTATTCCTTAACAATAGCCCATTTTCAATCTCAGACCTAATAAAATGGGAAAATGTGTATCATAAGAAAAGAAAGTTGTCTTTTTTATTAGTGTTAAACTTCTCCATTGTTTTCCTGATTAAAAAAATGACCACTGCTTGAAAGAAAAGCCACCGTTGTATTGGTTACATATTTATTCATATTTTCATTTTTATTCTAATCTGATTTTTACTTAGTAAAAACATTTTGACAGTTGCTAGGATCTACGTAAAAATAAACATAAATATGCATAAAGCCTCACGTAAGAAATGGAGTCACATGTCACCATTCAGGCTACTAGACTTGTTGACTAGTAAGGATAAAGTCATTTATTTTAAAACTTTCTTAGCTGAATGAAAAATCTACTGACCTAAGTTTTCAAATGTTTTGTATGCTATATTGTATTTATCCACCCTGTAAAATTTGGCAGACTGCATCAAACTACTGCTGATATCATAGGGCCATAATGGCAAACCTATGGAAAACGTGCCAGAAGGGCATGCAGAGCATTTCTGCCAGTACGCGAGCCATCACCCAGAACAGATCCACTGCGCATGTGCCTCCCACCAGCCAGCTGATTGTCAGGTATCTGCCACGCATGTGTGAGGCACGCAACACATATGGGGGAGTGTGCAAGCATGCATGCGCAGGGGGCAGGGAGGCATGTGTGCATTGCATTATGGGTGCAGGCATGTGCACGCACACACACACACACACTTTTGGCACATGACAATGAAAAGGTTAGTCATAAGGGATATAATTCTGACTGAAGATTAAACTTGTACATTCTTTGAAAATTGTTCCAAAAAAATACTTCAGACCTCCTACAGGTAAAGCTACAACTACATCTCTGCTTTCATAAAAGTAATCTGAATTCTACAGGCTTCTGGAACTCCCTCCCCCCAAATCTATTGCTTTAAAAAGTCACATTAAATTTAATAAGAGGATGCTTATTTAACAGATTAAATTGTCTGTCTGTCTCTCTGTCATCTATGTCTGTCTGTCTCTCTGTCTATCATCTATTATTATTTTTTAAAGATGGGTGTCAAACTCACGGCCTGCAGGCTGGATGCATCACATGCTCACCCCGCCCCCACCTGGTATAGTGAAGGGGAAAAAAGTCTCAATACGTCACGTGATGCCGCCATGATGCCATGAGTGTGACTTCCCTGTTTTAAGAAGACTGAAAAATGTTGGGCTGCTTTAATGACGAGCAAAGCAGTATTGCAATTGCATGAGGTCTGAAATATATCTTCTAAATCATTTTCAAAACATGTGCAGCCTTCCTGGAGCTGTGGATTTATTTGTCTGTTTACTGATTTCATATTCCCACCCTTATTATTTTTATAAATAACTCAAGGTGATGTATACACACAATACTCTTTTCTCCTCCTATTTTTCTCAAAACAATAACAACCTTGAGAGGTAGGTTGGGCTAAGAGAGACAGAGAGTGATTGCCCGAAAGTCACCTAGCTGGCTTTCATGCCTAAAGTGGAATTAGTACTCACAGTCTCCTGGCCCCTTAATCACATGATTTATTTAAATGCTTCTTTTATGTAAAAATCTCTGGCAGTTTCAGGTTGTACACTCTCATCCTACAACTATGCACTCCTCGTAAACTCAGTGGATATCTTGCCATTCATTCTGTCTGTTCTACCTTCTTTCAACTGGGAATAAAACAAAAGATAAATGATGAAAAATCATGTGCAGAGCCTTGAACCATTTGGAGGAATGTAGTAAATGTGTAGTAGAAAGGGTAACAGGAGGCATGTATAATCAGAGGAAAATTGAATCAGATGAAATCTGAGGTCCACTGATGCTGCGCTTAGCAGGACTGAAAGTCGCCTTCTGCTGCCTTGGCTCTGGAATCAGTGCCTTATGTAATATGTATTTGAACTGTCCAATTTCACTTTGTGCCTGATAAGGTTATATATCATAACTGCTGGATGTGTTTGGAGAAGACAATACAATCAGAATAAACAACATAACATTAGAAGGGCAAAATCATTTAATATGTCTAATGACAGCTTGCTTATGGAGTATGCAGACGGCCAGCTTGAATTAAGCCATAACAAGAGTAATGAGAACAGGGAGAAAAGCAATCAAAAGTGGTGCTACAAGTGTATGGATAGGAGGTGTGAAGCAAAGTTTCAAATGGCTATTGCAGTTGGAAAAGGTGTGCATAAGAAGTGAAGAAAAAAGATGCATGCAGGTAAAATTAGGCCTAAGGCTTTGGAATTGGGAGAAGTTTCCATCTAAGGCTAGCAGGACAATTGGTAGACCTGGTCAGACCCATTGGCAGGAATTTTGTCAACCTTGCCATGCGCATGCAGAAACATTATGAAACTACATGGTGAAATATGATCATACACTATTATTAGGTACATAAGGTTTCTACAGAGATCCATCTTTTTCTTTAGGATAAGGTTTCCAGAACATTTTCTTCAGAACAGCAGCAATAACATATGGACTTACCCACATTTCATTTAGAATATATTGTACTCCCACATACACATAAATCCAATCACATATATTAACAATATAGATAAAATTTGGATTAAAATGTAATCACAATGAGAATATAATGTAATTGAATATACTCTATCCCCAAGATCATGTTCCTTCCTTGCATCCACTTTCTATATTCTTTTGCTTCTACATTCTTGATTTATTTCAAGTAATGGCTGAGTTTATATCCTTTTAAATAATAAATTGGGCTTTAATTCTATTTTTAAAATTAGGAAATTGGGGTCAGGAATTAAGGACTCAAAAAGTGAAACTGGTTTCCTTTCTCTGTTTCATAGGACAGAGATTTTTAACCTTTTTCATCTCACAGCACAGTTCATAGGTAAGACTTCTAAGTAACATCTCACAGCATAGAGTTCACAGGTCAGACTTCTACATGACACCTCATAGCACAGAGTTTATAGGTAAGACTTCCAAGTCACACCTCACAATACACAGTTCATAGGTAATTCTTCTAAGTCACACCTCAGAGCAGACATCTCTTAGGTGGGACTTTCAGGTCACCAAATCAAAAGCCTCATGATGGAGCAGAGGTATGGGATTCAGGAGGAGAAATGAAGGGAATCTACTCCGCTGATGTCATGGGGGCAGTGTTGTGGCTGATGTGCACATCTGCAGCTCTTGCATGGCATTGAGGTCCCTTTCTATAAACAAATGTGGTTGAATTGAGTTTGCACATTTTGATGTCTTGATTTGAGTATTTGAGGTATAGCAACCCTAAATTTCAGGTCAAGGTTTTATATTGAATTGGATTGTTGTAGCACCACTAGATTAAAATGATGCCTCAAGTCAGAGCAGATGTATTTCACACACATTTAAAAAATTGACCTAATCATGAATTGAAACAAATTATTCTCTCACTAGCTAATATTTATAGTACTCCAAAGACACAGACATTCTCTGAATGCTAATATTCAGAAGCACTTCTATCTGATATTTGTCAGATCTTGCCTGTGTGGTATTCCAGCAAGAGTCTAATCCCATTTATGATCCAAGCTAGAAGCAACATTTGGATGTAGGGAGCTGTAGCATATAGATGAATGATACCCCCTGGAGAAATTCATTTTCTGACTAAAACATGACTGAATTTCTTAGCATGGATAGTCATCTACAATGTGTTACACCTGGCTTCCATTCAACGGCTTCCATTTTGAGGAGTGCATTGTGGATTTTGTAAAAATTGAATGCAAATAGAATGGAAAATGTAACAGAATTGTGAAATATAATTTTAATTTTTTTTACCTGCCATGGAGGAATGAAAAATCATTATTAAAATCATTTTCCCAGATACAATAGGTCATTCAGGCTGGGCTGGACTGACCTCCTGGGTTTTTTTAAAGTATTTTAATGGGTTCTTAGTGATTGGGCTTGTTTGATTTAATTCTTTTTTAAAATATTTATTGTTTGTAGTATTGTGTTTTAATTGTGAGCCGCTCTGAGTCCTCACGGAGAGGGGGCGGCATACAAGTCCAATTATAAATAAATAAATTCACAGAATACTTGATTTTTGAGGTACTCTATGGCTTCAATTACCTATATGTAGTCCTATATGAATTTCATACTGCTTTAACATTAAGGCATATTCAACAAGCATTTGAGAGGTTCCCCAAGCATACTTTCAGTTGCATTTCCATAGTGACATTAGAATTTCCTATAAAAAGTTGTCTCTTGCTGTGCCACTGAGATCAGGCTGTTTGAGAAAAATACATCAGCTCTCACAAATGATGTACCTTTTTGATCCAAAGGTGATTATCCTGATTTGTTTTGTTATTGTTTCTATTGATTATTTCTTATTTTCCAGCTCAAAGACAAAGTTCATATTTGATACTTCTGTTAGATAAAGGTCTAAAAGGTCAGAAATTTCAAATCCGTCACGAGACCGCTTTCTTTGCAAACCATGTGGTGCAAAAATGATATATTCTTCAGAAAACAAGCTGTTTCCTTTCCAATCAGATAGCATTACCCTATCTAGGGATAATGATTAAGGACATAAACCATCTAGGAAGAGTGTTATTGCTGTAGTTACACTCTCTCTCCCCACACCCTCCTGCCTACTTCCTTTGTTTTATCTGTTTCTCATTTTCACTCTACTGAAATTTTAAGTGGGCAATATAAAAATGCTGACTGCCCATTTGCTATTGCTGTGTGTTGCCACAGGCCTTCTGAAATGCAAATCACCTCTTCATTTATCTCCTCTATAAAAATCAGTGCTGGCAAGTCATTTTAAAACCCTGTTTTGTACCAAATGACACAGAAGCAACATTTGCTCCATCCCCTGATTCATGATCATTCCTATCATTCGGCAGAATGTGGTAACAGTTGAGGAACAAAACATGCCATCAAATATTTCACAGTAGAGCAATATGTCATCTCTTCTGGATCTCCTAAGGTAGCCTGTTCTCAGGTATGATGAGAATGAGAGGGCGGGAATCAGTTCTGCCCATTTTCTAAATTTAGAGAAGGTAACATCTGATTCTTTGTTTTAGCTGGTAAAATATGAAAGGGCCCGCTTCAGTGGTATCGATGACAGGGAAGTTTAATACTATCAGATTATGCATGTATGTCAACGTTAATTCTTCTGCCCCTTTAAATGTCTGTAACACAAGAATATTGGGATATGTGATATGTAATGTCTTCCTAGGAACAGATGTTCAAAAAAGTGTATATTTGCTGTTTTGGCAGTCACTATGAATATAGTTTTTCAGTGTTGAAAATAACTTGATGTTTGTTTTTCAATGGGTGTATAATTTAAAAAGCAATCTTCCATGTGTCATAGTCAACAGTTAGAATTAAAAATATGAATTATATTTATATCATATATACATAACTTTTTAAAAACATGTAGCCTATTCTAACAATGGAGTTAAAAAAAATGGGTCGAAGCCTTGTGTTGAAACTAGCATGTGAATCAAATAACTCGTAAAAGTTATCAGTCAAACCAAAGGGCTCCTATTGATTGAATCAGTTTCAAAACTTAGTATGCACATAGCACATCAATGAATTGTGATTGACTATTAATGTATCAATGCAAACTTTCAACCTTACCTCACTTGCCCTCCTCTGTCCTAGAAATAGCAAAAATATTTTTTTGAAATTTATATTTCTTCTCATCTTATGTGATTTACAAGGACTTTCTCAGATTAGAAATAAATTCCAGCTGTCTACCAAATTCCCATCTTCCATTTTGTTCTCAGGCTGTGTTCTAAATGGGGCTGCTATACTTTTATACCAAGGTCTCTCCCTTGTAACTGACTACAACTTTTCAGCCCTTGCAGTTCATGTTTTTGCCTTTCCAACTTTGTTTCTTTGATATCAGCATTACAACTGAACATAGAGCTGACTTTCATCTCTTCTTGCCTAGCTGTCTTTGCTGAAACCAAACATTGTTCAAAGATGGCATAAGCACCTAAACAAGACGAGTGGTGTGGTGGCCTAGCGGTGGAACTCTTGCGTCACAATCGGGAGGCTGTGAGTTTGATCCCAGGTAAAGCAGATATTTCTCTCTCTGGGCATATGAGAATATATCTGCTGAAAAAACTACAGCATTGGCAACAGGAAGGGCATCCGGCCATTAAAACATTCTGCTAGCTCCATTCAGTTGCCCAGACTCCACCCTTCTTATTGGTATCATTATTATGATTATTATTATTAGACTGTTGCAGACTTGGTCTATCTGACAGCCTGAGAATTTATCCTGATGCAAAATTGTGTTTTGATTGTTGTGTTATAGAATGGAATGGAATGGAATGGAATAGAATAGAATAGAATAGAATACCTTCTGCAGCACAGACAAATTCCTTGTGTATCTAATCACACTTGCCTAAATAAAGTATTCTATTCTATTCTATTCTATTCTATTCTATTCTATTCCATTCCATTCCATTCTATAACACAACAATCAAAACACAATTTTGCATCAGGATAAATTCTCAGGCTATCAGATAGACAAAGTCTGATCCTATAGATAGAGTTATCATCTCTCTCCCTGATGTTGCCATTTGGCAAATATTAAATAACTGGACATTTCTGTAAGACCAACTCAGAAGGAATAGTAAAAATACAGTTTTGGTATTATTGTTGTAAAAATGATGCTGGCCCACTGCTCTTAAATACAAGTGATGAACCCATCTGGTATCTATTTTGGCAAGTTGTGATTCCTACCATCATTTTAATTTTATTAGCTTCTTGGAAGAGCTTCATTCCTGAAGCATATGATTCACAAAGCAGGAATGATAAGACTACATAGAAATTAAAATGGCAGAGCAGGACTCTTATTCACAAAGACAGGAAAGAACTCTAACAAATATGGAATGATAACTGCTGTTTATTTTTTTCGCAAGATCTCCTGTGTTGTTAACTTCTGTATAATAGCAGAAATACATAATAATACATAATATGTAATAGCAAATGTCCAGCTCTTCCTGACTCTAAAATCCTATCAATTCTATTTCTTGAATTTCAGCTTTTCATAAAGCTTGTAAACACAGGATCACTTATGTAAAAATCCACTGACAATAAAGGAATAGATCCAGTGAAAAATGCTGCAAGATAGCTTGATTTTTAGTTCTCAAATAGAGCCAAGCCAATTGGTTTTGTGTTCTTGGAGACCAGAAATTACTTCCAATCCCTATTTTGCTGGATTTCTAAATATTATTTATTATTTTATCATATATTTTATTGCGATTTATTATAACATAAGAAAACAATGCAAATAGATATTAAGAAAAAAGGGAATACAGGACTTTAAGGAGAAAAGAAAGAAGCATTGACTTCTGACTCTTTCCAATGAAATAAAATACTAATACACTTATGTCAACTTTTACATTACCTACTGAATATTATTATTTATGAAGAGGCTCAACACATGGGAAATCTACAAAAAAGTAGCAACTACCAGATAAGCAGAAAAAGGTAAGGGCATTTTAAATTAATACTATAAGTAGTTATTGAAACAAGATACTTAGGGCTTAAAACTTGTTTCTTGTAGATGCTGCTGAACTGTACTTTTAAGATGTATTTGAGACCTCTTGTTTGTAGTTGCTATATTTTATGTTGTACTTACCAAACTACCCATTTTCTATCATATTATTCTCAGAACACCAAAGAATCGAGCCTGTGTTACAGGTAGACCTCATTTAATGACTGCTACTTTTAGCAACCATTCGTGGTTATGACAGTGATGAAAAAGTAAATTTTATTACCAATCTCATGTTTACAGCCTTTGCAGGGCTATAAAATGAAGATCCAGATTATTGGATAAAATATACTGATTCTGTAAACCACTTAGAGAGGGCTGTAAAGCATTGTGAAGCAGTATATAAGTCTAAATACTATTGCTATAAAGCAAAGGAAAGCTGAAATAAGCTTGTAACAGTCATAGTTTTACTTATTGACTGTTTTGCTTAGTGTAAAATTGCTGGCCCCAATCAT
Source organism: Naja naja (assembly GCA_009733165.1). Classification (NCBI taxonomy): domain Eukaryota; kingdom Metazoa; phylum Chordata; class Lepidosauria; order Squamata; family Elapidae; genus Naja; species Naja naja. The sequence continues at coordinate 78,505,093 of CM019150.1, forward strand.
GATCACTAAATGGGAAGTACTGTGCTTAAGAATATTTGGAAGCCATCTTTTCAGTGGCTCAGCCACTATGGTCAAGCCAAATCATGACCTTGGTTCTGGTAGCAGCATTAGAAGAAATGATAGGAAATTTCTTCAGAAAACTACTTGTCTTCAACAATCATGTCTATACAAGTCAGTATTGTTATTATACAGGCAGAACAAACTAAAGTATATCCATTACAATAGTTCAAAAGATATCCTCTGTTAAAAAAGAATAGGACATTTGAGTTGGCAGTGACAAAGGGAATTTTATTTGTCAAATGCAATACAAATTGGTCCCAGTGAATCCTTGAAGGCTCTTCATCCTAGACTTCAAGTTTTATGTCATTTCTCTTGAAATAGGGGTATTGTACAGAAACCATATAAATTGCAAAGTAGATTTTGGAATGGCAGGGGACCACAATAGCCAATTTGGGGCAGTATTTCAAGCTGTGAAATGAAGAAATGGAAATCAATCCTTTGATACACATGTCCTAGTTATATCCAGATAGTATTTCGGAAAAGTAGGCAACATTTGCTGTATCACCTGATTCATGCTACTTATGCCCATCTCAACTCAAAGTAGGTTCTTCATTGATTACATTAATATTAACCAGTCATGTTTTATTGGCATTCAGACCCACATTTATGCTTGATGGCTATGCTTGAAGAAGTGGGCAGGAAAAAGGTGAAATCATTCTTGGGATTGCTTCTCCTTGATTAATTCAATGGTTCTTATGAGGTAGCTGAACAGGGTCACTTGGAAACAAAAGAAGACTGGATATTTTCTTCAGCTTGGATTAAAATCTGTACTGGAGAAGAAATGTGCATGCCATAATGCTTGCCCTTGTATTGTTTTACAAGTCAAAAACTATGTAGTTTGGGTAAAGTGCAGCCTAAGCATAGACATAGCTATTTTTTTTAAAAGCCACAGACATAGACATAGGGAAGCATATTTTTGTTGTGCTTCACCTCAGTTTAGACTTCATTTATGCCTCAGGAATCACACTTAAATGACCTTTGACATCTTTTCAGATTCTGTTGTTTTGAAAGACAAAAACGTAATTCCAGTATGGGCAGTTATTTTTCAAGAATTGCCGGTCATGCATTTTGTCACTTCAGCTTCTTCCACACTACTTTAAATACACTGCTCTTTTAAGCAAGTAGTTTTTTTTAGTACACTTAAGACTTAATTTTTAAGAATGCCATCCTTTAATGCACAGAGGCTGCTCTAGATATTATGCTTTTATTTAGGGATCCTTCAACACCAGATATAGAATCTCTGATTTCAGATATACCTGTAGTAATTCTTCAGTATGTATCTCATGTTGCTTCATTGGCATTCAAGGCTAGTCATTTCCAAAATAAAGAAGTCCATCATGGAAAAATGAGAGTCAGCTGCCATGTAGGATGAGAGCATGGGGTCACTTGTTCCTAATTTCCATTCCCTCAACCTATTCTCAAATTAGCATATATGCCATTCCAGGTAATAATATTCTTATCGTAAATCAATTCTAGTCCCAGAGATTTAAGGAGAAGTATGTATGTATGTATGTATGTATGTATGTATGTATGTATGTATATAATTAAAAGAAATATTAGCAAGAGAGTAATAGGGAAAAATAATTTTAATGTACTATGTTTTCTCTCTCTTGAGATTTTAGGAATTTCAAATACTTAGATGACAGAAAACTGCCAGAACAAATAGGATTCCTACACTTAATTTCATTCATATCCACATCTATTTTGAACCTGGGGGTATCACTTCAGAGGAGACATGTACAATATTGTGTGGTAGATGTAAAAATTCTTCTAGGAATTCAGGGTGGCTTTCTCTCTCTCTCTCTCTCTCTCTCTCTCTCTCTCACACACACACACACACACACACACACACATCATTTGTGGTAGATTTCTGTGATTCTCCAAATGCAGTAGATGGTTGCTGATCACACAATAAAAGATTAGGTGATATAATACAATAGCTTTTGGCATGAAGGACTTTGAGCAAATATATGTTGCTCTCTTTAGTTACTACATTAGAAGTAGATACATGTGGGAGGACTAAGAGCAACTGATTTGCAAAACTCAAAGTTCACCTTGCAGGTAAAAAGACACTCTGGGGCTTCTTATTTTCAAAATCAGCCAGCATTCAGAAGTGCCAAAAAAGACGCCTACCTTCTTTTCAGCAGGAATCATTTGAAATAAATTTCTGCCAGACTTGCATTATTTCATATCCTCCAGCTATCTCGTATAACTCCATGCAGATAGCTGGTAGTCAGTTGGAAAGCCAATTCCAAAAAGCATTTATAATTCAGAAAAGCATTCATTACCTCAGACTTTTCAGCTTTGAATTGCGCTGACAGGCTGCCAAGGGGGAAAAAACTGAAATGCTTGCCTTCTGTGTCACAGTTCTATTATTTGAAACTGGTTGTGCCCTGACACGAGGCTATATGTTGTCTTGCCCATCATCAGCACAGTGTGAGCAGAATAACTCAGGTTTTAAGATATGCATTCAGCTCTGTAACAAAAATAAGCACCCGTGTTTCACTTCTTCTGTCCTCATTTTAGAAGCATAAATGTAATGCAGGGGTTTGTATGTGTGTGCTTTCCTGGTGAAACTTATGCTGCATATACGTACAATGCATGTATTGAATAATCTTCCTGCAAGATATTTGTAATGCTGGTGGAAGATATTTTTAGGCCCTTCTCTTGCTCTCTTCCCTGCTTTTGTAATAAATCGTGAATACTGAAGTTCTTAGCTGCAGACTGTATTTATCATCTTCAGCCTAAATGCTATTAAAATACAAGACTTCTCAAGATGTCTCTCTCATCTATCACACTCGAGATTCAGAGTGCAGTCAGCATGGTGTAACATGATTTGCATTCATAGTTTAACCTATACAGCTAAACTTTGCATGTTAGTGTCAAGCCATAAGGGGAAAAATCCCTACAATGACCAATATGTTACTTACACTATTAAGCCTCCCATGAATCTTGTTACTTCCAACCAGACTATGTGTGTGTGTGTGTGTGTGTGTGTGTGTATGTATATATGTATATGTAGGTCTTGGTGTATTCGGCTCTTGTCCCGTGTAAGATTGAGAATACCTTGGCGATGTTTCGACGAGATCCCACTCGCCATCTTCAGGCTGGTGTCTTCGGCTTTGTGCTTGTGCCAGCAAAGCGTGATCTGAGCTGCCTTCTCTCTATAAATCCTGGAGGGGAGGTGTGGTGTGCTGGCTCTGCTGTAAGCGGGTTGGTTGGCAGAGCCAGCACACCACACCTCCCTCCAGGATTTATAGAGAGAAGGCAGCTCAGATCACGCTTTGCTGGCACAAGCACAAAGCCGAAGACACCAGCCTGAAGATGGCGAGTGGGATCTCGTCGAAATGTCGCCAAGGTATTCTCAATCTTACATGGGACAAGACCCGAATACATCAAGACCTACATACCTTTACCCGTGAAAATCTACGAAAACAAATATATGTATATATGTATATACGTATATATGTATATATGTACACACACACACACACACACACACACACACACACACACACGGCTTGTCAATCAGAAAGGTTGGCAGTTTGGCAGTTTGAATCCCTAGCACCGCGTAACGGAGTGAGCTCCCGTTATTTGTCCCAGCTTCTGCCAACCTAGCAGTTCGAAAGCATGTAAAAATGCAAGTAGAAAAATAGGGGCCACATTGGTGGGACGATAACAGAGTTCTGTGCATTTTCAGTGTTTAGTCATGCCGGATACATGACCACAGAGATGTCTTCAGATAGCACTGGCTCTTCAGCTCTGTAACAGAGATGAACACCTCCCCCTAGAGTTAGAAATGACTAGCACTTATGTGCAAGGGGAACCTTTACCTTTACCTTTAATGAAATATTTTTCTTTGAGGTGATTTTGGATTCATATCCCTGAAATTGGGTGTGCACCACCTCAACCTCACTCATGTGCTTCATTTTGCAAAGTTTGGAGTTTCTAAAAGATTTTTCTAAAAGCTGTCACAGTGTATTCATTTTATTGTCACTAAAGAGGATATGATTGACATTAGAGTAAATATAAGCTGCAATGATCCACATGATCACCAGAAGGTAGCAAAGAAGAACAAAATGTTAATTATTTCCTGCTGTCTACTGTCCAGATGATTGTAATCCAGATATGATAGTTCTAGGTAACGTGTCTTTTCTATCTACATATAATACTCATTTAACTGTCTCATTTAGTGACTATTTGAAGTTACAACAGTGTTAAAAAATAGCCTTTCTATCAGTTCTTGCATTTATGACTGTCACAGTGTCCTGTAGCCATGGAGGTTTTACAACTGGCATGCATTTATGACTCTTGCAACTGGTTCCATGCTTCACCAATTGGCTTCCAACAATCAGAATTAACGAATGACACAGAAGACAATTTGCAGTGTAATGACTCACTTCATGACTGCAGTGATTTATTTGAAGACTGAAACAGAAGTGAGATTGTAAGTCCATCATGGATTTACATAGTAACCATGGTACTTCACAATCAAGTTGCCAGTCCATGTGCAAGAACCACCTAAATAACTTTGGTTTCATACAGTTATCATAGAATTACATGATATGGGTAGTATATGAATTAAGACATCATTGCCTACTGTAAGTGTTAAGTTTGTATGAAGAGTCAGACGCGAAGAGCTTCAGTGAAGAGTTTATTAAGTGACTACAGCTCGAATGGACCCGACTTGGCTGGGCTACGGCTGCTACTTATAGCCAGCAGCCATAGTTGCCAGCCAATCAGAGTGCAGGGTTTTCCCGCACTTTTTAAACCAATAATATTTGACATTTTACAAGAACAATTCAAACTAAACCAATAACATTCAAACCTACATACATAACACCCCTCCCCACTAGGTTCAGTCCATACCAAACCCCAACCTATCTAATGTATTCTTTTAAATAGGTGGGGCTCTTACGTGTAACGTGAGACCTCCATGGTTCAGAAGTTTTAACATTCTCGCCCAGTGAGAGAGGAAATGTGTCTGCTGACATTTCCCTTCTGGGACTCCCTGTGAAAGAAGACCCTGTTTGATTGTTAGATTCTGGTCTCTCCTCCCAACCCATCTCCAGCCCACTGTCAGCACCCAAGTCAGGTAGTGATGTACAATCTTCCACTTCTAAGGATGGAATCTGGCATTGTTACAGGTTTTGGGATGATTCCTGTCATAATGGCTCGTTACACATGGGGTGGATTCTTGCTTGCTGATTTTCCTCCTGTTCCTCCCCTTTCCCCCTAGAATTGACATTAGGTGAGGGAACTAGAGAGGAACAAGTGCGATGTTCCTGAGAGAACCTGGATCTAAGTTGATCAATGTGCCTGCTCCAGAGGAGTCCATCCTCTGTTTGCACCCTGTGAGAACGAGGGCCTGTGATTTGAGTTATCTCAGCAGGAATCCATAATGGTTCACCCATAAGGTTCTTAGCATAAACAGAATCACCCACAGTGAAAGTGCGAATTTTACCAGTAGAATCTAGTGGTGCGTTGGGTGCGTAAGTAGAATGGAGGTGGTCAAGGGAAGACCTAAGTTTCCTACCCATCAACAACTCTGCTGGGGATAAGTTATTAGATGGGTTAGGAGTGATGTGCTGAACACTAAGAAGTTTTTCAACTTTCTCAGTGATGTCCCCAGGACCCAGTTGCTGAAGCTTCTCCTTGGTAAAACGTACCATACGTTCAACCCGGCCGTTAGCTGAAGGGTGCCCAGGGGCAGTGAGGGCATGTCTGATACCCTGTTGTGCTAAATAGGATTCAAAAAGGTTGGATGTAAATTGAGGGCCATTGTCAGAGACAAGAATATCAGGTAACCCGTGGGTTACAAAAAGTTTTTGGAGCTGCTTGATGACAGCATCAGTTGTGATGGATGCCATAGGGATTACCTCTAGCCATTTGGAATATGCATCTACTATAATAAGAAAGGTGTGCCCTCTGGTAGGGCCTGCGAAATCAATGTGAATCCTAGACCATGGGCCCCTAGGACATTTCCATTCCTGTGTGGGGGCGAGAGGTGGGGCAGGCCTGACTACCTGACAGTTGGGACAAGATGCAACCCAGTTTTCAACCATTTTGTCAATACCTGGCCACCATACATAACTCCTGGCCAATCCCTTCATTCTGACAATACCTGGATGACCCTCATGTAACATTTCCAAAACCTCTCTTTGCAGTTTTGCAGGAATAACCACCCTGTTACCCCACAAAATACATCCTCTTAATACAGATAATTCAGTTTGCCTGGACTTAAAAGGTTGAGCCAGGTGAGGTAGATCTTGAAGAGGCCAGCCTTTCTTAATCCAGCCTATAATAGGAGCCAATAAAGTGTCTTTGGCAGTCTCTCTGGCAATTTCAGCAGCGTGTACTGGAAGCTTGGCAACAGTTTCTAGGAAAAAGGTGTGTGCCTCAGGTTCAATGTCCTCGTTGTGGCAAGGAAGTGGGCAACAACTAAGTGCATCAGCATGTCCAATGTCCTTGCCAGGCTTGTGGATAAATTTGTAAGAATAAGCAGCAAGAAATTCAGTCCACCTCCGCATTCTTGGTGACAGGATAGTAGGTGTAGGTTTATCTCCTGCCACAATGCCTAACAAAGGTTTGTGATCTGTAACAATGGTAAATGTTCTCCCATACAAATATTCATGAAATTTCTTGACAGCTGCAACAATTGCCAAGGCTTCCTTGTCCAATTGGCTGTAATTCCTCTCTGCTTTGGTCAAAGTGCGAGAGTAAAATGCAATAGGGGCTTCTCTCCCACTGGGAAGCCTGTGGCTCAAGCCCCCCACCCCACCCCAAAGGGAGATGCATCACAAGTCAGTACAACAGGCAAATTCTCAGAGAACTGTATCAGTACAGCATCAGACGTGATTAGTCTTTTAATACTGTTAAATGCTGATTGTTCCTTCCTCCCCCAGATCCAAACAGATTTTTATCAAGTAATCTGTGCAATGGTTCAGCAATGGTTGCCTTCTGAGGTAGGAACATGTGATAAAAGTTAATGAGTCCAAGGAAAGCTTGCAAATCTGTTTTGCATTTAGGTCTAGGAGCTTCTTTGATTGCTTGAACCTTGGCATCGGTAGGGTGGATGCCATGCTTGTCAATCATATAGCCCAGGAACTCAACCTTGTCAGTTTTAAGAGTGCATTTTTCTTCCTTGACTTTTAACCCCGCTTCCCTGAATCTGGTAAGGACTTCTCTGAGTCTTTCTTGTAACTGAGTGTCATTTTCAGCAGAGATTAACACATCATCAAAGTAAGGCACTACCCCTGGCAGTCCTTGGAGCATCCTTTCCATAAGGCTTTGAAAGATGCCTGGTGCCACGCTTACTCCAAATTGTAACCTTTTACATTTGAAGGCACCTCTATGAGTCACAATGGTTTGGGCCTCTGCAGTGGCATCATCAACTGTTAGTTGTTGATATGCCTGGACCAGATCCAATTTGGCAAAGACTGCACCCCTGCCAAGTGAATGTAACAGATGATGCACCACTGGAACTGGATATGCGCTCTGCTGCAGCGCATGGTTCAGTGTCCCCTTATAGTCTCCACAGATTCTTACTGACCCATCAGTCTTGACTGGTGTGACTATGGGTGTCTCCCACCTGGAGTGGTCAGTGGGCTCTAAAACCCCTTGAGCTATTAATTTGTCTAATTGTGCATCATTTTTTTCCTTTAAAGCAAATGGGACCCTTCTGAGCTTTAAATGAATTGGGGGCACCTTTGGATCTAGGTTGAAAGTGATAGGGGTCCCCATATACTTGCCCAATCCTTCGCTGAAGACCTCTGGAAACTCAGACTTCAAGGCCTCCTCCCGTTCAGTGTTGCTCATGTGATTGATGCCAGTCACCTCGATGCCTAGTGGATTGAACCACTCAAGTCCCAGCAAGCTTGGGCGATCCTTGTCCACTATGGTCAGGGGCAAACGTTTGGTGTGGCCTTTGAACTTCACGTTGAATTCTCTTGTTCCAACTACTGGAATCTTGTTCCCTTGGTAGTCTTTAAGAGTCAGTGCTTGCTTCTGGAAATGTTTCTTCTGAATGTTGGGAAGTAGCCTGTGAATAGTGTCCCATGACACCATAGATAAATAGGAGCCTGAGTCCACTTCCATTTGGCAAGGCCTTCCTTCAATGAGTACCTTCACATGTACTTTTCTGCTTCTTAAGGGTGAAGAATGACCAATGGTGACTGTTTGATGAGTTTCATTCTTCCCACTTGCTTCTGAGTTGCGCCCCATTTTCTCACTGAAGTTGTTGGGCTTGAATTCTTTCTCAGGAAATTTCTTCCTACTAGGTGGAGTTCTGGATGATTTGCAGACTCTAGCTAGGTGACCTCTTTTCTCACAACGTAGGCAGATGGTGTCTAAAAACTTGCATTCAGTGCGGGGTGCCCCCCCCCACAACCTCTGCAATAAAAGTCTTGCCTCTTTCTTCCAAGGTCTTTCCTTTTCTCCATCCTGAGTCTATAAATTCCTTCCTCCACCTCACTACAGTCTGAATCAGAATCTATTTGCTCGCAATGGGTTGTCATGGACTTTTCCACATCAGAATGGCTTGAGGCCTTGTTAATTTTCTTCATGGCTGCCGCTGAGGACATAGTGGCTTCTGCTGAGGAGGCCTCTTCTATGGCCTCCTTCAACGTTATCTTAGGTTTTAATAACAATTTGCTGTGAAGCACCTTGTCTTTGAGGCCTAGGACAAACCGATCACGCATGGCCTCCTCCAAGCAGTTAAACTCGCATGCACCCCCAATGTCTCTTAAGCTTGCCACGAAGTCGTTAACGTTTTCACTTTCCCCTTGATCATGACGGTAAAACTCGTGTCTCTTAATGAGGCACGGCACTTGTGGGGCGTAATGGGCTCTTAAAAGCTTTTCTAAATCAGGCCATTCCATTACCTTCATGTCTGCAGCTCCCGCCAATGCCTTCGCCATCTTGAAGACTGCAGGACCGCAGTGCGTAAGAAAGACCGCCCTCTTCCGCTTCTCGGAGATGTCGGCGAGGTCATTTCCTTCCAAATACATTTGGAAGTGATCCGCATACGATTCCCAGTCTTCTGCCGCCGGATCGAATGGGGCTGAGGGGGTGTTCAGTGCAGCCATCTCGCTCTTCTGCTTGTCTTCCGCGTCGTCTTCTCTTCAGGGGAATCCCACCTTCGTCGCCAGTGTTATGTTTGCATGAAGAGTCAGATGCAAAGAGCTTCAGTGAAGAGTTTATTTAGTGACTACAGCTCGAATGGACCCCACTTGGCTGGGCTATGGCTGCTACTTATAGCCAGCAGCCGTAGTTGCCAGCCAATCAGAGTGCAGGGTTTTCCCACACTTTTTAAACCAATCCCATTTGACATTTTACAAGAACAATTCAAACTAAACCAATAACATTCAAACCTACATACATAACAGTAAGCACAATCTTCTACTGGTTTTTTTATTCAGTTAAACACACTAGAAAAATGAGTTGGTTGCATTTTCATGTGCTTAAATATATATTTCAGCAGAGGCAGGATATGAATTAAAAATTAATTGGAGGTTGGAAAGCCACTAACAATTTGCAGCCCCCTTAGCATTCCCCCATTTTCAGATTATGCCACTGAAATTCAGAAGCAAACGCACCAGAATTGGCAGGCAAGAATTTTGTCTCCCCCCCTTTTTTGTCAAAAAAAAGCTTTCTCAACCACAAAGAAAAGAGTCCCACAATTTTAGCTCTTCCCACTCTAGTGATGTAATCAAATTACTAGTTATGTCCTCTGTCTGGAGCCTTCAGAGGCCAAACTGTGTTTTAAAGAATCGAAACATAGTTTTCAGCCATAAAAATGTTATCCATCCCCATGGTTTAAGCTGTTACTTTAGAAGATTCAGATTGTTTCTCCACTGAGTTAGCAGTAGGAGTGATTCCCAACGTAAAACAAACTGCAATAACTAAAGAAGCTAAGCATCTTCTTTTGAATAGAGCCAGGGAGAAATAATGTTGGCAGTGAATATAATTTCCAAGTATTCAAAACCTCATGAAATTATGATTCCTTCTCTAATCATCTATAGACAACAAAGCAGAGGAAGGAAATTTTACCCTCATGGCACTACTTATATGCTCCTGTTTCTGCTCAAGTATTCACCAGCCTCAGCTCTCAAGGGGTGACTCATACACAACAGAATCTAAGATGATAAAAACCATTTTCCCACCTGATGAGAAGTGGTAAAAACTGAGTGATTAGCTCTACAGATGAACAACTTGAACTGATCACAGAAAAAAACCCAAAGCCAGTGCAGCTGATTTAAGACTCAAGTCATTTGGGCTGTGCCACAGATGAGAGCATCACTTGGTCAAACTTAGCCAATTTCCCTCAAAGCTAAGTAGGGTCAAACCTAGTTTGATTGGAGACCTTTGGGAAAACTCAGCAGCAGAGTCACTAATCTGAAGAACCAAAAATATCATTCCAAAAGAAAGCAAAGGCAGCCTACTTATATTGTTGCTATGAAAACTACATGCATGTTTCCAATAGAGTGATCAGGAGTCAAACTTGATTCAAAGTAGTCTTTATCATTTCATATGGGCTGGAAAATGACATCCTGATGACTGTGTTTTTGCATCTAACAAATGTTTTCAAAAATTCTTTTTAACAGGTCTCTTCATTAAAGTTCAGGGAATTTAGACTCACCCAGGCCTTATTTCTTCAGTAAGAAATAAGCAAGTGTTGTATCTGGACAAGACCTGAAGTTTGCAGGAATAAATTTTCAAAGAGGTATAGACAAAAGCCACTTTAATCTATAGTGTTCTGCAAATCCGTCCCATATAGTTAATATGTTTATGTTTTATAGAAAAATTGATTTTAATTGGGTTTAATAAATCATGGCTTGGTTAACTAAGGTAAATATTTTAGGCAAACTCAGCCAGTTAGCCATGAATCTTCACTGGGTTACTTTGGTCTGGTCCAGTGGTGGGATTCAATTTTTTTTTACTACCGGTTCAATGGCCATGGCTTGGTGGGCGTGGCAGAGGAAGGATACTGTAAAATCTCCAGTCAGAGGTCGTATTTGCTGGTTCTCTGAGCTACTCAAAATTTCCGCTACTGGTTCTCCAGAACTGGTCAGAATCTGCTGAATACCACCTCTGGTCTGGTCACTATCTCCATAGCCTAGCTAACTAATAGATTTGTTGTGAGGAAAGCATTGGTGGAAAAATGTATTGTCTTCCCCAAGCTGGGTGAAATCAAAATATGTGGACAAATTTCTAATTGCCCAAAGGAAGGTTGGTTCATACTGAGTTGACTTTTTAAAAAAGAGATGAAATACATTTACTCTACTTCTAATTTTTTTTTCAACTGGATGAGTGCCTTTGGAATAGTGGAACTCTTCTCCAGCAAGATTTCTTCATGTTTAGATTTTCTTTGTCCATCTGAAAGTCTAAATAGGGAATCTTAGCAAAAAGAGACTCTGTGAGAACAGATATGGGGAGAGGGCATATGAAATCTGACTTGTAACACCCAATGTATTTTTTAAAAGCACATATTTGATGGCCATCAGAAGAAACAAGACAGAATTAAAAAACATGATGAATTCCATGTAAATGCTGTTATTCTAATGGCGTTAAAGAAATAATTCTGCAATCTTATTTGGCATTGTGAAAATGAGAAGACAGCAAAGCAAAGATATCTTGATTGCAGGTTGGAGAGCCAGAGGTTTTCCTCATGTTTTTCAGCAGCACCCCTACTTTCACACAGAGTGAATTCTAATGGCTGACCTTCCTTGCTTGTAGGCTTTTTCTATTGTTAGCATTCAATGACAAATGCTAGATTCTGCAAATATTTCCTCAATGACAAGATCCACTAGTTTGCTCTGGTCAAAAGTCTGAGAGCGTTTGTCTTCCCTAGAAATTTCTTGGAGGCCTTTTAAACAGCCATTATCATTTGTCTTGAGCACAAGAAGCAAATACAAATAGAAGCAATTTGGCAACATCTTCTTTGTGCTCTTCAAATGTGTTGGTTGTTCTTTGCGTGTGTGCATGTTTGTGTGTGTATGTGCATGTGTATTTGTGCATGTATGTGCATTGTGCGTGTGTGTGTGAGAGAGAGAGAGGGAGAGGGAGAGGGAAAGAGAGAGAGAAGGAAGGAGAGGGAGAGGGAGGGAGAGGGAGGGAGAGGGAGGGAGGGAGGGAGAGAGAGAGATCATGTCTTCATCCATTTTTCCGATCCATATATAGGACCAACTCCATTCATTTTTCTTCCTTGAACTAGTGAAAATGCATCATGTATTTTTAAGAACATTTGACCTTTGCAGTTGTCTTCTGCCCTTTAGAGTTGCTTATCTTTGTGAAAAAGCACTGTTCCTGACTATCTCTCAGAGTTTGTTTTCTGTTTGATCAAGAAAGAGATATTCTGCATTCTGCTTTCCTCCATTTCAGATGGTTTTTGTGCAAGGAATGCCATAATGCTTTAGCTTCTCTTTTGTTCTTATACCTCTGCAGAAAAACATGCAAGGAAGAAAATAATAATAATCGGTCATTCCAATCAATGATGAATTTTAGACTGTATTTCCATTAAAATAATTATTTAAATCATATGTTTATAAGTAGGTGCAATGTCTTAAATAGGAAGAGTTAGGTGTTAAGCTGATCCAGTGAAAACAATGTATTATGTGACATTGTTAAGATCAACCAAACCAACTCTGGAATGCCAAACTGGTTTCTGACCTTTTGGTTTTCTTTTTATTTGTAAAATTGCAAGCATTGGTTTCTTTTTCTGCTGCTCAAGGCTAATCATCTAAGCGGCATTTAGTTGAAGCTCACCTTGTTGCATGTAACAATACTAGAATATAAGCTATACTTAAGAGTTAATCAAGGTACACTGAACTAGCAATCTCCCATGGGTAATGGTCATCTTTCCTCTGATTCTTTTTCCCTCTGGTCATGTAGGTATGATTCATTCTCACCCATCTGTGATGGAATGGGTCTGTGAATAGGGATGTGCTACAGTAATGTAGCAGTTTCCCAGGAAGGAGGGAGAACATGCCAAAGAGACATCAAAGCCAGAGAGAGCATAGTCTAGATGCATTTTAGTTTACTTGTTTACTCCTCTTCCTCCTGCCTTCTCCCCTCTCACTTCTCACTTTTTACTTCTTTCTATAATTTGTTATGTACTACTTGATCAGCTGGTTTTCACTGTATTTCTATTCTTCCTTTTAACAAACTCTTCTGAATATGAAGATCTTATGTGTTTCACTACTACTTACTTTTCAGGCTTCAGCTTAACACCTCCAGGGACAGCTACCGTGGAATTTATGTGGCAGGAGGGCTAACAATGTTTACCTATACTATTATCTCACACAGTTGAAAATAAATGTAGCTAACTTTTTGTTCATTAAAAAAAACAATAAACATTCAAGGCATTGTCCAATTTCTGCATGAATAAGCTAGCCAAATTATTTTACCATAAGTTTTATGGCTACTAACAAGTCCATGTAGATTAATAGAATGAAAATGTTTTATTTCTGATTTGGTCTACCTAGAAAAATTAATATAGTTCATATTCTATTCAATTTAAGACAAGAAGTCATGCCTTAATGCCCTTCAAGCTGATTGGTTAGAATTCAGCAGGTTTTTAAAAATTCTTTAATCCTATTTTCCTTGGAAGGTTCTTCAGCAATGTGAAAAATATCTGCATGTATCTTTCAGTCCTGGACAATACATGGGTAGGTTCATTAAAAGTTGGTTATCTGCCAACTATGTCATGAATCATTTATATGGTGTAGTCTGATATGCCACAAAAGCATAAAAAGGACAGAATGTTTTACACAAAGTAGAAATATGTTCTTTTATTTTATTTTGTTTTAATTTCTGAATAATAAGTCAACTTGTCATGCCCCTGTTGGAGACTGACTCTGAGGGAGAGGAGGAACAGCTGACAGAGAGTGAAAGTATGGCTCTGGAGGTTGTGGAGGAGGCTCGGGAAGGGCAGAGGACGGCTGGGCAGTCAGAGAAGGACACAGACCCATCCGCTCTCCATCCTGGGGCATGCAGGGAGGAAAGGATTTATTTATTTATTTATTTATTTATTTAATTTTATTTGGACTTGTATGCCGCCCCCCTCCCGAAGGACTCGAGGCGGCTCACAACTAAAATACAAACAATAAATAGTTTAAAAATAATTAAACCAACAAGCCCAACAGTTAAAACCCAATTTAAAACACCCCCCCAGAGGTCAGTCTAGCTTGGCCTGCTCAAACAGCCAAGTTTTCAGATCATGGCGGAAGGAGTGAAGATCAGGAGCCAAACAGAGCTCCAAGGGTAGTTGGTTCCACAAGGCGGGAGCCGCTAAAGAGTAGGTCCTCCCCCGGGGCACCAGCAGCCAACATTGTCTTGCAGATGGCACCCCGAGGAGTCCCCTTCTGTGTGCACGCACAGGGCGATCAGCATTCGATGTCGGCAGGAGATGCTCCCGCAAATACCCTGGACCCAAGCCATGTAGGACTTTGAATGTTAATGTTGAATCTCACCCAGAGGGCAACTGGTAACCAATGCAGCTCATGCAGGAAGGGCATAACATAGGTGTATCGGGAGACTCCCATCACAACCCGCGCAGCTGCATTCTTCACCAGTTGAAGCCTCTCAATGGTATGCAAGGGCAGTCCTAAATAGAGAGTGTTGCAGTAGTCGAGTCGGGACGTGACAAGTGCATGAGTGACCGTGCAAAGGGCATCTCGGTTCAGATATGGGTGTAGCTGGTGAACCAGCCAAACCTGGGCAAAAGCCCCCCTGGACATGGCCCCCACCTGCACCTCCAAACTGAGGATAAGGGAGAGATGTGGTCTACTGGGGAGGAGAGGGCCTTGATCCTCTTCATGGGCTGCAACTGTGACAACTGGATAAGAGGACGGACATGCGTATGGGAAGTGCTGGAAACAAAGCATGGAAATATCTCTAGTTTATTGTTCCTCTCTGAGTTTGGCGTCTTCCCAGTGTGTGTCCTGATATCTGTGGATGTCTTCCAGCCCTTATCTTGCCTGGTTTGTGTTGTTTTTTACTCTTTATAATTTAAATGGCATTTCCTCCTTCTTGTAACTGCTTATGTGGGAGTTCTTTTGTCTCCAGTCAAGGATATTTGGAGCTTGGAAGCAAAGTGAAGGAATAAAAGGGGCTTCACCTGTTTTTTGTGACTGTAAGAGTAGGATTCAAACTTTTTGAGGCTACTGAAATATAAAATATGTTGTCATGTTAAATCCTACTGGTAAATTTAGTTAAACCTCCAAATGATTATTGGACCACAGAAATAAAAATAGGAGCCATTATATTTGCAAAATATGCACTAAACGTGTACTGGGAAAGGATGAAATTTGTGGCATAAGTCACCTTCAAAGTGACAACTGCCACTTGAAATGAGGCCATCATATTCAGGGCATCTTCACTCCTTCTGTCTGTATTTGAATATGAAATATAAAGAGGGCTGCATACAATTATGAAGAAGAATGTAACTTGGACAACATCAAGGTTTAATCTCAATTTATATTATCTACTCAATAATTCCCAGAAGGTTGGACATCTTTTCACAACTGTCCTTTTAATCAACATAAGGAGAGATTTGGAATATTTCAGTCACATAATATTATGGTTTTTTTAATGTATATGCCAATTTTAAATTGAACTGATTCAGCTAAAATTATTTAAATGTAATCATATTTTAAACTTGGCACATAATCTTCATATGTGGTTCCCCCCAAATCAGAAAACAAAAGTTCTGTACTTTTTTGTGTGGCCATACTGGATTGGGAAATGGTGCACATGAGTTTGGGAAAAGGCTGAACTCTTTCCTATTATAATATGTCCTGGTTTATGCCAATATCTTAATGTAATGATTAATCAGTGTATGCTTGTTATACCACAGGCTACTAAAATATGATTGTGATAGCAATTAAAACACTTTTGCAGTAATTTCATATTTTGTAGGATCAACCTTTTGAATTTTTGCAGTTATTTCATATTTTGTAGGATCAACCATCAACTCTGATTATTTGCAGATTCTGCAATCAAATTTATTGACAGTCTTCTAAAACTAGCATCCATCTATGAAACAAGGAAATGGAGATTGTAGCACTATCAAAACTACCTGGATCCGTACCAATCGGGCTTCCAGCCCGGGTACAGCACGGAGACAGCATTAGTCATGCTGATTGATGATCTCTCTAGGGCTCGGGACAGGTGTTTTTCCTCTGTCCTGGTCCTGTTAGATCTCTCAGCGGCTTTCGATACCATCGACCATGGTATCCTGTTGCAGCGTCTCGGGGGATTGGGAGTGGGAGGCACTGTTTTACAGTGGTTCTCCTCCTTCCTCTCGGGACGTTCGCAAACAGTGTTGGCAGGGGGGCAGAGGTCGACTCCAAGGTATCACACTTGTGGGGTGCCCCAGGGCTCGGTCCTCTTGCCCCTCCTGTTCAACATTTATATGAAGCCGCTGGGTGAGATCATCCGTGGCTTTGGGGTGAGTTATCATCAGTATGCTGATGATATGCAGTTATACATCTCCACCCCAGGCCACATCAGTGATGCTCTCTCCATGATGTCCCATTGTCTGGAAGTGGTACAGATCTGGATGGACAGGAACATGCTTCGTCTCAATTCAGCCAAGACAGAGTGGCTGTGTGTACCGACATCTCGGTCCAGTTTGGATGTTCCATCTTTGGTCATGGGGGAGGAGGTGTTGCCCCCCGTGGACAGGGCACGGAACCTGGGGGTCCTCCTGGACTCATGGCTCAAATTGGAGGAGCAGGTGGGGGCCGTGGCCAGGGGGGCCTTTGCCCAGATCTGGCTGGTTCGCCAGTTACGCCCATTCCTGGATCGAGATGCCCTGAGCACAGTCACTCAGGTGCTCGTTATTTCCCGACTCGACTACTGTAATGCTCTCTACCTAGGACTGCCCTTGCATACCACTCGGAGGCTTCAGCTGGTGCAGAATGCGGCCGCGCAGGTAGTGATGGGAGCTTCCCGATACTCCCATGTTACACCCCTCCTTCATGACCTGCATTGGCTTCCAGTTGCCCTCCAGGTGAGATTCAAGGTTCTGGTATTAACATTCAAAGTCCAGCATGGCATGGGTCCAGGTTATTTACGAGAACGGCTCCTCCCAACATCAAATACTAACTGCCCTGTACGGGCGCACAGATGGGGTCTCCTCGGGGTGTCGTCTGTGACTCAATGTCGCATGGTGACCCGGGAGGGCCTACTCTGTGGCTGCTCCCACTCTGTGGAATCTTCTTCCGCTGGAGCTCCGCCTGGCCCCTGATCTTTGCACCTTCCGCCACAATTTGAAGACTTGGCTCTTTTTACAATCTGGGCTGTGCTGATTCTCTGGGGTTGGTCCTATTTTAACTATGGGTTTTAATTTTTAATTCGGCTTAACTTGTTTAATATACTTTTAATTAATTTATTTATTGTTGTATTTTTAGCTGTGAGCCCTGAGTCCTTTTGGAGAGGGGCATATAAGTGAAATAAATAAATAAATAAATAAATAAATAAATAAATAAATAAAACTAGGTGACTCTATAATTATCAGGCTTTTAAACTTGCCCATAATTTCTCACTTACTGACAATGGCTTAAATCATTTCTTGCTCAAATGTATTGCGATTCCCCAATGGATGCACCCATATCTACATCTACATGCACATGCACATGCACTTGCACATATCTACATGTACACAAACACTCAAATACACTCCTTTACTAAGCTTTTAAAAATAGCCTTTTCTTAAACCTTACTGAAAAATAATATTTTTAAATATCAACACATCAGTGTTTCAATTCCATAGTATGAAGACCTCTATTAAAGAGAGTGAGTGTAAACACAGCATCTTTGCAAAGTTATACATACTATGGCTATTGATTGGACATTGGGGGGAACACAATGGCTCTCCTGGTTAAAGAAGCAAAAAATAAGATAAAATCATTGTGCCATTCCATAAGTTTGCAATCAGGTATTGATAAAGATGATATCATACCGATGTGCTGAGTTGCAAATGAGATTGGTGGCTTGGGTGGAAAAATCTCAGTAGAAGCTGGTAATATGAATTCACTCCATGCCAAGTGTAGAAAAAGAATTTAAACCCATCAGGAACTAATCACATTTCATTTTCAGGGTTTTTTTCTTTCTTTCATGGTCACCATA
This sequence comes from Naja naja, assembly GCA_009733165.1. Classification (NCBI taxonomy): domain Eukaryota; kingdom Metazoa; phylum Chordata; class Lepidosauria; order Squamata; family Elapidae; genus Naja; species Naja naja. The sequence goes on from CM019150.1 coordinate 78,523,285, forward strand.
CCAGTGTACAGCTGAGGTGAGCAATAATCAAAGTCTTCTTCATGGTTGAATAAATCTAATACCCTTGTTTCATCAATGCAGCATATTAAAAAGTCCCTTGACATATTTAGCTTGATTGTCTAAGGCATTACACTAGAGCCATGATATTAGAGATTTCACATACAATACGGGGTGTCTTTGGTTTCATTTATCTGTAACATGACATTCAAAATTGGATGGAAATAGCATTCTCTATTAAAAAAAGAGCAATTGATAAAGTCATAATGTGGTGGAGACTATACAAGTGAAGAAATAAATGAACATTAATTTAGTATTTGTAAAAGTGGGTGAGAGCAAATAATGCAGGTATTTTGAAGTGTACAAAATAATTCATCCACTCACAATAATATGAAACAGATTTGTTTTCAGAAGCAGTTATAAAACAGTTCGAGCATGTTTCTAATATTCAGTATTCTCCCTCCCCAGGAATAATTTAATATGTACATTAGAAATGAACTCTCTGCTCCACTAGAGAGTTCCATTTTAATCACACTTCTTTCCTCTCCTTTCCATTAATTTATGAAAATGAACATTATGTTCACTTCACACAAGAGATTCGTAAAATTCAGGGTGATGGGCATCTTTTATTTTCCCAGGATTTTTGAATAGCATAGTCTGGTATGCTAATATTGTAAGGCACATCCTTAGCAACTTTAAAATATGTGGACTTCAACTCCCAGTATTACCTAGCCAGCATGGTCAATCTAGGAGTTGAAGTCCACGTACCTTAAAACTGCCAAGGTTGAAAACACTGTTCTAAGTTCTTCCTATATTCAGTAGTATGGAAGGAAGGAAGGAAGGAAGGAAGGAAGGAAGGAAGGAAGGAAGGAAGGAAGGAAGGAAGGAAGGAAGGAAGGAAGGAAGGAAGGATCTGTGCATCTCTGCTCCATAATTCATCTTCCAAAAAATATTGGATGGGGAGTTTAGCATATCTCAATCTGACAGATTAATAGAAAACATTGAAGAAAGATCCCTAAAAGAGGTGCTTGAAGAAGAGGTGCTTTTTCAAGAGGCAACTGGATTTTCCCATGCTTCTCATCCAGGAAGCTTCTTCAGCTCTGAAGAAGGATGGTAGGGAATGGAAGGATTTATACTCCTTGCAGACAACTGGTTATTTGCATTCTTTTAGTGAGTCATTGAAGCTGCCTGGAGGTTCATCTGTGTCATCAAGATCATCTGAGTGGTGCAAATGAATGTGGAGCCTTCTTGGAACTGTTGAAAGGATTGTGTTGTAGACTGAAGATAGATGATGTTGTGTCCCTCGCCCTCTATTGAGAGAGGGCTGTTCAATTTTGTCATAGATGGCCTCTTTGACCTCCTCTTTCAAACAGTGGTCCTCTAGGTCCAAAATGTGCACTTTGCTGTCTTCAAAAGAGTGGCATTTAATTTTTAAATGCAGATGGACTTCTGAATCTTGTCCTGATGGGCTTGTTTTCTTATGGTGAAGAGAGACTATCCTTGGGCATTTCTTTGCAAACTTTCTTCAATAGGTAGCCATCTGGCTACAGTAACCAACAGGAAAATGTCAAACAAATGGAAATGGCGAAGAGTGCCTATGCTGGCTATGCAGAATGCAAAGAGAAATCTCTGTTCTTCCTCTTTTATCTCACTTGGGAGCATGAGAATCTACACTTAATACATTGTGAAACATCCATACAGTGGCAAGATAACTCTGGTCAAATGGGAATTGAGAACCTGAAAGAATTTTTGGACAGATTGTAGAGTATAATATTCATTTGAAAGGTTGTCTTATTTATCATTCTTCTCTAATCACTGGAAAACTCTTTGATCTGGTAAAACAACAAAATAAAATATTCAATATCCAAATTAAAGTCTCAAACATCAAAGACCTGGCAATCTTACCAGTGTTTTCCTTGGTATTATGTCACAAATTCAACAGTTTTTCTGTGATGGAAAGAAAGGAAGGTCTACTTTTTACAAAGTGTTTCTACAGCCTATTCTATGTCACTTTCCATACTTGGCTGGAAAACCTCTAGAATTTAAAGGCTAGTCAGTGGTGGGATTCAAATTTTTTTACTACCGGTTCTGTGGGCATGGCTTGGTGGGCTAGGCAGGGGAAGGATACTGTAAAGTCTCCATTCCCACCCCATTCCAGGGGAAGGATACTGTAAAATCTCCATTCTCTCCCCATCCCACTATCCTGCTTTCCAGCTCCATTCTCCTGTGCAGGCAACAAAAGAAGACCCAGCTGATCAGCTGGGACTCGAGAGGCAGATGAGGGCAGGGCCAGTCAGAGGAGGTATTCTGAACTACTCAAAATTTCCACTATCGGTTCTCTGAACTACTCAAAATTTCTGCTACTGGTTTTCCAGAACTGGTCAGAACCTGCTGAATACCACCTCTGAGGCTAGTGATGCATAAGGAAATAATTGTGAAAATTGTCCCTCTGCCTTAAACCAAAGGATGCAATAGGAAACCCATTTTTCTGAGCAGCCCCTCCCAAATTCAATTTCTACCTTGACTAAGGAATCAGCTGAGACAAAATTACTTCTATATTAGAAAAGTAGCAAGGTTCATAATTAAGCAAACTTGACTTTCATTTGGGGAAAGTCAAATAGAGGCTTATTTGTTCCACTGAAATAAATGCAATTTAAGTGTGCCTAGTTTTAAGAATCAGCTTTAAAGTTAACATTTTGAATTAACACATTTTTTTAAAAACCAGCAATTGAGAATAGTATTGTAATATTAAATTGTAAGACTTTAATGAATTTGGGGATAGTGAGGTTAAAGAGCATTTTATTCAGGGTTTTTTAAAGGTTAAAAAGTGGTCTTAAATGTAACTATAAAAGAAACAAAGTCCAAACTAAATAATATATTTTTAAGAATCACATCTAAATAAAGATGAAGTGATTTGAGAAAGAGGAATTTAAAAAAATATCATTGAAAAAAACCCTAATATATGATGAGAGAGAGAAAAAAATTGTTAGATGCTTTGAGGAGATCGCTTGGGAGATACTTCCAATGTAATCTATTGAAACCCCTGAAAAAAAGCTAATATGTGACCATGTAGGGCAGACAGGGAGGAACCTAACCACCAGATTGCAAGAATATAAGTGAGTGGTCAGACAAGGAGACCGAACTCTTTGTAGCTTCAAACTGCAACAAACAAGGACACACATTCAATTTTGCAGCTACTAAGATTGTTGGGCAAGTGGGCACAAAAACAGCCAGGGAAGTGATTGAAGCCTGAGAAACAGACCCTTTGTCAATCAACAAAAGTGCTGATTTACCACCAGAGTAAAGTAATTAGAAGGGTTGGGCAGCACAAACAAACTACAGTCAATGACTTAAAAGCCAGTCACCAACACACCACAATCAACATCTAAAAAGCCACATATAACAGACACTAAAAATACCACCCACAGAACAACAACAACAAATTGCTAGAAAGAGTTTCCCTGAAGATGGTCTGTAGCATGAGTCTGAAACAGAGTTGGTATTCAGCAGATTCTGACCAGTTCTGGAGAACCACTAGCGGAAATTTTGAGTAGTTCAGAGAACCGGCAAATACCACCTCTGACTGGAGATTTTACAGTATCCTTCCGCTGCCACAGCCACAGAACTGGTAGTAAAAAAAAATTGAATCCCACCACTGGTCTGAAAGCTTGGAAGTCAAACCCTCTAGTCCTGGTAACCAATACAGATTGGATTCTGCAGATTTCCTTCATTGTCAATAATGTCAATATCCTGACTTTAATATGGTACATGGAATTGTGCATTAATTGCCCTAAATTAATATTACTATTTATAATAGTCATATCAAAGGAAATTAAAGTTTAAACAGGAATTATTTGCTACCCACCGGCAACACCCAAACATTATTAATTATTTTATCTTCACTATTTCCCACCAACTTTTGATTTCATTTATCCTAAATGTACATAAGGAACTTTTCTGTGATCCAGGTAGGTTCTTTTGCACCCTTTTGCTGAGTTCTAGGTTTCTCTACATACATGAAGAATTTCTTTACTTTTCACCAACCACAAGGAAACAAAGTAAATTCATCCCTAAGAGTTTTCTAGAGGAATTGATATTAGTTTCAAGAGGGAGGGGAATTCTAGCTCCCAAATCAGTGTCTTGCATGATCTTTATTTCCTTAGGTTTTTTTTAATTAATATTATTTTTAAAAACCCTTTAGTCATAGCATGCAGAATGTGGATTTCAATTTCAGGTTGAAATGTGTTCATGTTGCTTAATGAGACCAAACTCTGCTCTCCCCATTGCAGTCATTAAGCACAGCACGGGATGCCTTGGAGAAGGGGGAGCCCTTGGAGGTGTAGAGCAGGCCCATGTCTAACTTCACCACCTCAAAAGTTAATATGTGGCCTCCTGGATCTCCCAGGGCCTCCACCACTCCCTGAGTTACCCTGTGTTCTGCTTCCTGCCCCCTGGCAATAGCAATAGCACTTGGACTTATATACCACTTCACAACTTATATACCACTTCACAGTGGTTTACAGTGTCAGCAACAATCTGGGTCCTCATTTTACCAACCTTGGAAGGATAGAAGGCTGAGTCAACCTTGAGGTGAAAGTCGAACTGCCGGCAGCTGACAATCAGCAGAAGTAGCCTGTAGTACTGCATTCTAACCACTGTACCACCACAGGTCTTGTCTTGTCCTTGTCTTGGGTCTTCTTCCCACCCTGCTGGGTCTTTCCTCCTCCTCCCCCTGCTACCTACTGTGATGGCTCAGTCACTGATCTTTTTGATAGCTCTCCTTTGCAAAGTGGCCACTAGGTAGCACAGCTTTCCTCAGGCATCATGTGGCTTCCACTTTGTAGAATGGCTGCACTGTGGATTGGCTGTTACCTAAAGGAAATTTACTGGAAAGATAAATGACAAAGCCATTATAGTTGATGAGGAGGAAGGGTGTGGGACCCAGTGGGGTGGGAGGCAGGCCCAAGGCCTGCAGGAATACATTAGGGCAGGATGAAGAAAAGATGGAGGGGGCAGTGCTGAGTCCCTGTGATTGGTCATAACTGCAGACAGTTTGCCAAATACCTGAATTTTGTTTACATATCTGTGGAGGCATCACAGGAGCTGTAATTTTGGGCCATGAACATAAGTCCCTTTATTCATCATAATCATAATTTTGAACAGTCACTGAAGGAATGAAATGTGCTCTAGAGTCACTGAAGGAATGAAATGTGCTTTAGATGATATACTATATAAACATACTTAAAATGTAATATGAAGCATCGTAAATGGATAGGTAGGTAGCTCATAAACTGATAGAATACACAGAAGGTCCTATTTATGATGCTTCGTATTACATTTTAAGTACAGTATGTTTATATAGTGTATCATCTAATACACATTAATTCTGCAGAGCATGCTGTAAATAAATATGTATATTACTGATTTTGGATATAAGTATTTGGGGGGTGGTAGAAGAAAGATGGAGGCAGGAACAGCAAGGTGAGTTACAACTAGATTTAAACATGGAAGTGAGATTTTAATGCACTGAAACTCAGTGGCTTCTAGGTCAACATCAATCCCCGAGCTCTGTTGACTGTGTAGTCCATTGTTTAAATAAAACAAAAATTGAAATCTTCTGCACTTTAATGTAAAGACAAATATAGAGTGACCTGCAGACACTCATTTCTACTCCTTGAAAATATCAGATCTATTACACACTGTGGCTGCAAGTTCATGAATGTCAGACACTTTTCAAAATAATTATCTCTTCTCATTCTAGCAGAATCCTCCTTAAAAAAATCAATGGCTGGGTCCTTCATGCGAAAGCATCTGATTGTTTAGTTGAACAATTTTTGCAACAAAATAAAACAAAACAAAACACGGGAGTCTCATCAAAGAAAAGGATTGTAAAAGTCAGCATTGCTCTGGCATGCAAATCATTTAAGTGCTTTGTTTTATTTTTATTTTTATTTATTTTTACACCTTTACAAACAAAATCAATATTTTTGTAAAGGAAGGCAATAAAAAAGAGAGAAGAGAGGAAGGTTAGCATTTAAAAATTACAAAAATAACCCTCAAGCAAGAACACTGCGAGGCCTAAAATCCAAAGTTGGGTTCAGAAGTGTTGATTGGATATGATTGAATTATGTAAAGAGGAATGATTTCCCATGCTAATTTTTTTCAAATAGGTCAGGAGATGAACAGTGGATTGTCACATTCAAGTATTAGATAATTGATAGAATGCTAGACATAAGAATGCTGTTCTTGGAGATCCCATTTGGTAAAAGCACCACATAACAAGGAAGCCACTGTTGGCTATTAAACAATTTATGACTTTAAATGTTATTTCCAGGCTGAATTTTTCTTCATTGGTATGAAGTGATGTCTCTACCTTAGCATCAGGTAGCAAACCTATTGCTGCATTTTGTACTTGTACTGTACTTGTACTTTTGTACTTGGGTCACCTTCTGGAGTTTTAGCTTTAAATATTGCTAGAAGTTACCATTCTGAACTATTTTCAATGCCCACATGCAAAATGAAATATTACTCTTCCTGTGAAGCATTCATATAGCCCAGGTACATAAACTAAACCTGGGTCAAAGGGTAACCTCAAACTGTATTGGGGTAATTCTGAGTTCAGTTACTCAACCGAGGTGCAGAAACTCATAAAGCCAGTGAATGGCGGGATTGTGTCCAAGTTATAACACTTGCTGCCAAAGTCTAGAAGTCACAGAACACACTTGAAACCCAGAAGCAAAATGCACTTTGTCCTTTATTGAGCCTGGGAAAGGGTTTGTGAGATGCCAAGATGAACTTAATGGTGGAATGTAGCATGATGCTGTCAAATCCACTGTGGCTGAAATAATGGCTGGTGAGGTGTGAATACGGTGGTGCCCAGTCTTTTCTTACTGTTGTTCAGTTTTCCTACAGCATTTCTGCATTAACAGTAACTTTATGAGATAACACTGACTCAGCCATGGTGAACATCAAATCTATAAGCAATTTTAAATATTTTTTTATTTCTTATTATTATTACAGATGCTTTTATGATGATTCAGTCATCAAGCGTCTATGAAAGAATGGGTTTTTCCCCCTTTTATAAGGGACAGATGACTTTTACAGCAAATTCAATTAAAAATAACAATATACATTTTCCTGGCTCATCTAATACAGTGGATAGTAATGACCCATTCTTAATAACTTTAGACTCTCTTTGGGATACACTTCAGGGAACAAATTTTCTTATCATTAATAAAGGATTTCATCTTTTAGTGGTTCAATATATCTGTACTGGAAAGAAAGACAGAACTAATAATAACTGCTATAGTTACTCTTTAAAGGGGTTAAGTTAATATTCAGATTCTTTGGTAGACGTAAAAAGTATGTTACCATGGAAAATCCATCTTCCTTTTGTAATTTAAATCCAACATTCATTACTGCTTCTGGATATTTTTGCTATGGATTTTCCAAATTCTGCCTTAGTACTTCTTGGGTTACGTATCCTTTCATTGATAAGAGCAGTGATGGCAAGGTGGTTAGAATGCAGTATCATTGCCTAACTCTTCCAACTGCCAGCAATTCAATTCTGATTGGCTCAATGTTGACATAGCCTTCCAACAGTGGTGGGATTCAGCCAGTTCACACCACTTCGGGAGAACCGGTTGTTAAGTTTCTGAGCAGTTGGGTGAACTGGTTGTTGGAAGCACTCGTTAGGGCAGAGAACCAGTTGTTAAATTATTTAAATCCCACCACTGCCTTCCAGCATTCCATTGGTCAGGAAAATGAAGAGCCAGATTGTTGGGGGCAATTTAAATAGATAGTTTTAGAGGATATTTATAAGTTACTTGTAAAAAAAGTTTGGCAGGCTGATTATTGCTTACTATATGACAAATATGCAGAAAGCATGTTGGGAGAGAGAGAGAGACAGAGGGACAGAGAGATACAGAGAGAGAAATTGTAGATGACTCTTGGCAAGAAACAACATCTGATCTATCATTTGAATGTAGGGATTGCCACATGCTTAATAATGTATTGATTGTTTTCAGTCCATTTATAAAAATAGGAAAACTTCTGCTTGGGTTTTAGAAATAGGGACAGATTGACATCTATGATTTCCATGAGGATATTTTAATAACAAAGATTTTAGATAAGGAAACAGTTTTCAAACTTCTACTGCTGAAAAAAATAGCTGAAGTTTCCTGATGTTTTCGTAGCAATTGCTTATAAGTGTGCAGGTGTGTACGTGGAGAAGCAAGTCAATTATTCTGGAATTACATTTCCAACAATAGATACATAGTTCAATAAAATTGCCTCTTAATATTATACTTGTAGTTTAAAAAAAATAATTCTAAGCTTGCTGAAATGAAGGCTATCTGATAATTTATTCCTTGTAAATTTAAACAGAGCTAATCCAAACATCCGAGATGACATTACAAGTTTTTTAAAAAAATGGGTATCTTTAAATGTCCCAGAGGCTTTGCAATGAAAATGGTATGCAAAATTACATTTTCAGACACATCTTTTGAGCTTAAATTTGATTAGAATTGTTTTTAGAGGTACACCTCACTTAGAAATAAATAAATATTTAAATGGAGAAAAGCCAAATGGTTTGTAATTTTCTGATCATAATTGAAAATGACGTATATGTAACCCTTGACTTACTACCATAATTGAGACTTGAATTTTGGTCACTAGGTTATGCAGTTATAAAATGAGACCATCATGTGACTGCATCACTTAGGAATGGGAATCTTGGCAGTCCCAGTTTGCGTTGTTAACTGAGAATACTGGTTGTTAAGCAAGTGCCCACTCCAATTGATCATTAGTCCTTTCAGTCTTTAACATTTCTAAGGCAAGGGATTGCCTCCAACTTCCCAGATATCTATCTCTTGCTTGTCTTTACCCTTTGGCTGCCTGAACCCTGCAATATGTGGCACTGGGGCTGCTTGCCATGATCCAGGAAGCTGCAGACACTTCAACCTAGTCCCAGGCACAGTTGCTGTCACTATCCTGGGCTCTAAGACCCTCATCCCAACTGACATTCACCATCTTCTTGCTCCCACTGCTATCAAGGCATGCCCAGGCTGACTGCTGGACCAGGCTGGGCCTCAGCTATGAAATGTTGTTAATGATGTTATTCATTCAGTTGCATCTGGCTCTGGGTTATTCTACGGGCTAGGTCTCTCTCCTCATCTTGCCATGGTGGTGCAGTGGTTAGACTGCCAGGTGCCCAGAACTTTGACAGTTCAAATCTCACTGGCTTAAGGTTGACTCAGCCTTCCATCCTTCTGAGGTCAGTAAAATGAGGACCCAAGTTGTTGGAGGCAATAGGCTGATTCTGCAAACCACTTAGAGTGGGCTGTAAGGCACTATGAAGCAGTATACGTCTAAATGCTATTGCTATCTTCCAATCTTGCACTATTTCTTTGAGTTTCTTAATGCTCTGGCTGGTGTCAGCTTTGATGATGTCCCACCACCATTTTATTTGGCAGCCTGGTTTCTTTTTACTGATAACTTTTCCAAACAAAATTGCTTTCTCTGTGTGATATGGCCAAAATAAGCGAAACGCAGTTTTGTGATTTTTGCCTTCCAAGGGACATGTCTGGTGCTATGCATTCCAATATTTGCTTGTTGATCACTTTTGCCAGCTACAAAAGAAAGAAAGAAAGAAAGAAAGAAAGAAAGAAAGAAAGAAAGAAAGAAAGAAAGAAAGAATAGCATTTCATTTCAATAAATAAATTTGCATTTCAAAAAACAAAACAAAAACAAAGGAAAAAATAAAACCAGGAAATGGTTCCAAATAGGTTAAAATTCTATCCCAAGTGAGTTAGATTTTACATTTTTCTGAATGCAATCAGGGATATGGCCAGGGGTGAGATCTGACTGGTGTAACTACCAGTTCAGTAATTTTACATTTTGTTGATTTTATATTTTCCTGACCTGTGCTGTGCGTGCATATATAGCATCATTATCTAGCTGCCTAGACAGCTGAACAGCACTGTGCGCGAGTGCGCAGCAGTTGAAAAAGCACTTTTTTCCTGCTTTTTCAACCACAGCTGTGTCGCGCAAAGCAGTTGCAGTTGAAAACACAGGAAATAAAGGTCAGGCAAGAGCCCGGGTGGGTGAATGGGCCAAAACAGCAGCAGACATAGAACCGGTTCTATGTACGCTCTCTGTTTGCTGCTTTTCAGAGCAACCGGTTCTACAGAAATGGACAGAACTGGTAGAATCCCACCCCTGGATATGGCCAGACTCATCTCCACAAGGAGAATATTTTTTAAAAAAACATGAATTCCCGCTGAAAAGAAAAGTTTCCCTTTATGTCCTGAAAGTGGGGCACTAGAAGCATTTTCCCCCTAGGTACCCTAGACTCTGGCTGAGGAAGGTGGTGCCAAATTATAAAATGGGTTTTATAGGTCAATGCCAGCATTATAAATTACATCGGGAGTTAAACAATAGCTAGCCTAGGCCTTGTATCAAAGGTGTGATATTGTAACGATATATGGAAAGGACCTTGGAGACAGTAGACTTACAATCTAAACAATGGTCAGATAAGAGGAAGCTGAGCCCGCAGAAGAAATCGGGAGATGGCAAATGTCTCGGAAGGGACTCTGTTTGGTTTCCTGAACTATAAAGACAAGAGGGGGGACATGCAAGACACTGTTAACATAGCCTTACATTAAAGATAGAGCTAGTACTTTGGGATGTGTTTCCTTTTTAGACAACCTCACAAGGCTGACAAATAAGTTCCAAAGAATGGGACCAGTTAATTAGTGGACCATTGCATGTTGCTACCTATTTTTTTTTAATTATTATGTTGCTCATTAGGAGTAAACTGATTACAGTAAAGTACAGATGCAGTGAACAAACTAATGAATAAACGAACTACAGTTTCGAGCAATCTTTAAAAGAAGCCCCATGTAAAGTGTATTGCAAAGGGCTAATTAATGACATGAGTTGTTATAGCACAGACCCTTGTGCCAGATAAGGTCACAACTGGTGAAATAGCTGGAGTGGAGAAAGGCGCTTTAGGCACAGTTCTTGGTTTAAAACTTTAAATGTTCAAAATTTGATTTTAAGCTTGAAATGATTGTAATGTTATGTTTTGAATTCAATATACACTAATATGATTTTAGAACAGCTGTTTCAAGCTTAACACATTTTTTGAATGCTTGGAACAATACCATAACTTTCAATAAAGTTGAAACAATTTTGTTCCAAACTGAAAACAAATGCTTTGGCTTCAAGCCTTTCAAAATTTAAAACAGTTTGTAAAATATTATTATTATTATTATTATTATTATTATTATTATTATTATTATTTAGACTTGTATGCCGCCCTTCTCCCTAAGGACTCAGGGCGGCTCACAGAATAAAAAATACAATACAATAAATTAATTTTAAAAGGATTAAACAATACAAGCTTAATTTAAGAACAAAGCAATTTAAAACTATTAAAATGTTTTTTAAAAAACAGAACCCCCCCGTTTCTTGGTTCAGTCCAGGCTGGCCTGCTGAAATAGCCAAGTCTTTAAGTTCTGGCAGAAGGAGCGGAGATCCGGAGCCAAACGAAGGTCCACGGGGAGTTGATTCCACAGGGTGGGTGCCCCCACAGAAAAGGCCCTACCCTTGGCACTGCCAGCCGACAATGTCTAGCCAATGGTATCCCAAGGAGGCCCTGTCTGTGGGAGTGTACAGGGCGATCAGAGTGTGAAGCCAGCAGGAGATGTTCCCACAAGTACCCCGGACCCAAGCCATGTAGGACTTTATATGTTGTTACTAAGATCTTGAATCTCACCTGGAAGGCAACCGGCAACCAATACAGGTCACACAGGAGGGGTGTAACATGGGAGTATCGGGGCACTCCCATAACAGCCCGTGCGGCTGCATTCTGCACCAGCTGCAACCTCCGGGTGCTCCGCAAGGGTAGTCCCATGTAGAGAGCATTGCAGTAGTCAATTCGGGAAGTGACGAGTGCATGAGTGGCTGTCCCCAGGGCATCTCAGCTAAGGTAAGGGTGCAACTGGCAAACCAGACACACCTGGGCAAATGCCTCCCTGGACACAGCCCCCAATTGCTCCTCCAGACTGAGCTGTGTATCCAGGAGGATGCCCAGGTTATGCGCCCTATTCACGGGGGGCAACATCTCTCCCCCATGACCAACAGTGGTATCTCCTGAGTAATCCGAGATGCCGGTATGTACAGCCACTCAGTCTTGGCTGGGTTGAGTTGAAGCCTGTTCCTCCCCATCCAGATCCGTACCGCATCCAGGCAACGGGACATCACGGGGAGGGCATCACTGATATGGGTTGGGGTGGAGATGTAAAGTTGAGTATCATCAGCATACTGATGATACCTCACCCCGAAGCCCCAGATGATCTCACCCAGTGGTTTCATATAGATGTTGAAAAGGAGGGGTGAGAGGACCGAGCTCTGAGGCACCCCACAAGTGAGGGGCCTCAGGCCCAACCTCAGCCCCCCTGCCAACACCAATTGCAACGATTATCATAAGAGACAAACTAATTTCCAAATTTAGCTGGATTTCTTTTTGTTTTGTTGGAAGAAATATCCTTCTGAGTTCAGTTCCAAGTGGGGAAAAAGACACTGGAAACATGGAAGCCACTTGGAAAGTTGGTTTATTGATGAACAGGATCACATGCCTTGGAGATCTTGGGCAAAAAAAGGGAAGAGATGCTGAAAGTCCATCGGTTTCATGCCCTCTCTGGGCTTTGAACTTCCTGGGGCACAGGAAGAGTATTCTGATTGGTTGCTGTCAGAGGTCATAGCTAGCTTTGTAGGTTTCCTGTTTTAGGGGAAATATTCTGATCTTTGTTGTCTAGAATAGTCTGGCCCAGGCCTTAATTGTCCATTAACAAAGGTTGGGCGGGCGGGCTGAGTTTCTGCCTCTCTGAGTTTCTACTTCTCTTTTAGGGGAAATATTCTGCCTTTTTAATATATCCTAAAATATTTCATTTTTCTAGGAGAGGGGTGAGTTTTAACATCCAACAGTTTCTACCACATTCTCTCACAGAGAACAATGCTATGAACTGTGCACCCTTGATTTCAAAGCTGTTACAAAGATCTCAAACATTTACACACATATATTCAAAAGTTACAATCAGAACAGTAAGAAGAAAAGGAAAAAAAACCCTGAACACATCCTCACCAGAGCCAACACCATGATAAGCAGGGATCAGCACTAGACAAACAATCAAGGGAAGAAAAACCTAGATAAGGAACTACTGAGGAGAAAATAATACCCCATCAAAACTGGCAGAGCAAATTACTATACATAAACAGGGAGTAATTCCCATATTCATCAGCACTAATGAGGTAATCTAGTTGAGTAACAAAATGTCTGCAAGAAAACAACCAAGGTCAGAGAGAACCAAGAATTCCACAGGTTCAAACCTGACCTACATACATTTTCTTATGTTGTGGAGTTCTTGGTGCCCTCTGAGCTTGCAAATATTTCATTACCCAATTAGGTAGTATTACCAGTGTGAGTGTGGGGGTTTGTTTTCAGTTTATATAGTGTACCTTGCCTGCCAGTTTTGGGCTGGAGTGTGGTTTCTTCTTTAGTTCTTTTTTTCCTCTATTGGTTAGAAAGAGTTTGCTTTTTAGCCAATCCATTGTCTTATCTCAACATTGACATTACAATATGTACTAAAAGATTAGGAAGAGAAAGCACAATCTTATGTTCTATCCCAACAGGTCCCAAGCTTATATAATGCTTTGCATTCTAAAAGAAATACTAGCAGAATCTTTTCCTGGATCATATAAGCTACAAATGTGTGCCTGGTTTGAGGAGCTGCTGACAAGTACAATGGGCATATTGATACACATGCTAAAGAATTGTTTTTCCTTCAGATCCAAATATTACACAAACAGGGCATACTATCTACAATCAGCTCAGTTTCCCTGCTAAGAACCAAAGAGAATATTCTTGTGGATAAACCACAAGATTAAACTAAGAATTAGTGATCAATGGAGACAAATATAAATCTTCTTACGAAAATGGGCTAGATGTCCCAGTAGACTGAACACACTTAGCATACTAATGATCATGGGAGATCAACTTTCCAGATTTAAACTAATCCATTTCATCAATAGAAAAAGATCTTGGTCAATAGGGTGAAATCTCCCAGAAATATATTTTCTTGCACTGACCCTTAATGCAGTATCTGAAGCAAATGTAAAGTGAGAATTTAATGACATCCACATATCGCTAAATTACCTCTGAATTTCTCCTAAAGCTAACTTTGGGGGGAATTTTAATTGAAGAAAAGAAAAAGATAGAGGAATTTAGATAAAAGTAAAATGACTTTTAGCAGCAGAATGTCTGAAGGCAAGCATCATCTCTATGTGAGCTGATTATGCCACCCTTCCTAATAGCTGAAAATGCAAAGGATCTGCAAGCTGTAATAATAAATGTCAAGGAGCACAGTGGGGGGAAAATGGAACTAAAATTAAAGAAGACAAACTAATGACAACAGGTGTAACCATCAGCCTTAGAATTGATAATGAAGATATCAACATTGTAAATAAGGCCTGCCTTTTAGGGTCAGCCATCAACAGTAAAGAAACAAGCAGTCAAGGAGAATACCTCTAACTTGTAGATATCTGTGGAATAGATTTGGAAAAGATATTCTATGATATCTGTGATGCCTCTATAACTACAAAGATATAAATAGTACAAGTGATAGTATTCCCTGTGGAACTTTATGGAAGTGAATGTTGGACTTTGAAGAAAATAGGAAAAATATTGACACTTTGAACTTTGATGTTGGAGAAAACTTCTGAAAATACCATGGACAGCCAAGTAAACCAACAATTGAATCATTGAAGAAATCTACCCAGGATTCTTACATGAGACACAAATGACCAGGCTCAAATTAATTAATTTTGGACACATTTTTGCAAAAACATAGTTTATCTGAGAAGTCCTTAATTCTGGAGGAAAAAATGGAAGGAAAAAGAAGACAACCACAAAGTAGGTAGACATGAACTCAATTATAAAGGCAACGGATACCCTGTCAGAATCTCTAAAGGTCAAGTTAGGGACAGATTGTTGCAGAGAAAATCTATTTATGTGGTCATAAGAGTCAACACTGACTTGATGGCACATAATTAATCAATCTAAGTTATAGTGTAAATTATACAAAGTATGATTGCTATATTATAAATATTTATGGAGATTCTCAGTCATCCAGGTCATGGTTGTCCCAAAGGTGCTTTTTCAAAAGGGAACTGGACTTTCTGGTTTTTCACATTTCACTTCTCATCCAAGAAGCTTCTTCAGCTATGATTGGATGGTGGAGAATGGAAAGATTTTATACTCTTTGCAGACAGCTGGTCATTTGTATTCTTTTAGGGAGTCATTGAGGCCATCTAGAAATTTATCTGTATCATCAGGGCCACCTCAATAGTGCAAATGGGTGTTGAGCCTTCTTGGAACTGTTGAAAGGACCGTGTTGTAGACTGAAGATAGATGATGCTGTGTCCCTCCCCCTCTGTTGAGAAAGGACTGTTCAAGTGTGACATAGATGGCCCCTTTGACTGCTCTTTCAAACCAGTGGTCCTCTCTGTCCAAATTATAAATGCTTAACTATTCAAAATATAAATACTTAACTATTATGAATTTGTTAGTTTCTTGGTCATCAGTGGTGCCTTTTTGTCAGAGGGCATTTTAAAAGTTGTTATGATTTCCCCAGATCAGGGGTGTCAAACTTGATTTCATTAAGGGCCACATCAAGGTTGTGTTGACCTTGTGGGTCTGAGGGACATAGCCAGGGTGGGTGTGGTTAGCTCAAAGTCATTCATTGAGGCTCTGTTTTCAGCAGTGATGGCCTCTGCAGCCCTCTGCCCACAAAAAAGGAGCTTGGGGGGGGAATTGCAACCCGCCTGGGCTCCATTTTCAGCCATGATGGCCCCCTGAAGCCCTCTTCCAGCAAAAACAGAGCATTTTGATAGCATGACCCTCAAGACTACAAACTAGAGCTCAGAAAAATTCATGTGACTCCTTAGCAGCTGGTTGCCCATGACTGAAGCAAAGTAAAATATTCTGAAAGAAGTGAAAGGCTGAATATTTGGAATATCATGAAAAAGAGTTTGAATAAATCAAACATTTCTCTTTTAAAAAAATAGTTTCAACTACCAATATAGCAGAACAATTTAAAAAAAAGAGTTTCTACTACCAATGTCCAGGTAAATAGTTATTACATAAGACTATGAGTCTGGCTCCCATTTATAGCTACAAAGAAATTATCCATTACTGATACATTTTACTGATGATCTTCTTCTCTTCTGTGTTCTTTCATGCCTGCTTATCTTTCATCTCTATATTGTCCTGTTCGTTGTTTC
This sequence comes from Naja naja, assembly GCA_009733165.1. Lineage (NCBI taxonomy): Eukaryota > Metazoa > Chordata > Lepidosauria > Squamata > Elapidae > Naja > Naja naja. The sequence goes on from CM019150.1 coordinate 78,539,626, forward strand.
TTTTTTCTTCAACTTTCTTCCATATAAATTGCATATTTCTATATCTGTTCTGCTTCCCGTGTCCTTCATTTATTTATTATTTATGGAAATTTTTATGGACAATATTAATTTCATTCAATTTCTTCATATTTGTATGGTTCAAAATATTGGTGAGTAAAACTCCTTTATTTCTCCTAGTCTTTGTGTAATTGAATTGGCATTCTCTAACTTTTAAGACTTTTTGGTTGCCCCTTGCTGCATTTTTTACATAGGTATGTTTGCATTTCCATTGAATATGGCTAATCTTTTATAATTTGGACTCAACAGTGGCACCAGTGCATACTAATTTTAACAATACACACACAAATGTTTAAAGATTTAAAATTTCATTTTGTTTACCAGACAAAAATGCATATTTTGTTTGGTTGAACTTTTAAAGTCTTCCCTAAAAGAGGCTGTTTAATATTCTCTTTCACTCTTGAGTGTTGGGCCTTTTTTAATAGTATGATGGAGCATTATGCATTAGCCTAATGACATATGAAGGTTTATTATGTTATAAGGAAAGCAAACTATTCCTCACCAAACAATAGAGCTGTGCCACGCTTAATATTTGATTCCAAAAATGAGCTTCAGCTCATGCAAGGACATTGATATAGCCCTATAAATTGTTACACTTTTCCTAGAGTTTGCATGATCCAGTACTAATTTCCTTCCTTTCCTCTCTAAGAAAGTCTATATATTGAGAATAGTAAATGTATATACTATCGTTAACAGTGGCATATCTGTTTGCTTAAACAGTGACATCATCAAAGTAAACAAACCCATGTGATCATGATCCTAAATGGATTTGACATGCAAATCTCCTCTGAATGCTGAAGTCACAAAACTACACATGATAGATATAACTCCAATTCTATCAAGAAAAGAAAGACTGTATGCATCAGGTGGGGTTGGTTCACTTCAATGACATCACTGATTAAACAGACATGCCACCATTGAAGTTAGTATACACGATTGCTACTCTCAACTAATTGCTTTTTGTTAGAGAAGAAAAGATGGAAAGAAGCAGTGGAGCATTCAGAGATCTGACCAAGTGGCAACTCTTTTCACCCAGATGTTTTTGTATATGAAATCCTTCTGCAGCTGTTGCTAATATTAGGGAGAGGAGCAGCAATTTAAAGGGCTATATCAGTGTCCTTGCATGCTCCGAAGCTTTTTTTTTGGAAGCAAATGCCAAGCATGGCACAGCTCTGTTGTTTGGAGAAAACAGCTTGCTTTCCTCTTAAAATAGATAAGCTTCATATATCATCAGACTGACACATAATGCTCCATCATACTATTTAAAACAAAACAAAAACAAAAATCAAGACTGAAAGAGTGTATTAAATGGGGATAGCCAAGTGTAGTTCAGCCAAAGTCAATATACCTTTCTATCTTATTTATTTATTTATTTTATTTGACTTGTATGCCGCCACTCTCCGAAAGGACTCGGGGTGGCTCACAAATAAAAAACATAGAACAATAAATTATGTAAAAAGAGATTAAACTTGACAAGCCAAATACAACTATAAAAACCAAATTAAAATCGAATTAAATCCCACCCTCTCCTCCAGGAGATCAGTCCAGCCCAGCCTGTAAAAACAACCAGGTTTTTAGATCGCATCGGAAAGAGGAGAGATCGGGAGCCAGCCGGAGCTCAATGGGTAGTTGGTTCCATAAGGTGGAAGCCAATACAAAATAGGCCCTTTCCCGGGGAACTGCCAGCCGACATTGTCGCATGGATGGCACCCGGAGGAGTCCCAGCCTGTGTGCTTGCACAGGGTGACCGGTATTTCATACTGGCAGGAGACGCTCCCACAAGTACCCCGGACCCATGCCATAAAGGACTTTGAATGTTAACGTCTTACGTACCCATCTTACAGCTGGGTAAACCAAATGCGTGTGTGTGTGTGTGTGTGTGTGTGTGTGTGTACGCTACTGCCAGTTGGGTGGCATGGTGCTGGTTTGCCAGTTGGTGGGATGCTGCCAGTTCACACTGGTTCTGTCAAACCGGTAGCACCGGTAAGCAGGTGGCCCCGCCCACCTGCCCCTGTCTTTTCCTGTGCTTTATTTCCTTGTTTGTGAGCTCAGCTGATTCGCGCAGCAGAGTAGATTGCTGTGCCACAACTGCTTTACTCACCAGCACTGAATACAAGGTCAGTTTTGAAGCTTAAAATCAGTGGTTTTGTGCATGCGCGCAAAGCGCTCTCTCATAGAACTGATAGTAAAAAAGGGTGAATCCCACCACTGCACACACACACACACACACATATATACACATAGATGGATGGATGGATGGATAGATAGATAGCTATTTGCTGTTTTATTTAAGGTCCATTAATAATAGGATACTTAGATTATGAATGTTGCAATTGGCAAAATGCTTTGAATTATTCTATTACTGTCTTCATGATATAAATGCAGATTTTTTTCAAATACTGCACACATAAAGCAATTAGCATCCTTTCTTACAGATATCAAATTCCTTAGCCCAAATGTATTACTGGGAGTAAAGCAGAACTTTGTAATCAAAGTCTCATATTTCTTGGGTATATTATAAGTCCAAAGGGAAATAAAGGAGCTTCTATCCTTTGATCTGTGATTTGGTTTTAAGCTTTTGACTCATGCAACTCTGGATCTTTGAAAATTGGTATAATTATTTTCTGAGGCAGGGGTGGGGAAGATTAGTTATATGCATCACCTTTCTCCCTGCCTCTCTCTCTCTCTGTGATATCCAAGGCCAGAGTAACAATAATGCTGCTGAAGGAGCTGGTCCAAAATTTGTGCATCTTTTCAATAGGAGAGGAAGGTGTCAACTAATTCTATTTTTAAAAGATACAGTGGGCCTTCCAAAGTTTTGACAAGTTTATTTTGAGGTATTATTTCACACCTCACCAAGCAAAAATGCAATTTATTCATTCACAACTCATTGAACTGTTCAAAAATGTGAAAAAATATGGTCCTGAAAATTGGTGATTTCTTACCAAAATTACCAACCAGTGTCACTGCAGCAGTGAAATGGGCAACCTGTAAATTTAATAAAAAAAAGAGTCCTTTAAAGCATGCCATTCAAATGACTGCACTGTCCAGAGACTGAAACAGAACAATGTACCAGTTGCCTCCCGCTCAAAATGTTTAAATGAGAAGATGCCCTTGTGCCAAGTCAGGTGAGTCCGTATGTCCATCCTGCAGGTTTGAAAGCTTAGGTTTATGAGGAAGCTGTAGATGAAATTGATGGAAATTTAGAATGTTTGAATTTAAGCAGCAACTACCCAGGACCAGTCAGAATAGCCTTTCCAATGAATCCAATATTCTATTTTTCATCTCTTGTGTCTGCAATCTAAAATAGGTTCCACCTTATATAGGAACAGGCATTGATAGATAAACAGAATGTTAAAATATTTGAGGATCTTCCTTGTAACCAGCAGCTGCAAGAATAACTGCTTTTGGGAAAGGAACAATATATTTCAAAGAGGAGAAAACATTAGTGGAAACTAAGAGGTGAAACCCACAGCAATAGGAGGTCCTGCTTGCTGATGGAAATATGCAGCATGCTTAAAGAAATTTTGGCAAGATGCAGCTGTTACTTGAGGAAGAATTGTGCTGCCTGCAGCTTTTCTGGACAGTAGAAACTCAAGGAGCAAAAGGAAGCAGACACAGAAGGCAAGCAGCAGGGGTGAGATCAGTACATAGTTTTGAAAGAGGACATGCCGGTAGAAACATGCCACAGAATGAGTATATCCAAATACAGCTAGAGGTAATACGTCAGGCCAATTGTTCTGCTGGTAATTAACATAGCATCTCAAGTATTGTGGTAGAGTTGCATTAGTTTTCTCTGTCCCAGGATGATTGAACAAGAATAAATGAATCTGAATCTCAAGAAACTGATATCAATCTTTTTCAAAATATAACACAAATTGGACACCACAACCTGAAACAACATGATTAACCATCTCTCATTGCTAGAAGACGTGATCAATAAGAGTCAGGCAGTCTCTGGTGTAAAAGAAATAAAGTGAACCAGCTTGATAAAAAGATCCACCATCAACCATAATAGTGTTTAAATTCTGAAAATTTAATAATAACAATAACAATAATGTTTCCCAAAGACTGTGGAGAAGCAAAAAGTGTGGATCGTTGACATTGCCATACCTGGTGAAAGCAGAATCGACAAGAAACAACTTGAAAAAAATCACCAGATATCAGGACTTGAAAATCGAACTGCACAAACTCTGGCATAAACCAGTGCAGGTGGTTCCAGTGGTACTCGGCACACTGGGTGCTGTGCCTAAAGACCTAGGCAAGCACTTAAAAACAATTGGTGCTGATAAAATCACCATTGGTCAGGTGCAGAAGGCCATCTTATTGGGAACTGCTCACATAATCCGCCAATACATCACACAGTCTTAAACGCTTAGTGTTTGACTAGTGATTTGTGACACGAAACCCAGCATAGTTATCTCGTTTGCTGTGTACACTGCAGTTTTTTGTGTATAATAATGTTTCCCAAAGACCTGTTGTGAGGTAATAGATTGTAGCATTCTAGCTGACTTAGCTGTCCCAAAGGTGCTTTTTCAAGAGGCAACTGGACTTTCTGATTTTTCTTTGAAGACATTTTCAACTTTGAAGACAATTTTTCTTTGAAGACATTTTCTTTGAAGATTCTTCAACTTCTGAAGCACCTTTGGGGCAACCATGGCCTAGATGACTGAGAATTTCCATAGACAGTTGACTTAGCTGTTGCAAGCTTGACCAGATACTGGCTATGACAAAAAGAAATGTCAAACTTTCTGCACCATCTCTGGTGGGTGATCACTGAAAGTTCTGAATAAAGTGCATCTGAAGATGCTTAAGTGTGCAACAGCGTTACTATCAAAGCTGGAAAATCTCTTTCCTGATGGGAGGGGAAATATATAGATAATTGTTGTGGAACAGATGTCTTCATCCCAAGAAAAAAAATGAAAGAAATATTGCATGGAATTCCCTGAACATCATGTATCTGAGTCTGGACATAGGGGTGCTTACGTTGATGCAAATTCACATATTCAAGAAAGTTAAGAATGTGCTTTCTCACCCCAGTATCTGAAAATATGATGGACAGGAAGTGAGATAAACCTCTTGGGATTCAAGTAAGTGATAAAGGAACATTAAGAGAGAAGACAGTATTCAAGCTTGCAAGAAACATTTGGCTAGCTGTTTGTAAGCTGGGAAGCCCGAAGAGGTACACAATAAAATGAGAGAAAATTTGTGCTCAGGTGATTTGAAATTGGGTGGGTTTCTGTGCAATATGGAGTCTCAAGTTGGGCAGGATGAGTGGTCCATGCTGAAATATGTCTCCAGTGTTGGAGTGATTCCTTTACAGCTAAGAGCTATTTATCTGTAGGGGGCATGCATAAGTGCACCAACGTGCCTACCATCCCTGTCCTATTGTTTCTTTTATTTTTCTTATATGTATTCATTTCATGTATTCACAACTATGTTTATCCTTGTAAGCAATTGACAAAATAAATAAATTAAAATTAAAAAATTAAATTATTAAAAATACCATAGATCAGATGGTACAAGCAGCCTTGAGTACAAAAAACAAGGTAATAACTATTTGCTTCCTTCTCCCTCCTCCTGGAAAGTAGAATGTGGCACCTAAGACAGAGTCTGATGCTTAACTTTGAATCAAGAAAGTGGTTGAGTTCTGGATAATGTAACAAGAGTTACATTTTGATGAATCCATCAAAATTAGATACAAAGTCATTGGGCACAACACTTCTTGTTCATGAATCTCATAAATATGGATGGACAATTAGACAACCCAAAAGGCATAGAGTATACTCAAACTTCACATAGCATATGTCAATAGTAATTAAATATTAATGGCTCTTATTCATATGGATCAATTAAGCCTTTATCTATTTCAGTTTAGTAAAAAAAAATATGTACCTTTTGGAAGTGCTCCAGAAAATTAGAGATAAGTGACAGAAGTTGAAGTCATGAACCACTCTCCAAAATATTTCTTCTTGATAAGAAAGTGCAAAAGAGGAATATAATGAAATTCTAATAAATCATAGGTTTTTTTCTTCAAATCACCATCAAAAAGTTCCTTCAAACCAACCAATTTTGGGATATTGAGATTTAGTAGACATCCCAGCTCCAAGAAACAAAATAATAATAAAATAATAGTATCAGCCTCCTCCTTACCACAAACATCAATAGCCTTTGAATCTGTTGTAATAAGAGAATGGGATCTTGGTACCTGTAATAGAGAACTTGCTATTTTTGTGATGGAAACAGATAATAGATAATCAGAGTTGGAAGGGACCTTGTAGGTCATCTAGTCCAACCTCCTGCCCAAGTGGGAGACCCTACACCATTTCTGACAAATGGCAGTCCAATCTCTTCTTGAAAGTCTCAAGTAATGGCACTCCCACAACTTCTGAGGGCAAGGTATTCCATTGGTTGATTGTTCTCACTGTCAGAAAGTTTCTCCTTATTTCCAGGTTAAATCTCTCCTTGTTCAGTTTCCATCCATTATTCCTTGTCTGGCCTACAGGTGCTTTAGAAAGTAGCTTGACCCCCTTCCTCTCTGTGGCAGCCCCTCAAATATTGAAAGACTGTTATCATGTCTCCCCTGGTCCTTCTCTTCACTAGATTAGCCAAGCCCAGTTCCTGTAACCGTTCTTCATATGTTTTAGTCTCCAGTCCCCGAATCATCCTGGTTGCTCTTCTCTGTACTTTTTCTAGAGTCTCAACATTTTTTGGAAAAAAAGATATGGTCTTTTCATCACATTGTATAGCAAAATAGGGTGCTTGTAGCCAATTCATTTCTAAGATAAAACAAGGAAAAGTTCATTTCCAGATGATTTTTTATTGGGAAGAAAATGTGATGGGACCACTGGCTAAAAGGGGGCCTTATGGGGGTAGGGTGGTAAAGGAAATTCCAAAGTCCAGGGGGGAGGGGTAAACATTTGAGGTCAAACCTTGTAAAGGTTTGTAAACTGGTGATCAACAATAAAGAAACCTGTCTAATCCATTCTGTTCTGCAAGACAGTAAGGGAGAATATATTCAATAATGGGACCAGAACATACCATCTCCTATCTGTGGATTTCATATTGAGAAGGTAAACTGCTACACAATATTGGTGGAATTCATGATTGGGATTGAGTTTAACAGTGGTCACAGATGTATGTCACAGCAGTTAAATGGCAGAAAATCAGAGGTTGTCTCATGGTGTCAGGTGACTGAGTTCCTTTTAATAACTATAAGGCCCTCTTTTAAACTGCTGACTCATTGATTCTCAGGCTTGAAGTAGGTATGTAATTTATCGGCAAAGTGTCCCTTGCTTTCCCAGGTGGGTCATTTCACAGCTGATTCTGGATATAAAAGTTTAGCATGATAGACAAGTGCTAAGTGACTTAAATTGCCATAGTAAGGGGATAAACCAAGAATGTATTAGCATTTACTTTTCTATATTGACAAGGAAGTTCTTCATTGCTCCTAACATTATTGGTTCAGTCTGGCACTATGTGAGAAAAAGTAGGGATTGAGTGTAGAAAACCGCAATTTTCTTTTCCACATTCCCATTTGCCTTAATGTTTCTAACTTTCCATCTCTAATCACACATGAAATAGCTCCTCTAAATTGCTTGGCACATCTTAACCACAAGAATTTTCCCTTCAGAACAGGTGGATTGCATTCCACAACACCCTAATTAAATTAAATGCAGATCCTTGCAGAATTCACAATAAAACCATAGTAGTGTCCATTCTCAAAAAAAAAAAACCAAAAAAAGATGCGGGAGGGACTGAATTCCCGCTTCATTTAAAGCAATGCCAAATATAAAACAAAAACCACAACCATGTTCTTTGTTCTCCATCTTGGACTTTCATAATTAACAGCAGTATTGACATTTGTTTGTTTGTTTGTTTAGGCACATGAATGGTGCTCTTGGTCCATGAAGCTTACACCCAAGTTTATTTAACCTTTTTTTTCCATGAGCAGAAAGGAATGAAAGAATTGTTTCCTGATCACAAAGTCAGTTTTCAAAAATGACTCTGGAGACTTTCCTTTTAGGAGTACCAGCCAGTCTTATCCTTGAGTTTGGTAAAGGTGGCTGAACTTCATTTATCTTTTCAGATCTAGATACTTTGCAGCAACTCCTGCGTTCTCAGGGGCACCCATTTTTCCCCTGCTATGGAGATTCATCAGATTTCTTTCTTAGGTTTCAACCTTAAAATAATGATTGCAGTAAACCAAAGTTTCCAACTGTATATCTCTGAAAGCTAAATTAATTCTCATAAGGCCCTTGTCTAGATAGAAGCAGATGGTAAGATACATGGGTTTAACTTTGGACTATGTTGATTCTGAAACATTCAATATTCCCAACTCTGTAAAATTACCTGTTCTTATTTTTCAGTTTAGCCTTCTTTCTTTGCTTGAAAAATAAATAAAACATTTTCAGTTTCTATTGTTCTGTTGGTTAAGGTTGATTGTCACATGACTGGTGCTGCTATATGTTACCTTTTTAGATATCCATGCCTTTATAATATTAAGATTTTTTTTTAGGTACTGTTCTGTCTGTTCCATTTGCTGCAGTTGCAAGGATTACTTGTAACTATAAACTACATGTTAGCCAAATGAGGTGTTCAGTGGTGGCATGTTGTAGAATTACTCAAAGAGATTTTGCATTCAGAATGATTTTTGTTTATTATTGTTATTAGGGGTATTTGGGGAGGTATTTTTTAATCTTTAAAGAAAAATAGTTTCTGGACATTTAACCAAGCTATATTTTGTGCCAATGGGTTTTATCTGACATTTATGTTTAGTTATAATTTCAATAACTATAATAGACATTGCTCATGCAAATGATGACACGGGATATTGGCCTCTATTAAGAATGATTGTGAGCTGTAATTGCCCAGGAAAGAACATAGGAAAAGCTTAACATGATCTCCAAGAAATGTTGAATCTGTCATTGTCTGACAGTGCAATTTCATTAGGTTGTAACTGAACAACAACCACAGGAAGAGCCTGCTTTAATTCATTTAGAGGGATGCAGCTTTCATTCAATGGTATAATGGAATTGTGCTTTTAATATTGAATTGGTTTTGACAAGGGCATCAGTCCCCAATTTCAGCTGAGAAGAGGCTCGGCTTATACATATCTGTTTTCTGCATGTTTTATCTTCAGACACCCTAGGATTTCAATAATCAGGACTTCTTCCCTACCTCTTGGAGGCTCACTCTGATTGTGCTGTCTGGATAAAATCATTTTATTAAACCTAGCAGGCATTTCCTATTCACATAAATGAGATAAGTGGAGTCTGACTGTCTGTCACTCCTGGGTTCATTTGATCTTTTCTACATGGGAGTGATTCAACATTTGCTTTGAACATAAATATAAATCCAACATAGCATAAAGCTTACACTAGAGCTTTATGAACTGAATATATAGATGTCCAAAACTACAAGAAATTAAAGAGGTAATGTCTAAGGTGGACCAATGATACTGATGTAATAACAACCACATGACTTATCCTATCAGAGAGATATCTTTCTATGGGATTGTTCAAGTTGTTTGCTGGGAATTGAACTTATGGACTATGGTATCACTGAGAATATACACTGTGTAAAAATAGAGAACGTCTTGCCCTCCCCCAATGTGAGGAGTGCAAATCATGAACAATCTTGTACGTGGGGACATGACATAATGTAACATCTATATCCCTCTGTTCTGACTGCTTAAGACAGGGGTCTTCAAACTTGGCAACTTTAAGACTTGTGGACTTCAACTCCCAGAATTCCTCCTACAGTCATGTTAGCTCATGAATTCTGGGAGTTGAAGTCCACAAGACGTAAAGTTGCCAAGTTTGAAGACCCTTGGCTTAAGAGAAGGTGGACTGTATATGCAATTCTAATAAGAAGAATGCTTTGCAGGCCCTGCTTTGTGATGGCATTTGGAAGACAGACATTTCTTTTTGTTCTCTAATTTAATTCTATTTTAGATAATTAACTTATTGTGTTGGTTTTAGTTGTGAGCTGCCCCAAGTCCTTTTGGAGAGGGGGCAGCATACAAGTCAAATTAATAATAATAATTTCTTTTTTCCTCTTTGTTTTGTGGGTTTCTGACTGCTGTTCTTCTAGTTGTTTATCTGTTCTTTACACATGCTGTTCTCCTTTTCTTCATTCTTCTCAGAATGATGATCTCCAACGGTCATTCAAACCTTTCTTCTACTGGTTGCTTTCAGTATATTTTGTTTCCTGTACTTCCTTCTCTCCCTCCCCCTCCCTCTCCTCCTCTCCCTCCCCTGTTCTGCCAGTTTTCACACCCAGGGCAAAATGTCAACATGAATGGGCAACCAGACTTCTAAGACACTGAGTAGCAAAATTGCATTGCTTGATTTGGAGAAGAGAGCTTTGCTGCACAGGAAGAATGTGGGAAGAAGCCATTTCTTTCAAAGTGAGGTCACTTGATTAAAGCAAATTAGTGTCACCTCAGTGGGTCATGAAGCAGATGAAGTGAAGCATTAAGGTGAAGTGCACCTATCTGTCTCTGTCTCTCTTTCACACACACACATGCAAAAACATTACAGTGGCTATTTCCATACTAGTGATTTATAGCATCATCATACCATCCAGTTATTACTGTGGTGATATATCAGTATAAAGGCAGGAATGGCACAGGAATGGCTGGGCGATATCTTAAGATACTAAACATTGCTGGCATGGCACTCGCCAGAAAACTAAAAAGCAGAAGGGAAAAGGCAAAATATTTTAGCATCTGTTTTCTTAATCTTAAAATAGAAGAATTTCCTTTTTTTTAATTATCCTACCACACATACCATACTGTTACTACAGTATCTGCAGTTTCTTAGAGGAAATGATCATTAAACTGGGTTATTTTTAATATATGCTTTTAATCAACGATGATAATTTTGTTACAAGTTATTAAATAAAACATGCAAAGTTTTGAGTGTAGCAAAAAAAAGAAAATGTTGCATTTTTACTCAGTAATCTAAAAGTGGGATATTTATTTGTTCCTTAATTTTAAAAAATGCTATTAAAATTATTAAGAGGAAGCGTGACAAAAACATTTTGCACAAAAGCACCTATAAGTCAATGGTGGCTTTAATTATGGCTGATATTAGAATGGCTGTGTTTTTTTAAAAAATCCGGTTTAGGGAAACATGTATTTAGGACTAAGTGTATTATGAAAAGCTTTAGATTATAAAACAATCATTTCCCGTTTTTAAGCCACAAAATTAAAGAATAGAATGATCAAGATTGGTGACACACTCATGGCTTAGTTATATATTTATACTGAATGTTACATTCCAATTAATTAGCTACAAAATTGGTCCTTAAAAATCCATTAAACTTTGGAAAATACTGCATGTATTTTGCAATTTATGTTACTATGAAATCTATTTTTATTTGCTTGTTATATTTTGCATTTTGTGCATTTTATTGTAAGCCACCTAGAATCAGGTAAAAGTGAGATGGGTGCATATATAAGTTTAACCTATAAAAGAAATTTAATCTAAACCAGGCTACATCATAACCATAATGAAAAGAATATGACTTTGCAGTCATGAAGAAAAATGCCCCCAAGCAAGACTGACCTGTGGCAATACTTTTACTGAATATTATATTAAAAATGGGAATAGCCTACTCAGGAAATAATTTCAAATTAAGAAAGGTTTCTTTAGTTTTATGCTGTTGGTTCAAAAGTTTCATTAATGTGATGGTGTTTATTAGAAAATTTAGAACCAAAGCAAAACAACATGGATGTGTTGTGCTAGACTCAAATGGATTTACAATATATACAATGCACTACAGAAAGATTCTTGAACACATAAAAATAAATGGAAAGGAAGGGAAACTTAGCTTCTTGTAAGCCTGTGATTTAATAAAACAATAACAATAGCAGAGATTAGCGATTAGCATGGTATGTCAGGCTAAGGATTATGCAATGCAAAATTTGCAAGATAATATTCTGAGCTGATGCTTTATGTAGTGCATTTCCTGTGTAAAAGTTCACACAGAGCTCATTTTGCTCAGGTGCTGCACAGAACAACATCCACCCCCTTTAATATCATGCTTACATATTGCTTTACAGGGCTTCATTTTTAAGGATTCCTCTTATAAATCCCTTAGCTAGAAGACATTTTGTGCATGGGTAGCATATGTATGGAAACCACTTGCAGAACAACTCAATGGACATTTCTCAACAAGATAACTTGGCCTCCCTGGTATGAAATGCTTTGTCAGGAGAAATCAAGCCTGTCTCATAAATCTCTACTCAACAAGACTCTTCAGGAAAGAAAGGACAAGACCAAAACCAAAGAACACTCTGAAATGTGGATGCCATGCCTCTGTAAGAAAAATACAATTTATAGAAACAACTTTCATTTTGAGTTTGACTAAATTTAATTAACTGTTAAATTAGACCATGAGTCTCCAAAGTTCGCAACTTTAAGACTTGTGGGCTTCAACTCCCAGAATTCTTCACCAGCATAGCTGAGAAATTCTGGGAGTTGAAGTCCATGAGTCTTAAAGTCATCAAGTTTGGAGACCCCTGGATTAGGCTACTGCAAGTCTACTTTCTCCATCTCCTATGAAACCATGTATTTGTCTATCTCCTTCCTGTCTCAAGTGGAACTAGAAATAGGCAATATATCCTACCATAGCAGAATGAGTAAAATGAAATAGGACAATTTTAGTTCTATTTCTACCTTGCATTCCAGAATTTTTGGGAAAAAAACTAATGCTTGAGTTTGTGATTGTGTGTGTGTGTGTGTGTGTGTGTGTGTGTGGTTGTGTGTTTGTTGTGTACTTACTATTCCTTCTCAATTTTCTCTCAATTTTTAGGGTTAATTTTTAGGGATAATAAGCTCGTTTTGTAATCCTGTGTTGGTTAAAGAAGAGGGCTCAAAATCTGAAGATAAATTGTAAAATCATTTATACAACTAACTTTATATAAAATACATATATGAATCAAAATTATCCACTAAGCTACTTTGTTTTGAAAGTAACCAAAGATTCTAATGATAGAACAATCCAACCAGGAATCTAGTCCATGGTCTGTCCCATTCCTTCTCCAAAATGTCATCTTCCAGAACCTTGTGTCCTCAACTACCTGAGAAGATGGTTTTGTTAGTTTTGTTTGTGGGTTTTCTTTGCACTGAGTAGAGCTGACTGTAGGAGGTAAAGTCTGCTCTACACTAGCAATTCCAGCATTATCTCCTAATTGTAACCATCTCCAGTAAGCAAGTATTATGACAGACCCACCACTATTTAAACCTCTAATTAAAAACCATCTTTGGCTCCATTCGTTGAGAATGGAATAATTTTATTAGAAGCAAGTATATTGTGATCAAGCATAGCGAGAACTGAGAATCACATGCCAAAATCCCTAAATTCAACTTTTCCCTCCCTTAACTGGCTCCCATTGCTGACCATCCTCATGACCAATCGGATTCAACCAAGATCTTTTCAGAATGGTTACCTTCAAACATACACACCTGCCTTCTTCTCCCAGATAGTTGACCTTGAAGCTGCATCTTGGGAAGATGCAGCAGTTACTTTTGTTTTCCCCCCAAGTATCCACCATCCCACCCACTTTCACCAGAGTTCATGGCAGACTGTCACCACCTGGCAGCGAAGCAGACGCAAGCATAAGCTGGCAATTGACATATTATAAATGTGGTCTTTAAAATATTAAGGATGTGAATAAGGTTCTTGAAGGCAGTACTTTCCATAGTAAGTAAAACTCAAGAACACCTCAAACTAACAGGAAGGAAGTTCAACAGTATTATTTCACAGAAACAGTGGTGGAAGCTTAGAATCAACTTCCAGTAAAGGTAGTGGGTCAATCATCAGTAACTGAGTTTAAACGTGATTGAGATAAACACATGTCCAACATCTGACAAAAAATTAAAATAAATAAAACATAAAAATAATTAGAAATAATTAATTAATTAATTAAAAAACCAAATAAATTTAAAGAGCAAACTCAATGGACCACCAGCAGTTTTGGGGTTTTTTTTGCCAACAGCTTTCTTTGCTTCTATCTGCCTCTGTGCATGTGTCTGTCTGTGTGTGTGTCTGTGTCTGTATCTCTCTCTGTGTATGTGTGGTTTTCTGACATTTACTTTCCTTCTCAAAAGGACATGGTTTAACTTGTTAAAATTCGTTATCCAGAAAAGTAAAATGCCTTCGGATCATGATGGGGGTCAACATTTGTGAGATTCATTTCAAAATGTGATATTACCACTTGATGACATTAGCATGCATCGATTCCTTTTCCACCATACTCCCATTCCAGAAGGAAATGGATTCGTGTTGTGACATTTTCTCGTCTTGCTACAATCTTTGTCACCAAAATGAACTACCTAGAATCACATTGTCTCATTTCCACATTGCTGTGCTGAGTGTGCCTGACCTTTTTAATATTCAGTGCTTTGAATAGCTGACCATTCCACTCCTCTTCTTTCCATTAGCAAAGAAGAAACAGAAAGAAAGAGAAAAGCTAGCCTGTTGCCAAAGTCTGGACTGACCAGCTAGTTGAAACAAAGAATGTTGAAAAGGTCAATGTTGTGCAGCGGCAGAAAATAATCCATTTCATAGATATAAGAACATGGATGCTTCCTTTGTGTCACAAGAATTGTAATTGAGGATTAGTGTGGTAGTGTGGTAATAAAAGAGCTACAACAAACCAATGTAAGTATAGGCAATTACTATTCTGCTTTCGAAACCATAAGCTCAGTGAAACATTCTATACATAAAGAGATGGACTCCAACTGGTATAGACATTAAGCATCATGAATTCTAACACAGGGATAAAAAATAAACTTCAAATTAATTTTACTTCAAAATATTGTGATCTACAAGCGTGGAGGATGCCATGGTGTAGAGGATATCAATAACTGGAGCCGATGGCCTTCCATAATTCTGGCCTAGAATTTCATGAATATATTTTTAGAAACACCCTAAAGACCAGTCTGTATTTAAAAGAAGCATATTTGTGATTTATGCATTAGGTTTGTTTCCCACTTTTTTCCAGAAAACCAAGACAATGTGTACAATATTTCCTCATTAAATTTGATCTCAATAACATTAAGCTCAATAATATATGAATGCTTTCTATCTTACTTTTTTATAAACATATAGTATATAGCTTTTCTTACTCCAGGTTCAGGTTTAGGAAATAGTGAATTACCAATTTGAATGTTGCATTGTTGTCAGAAACCTGCACTTCCTTCAAGGACATGACAAAGAACTTAAATACTAAGGCTAGAAAAGTAGGACTATATATTGGTGTGGAAAAGATCAAAGTCATGTTAATTGGGAGTCACCCCCTTAAAATATTAATCACAACTGGCCAAAAACTGATAAAACCTGTCCAACAGTTTACATACCTTGGTAGCACCTTATCACAAGATGACAACATAGATGCAGATGTCAAATACAGAACTGGTAAAGCTTCAGCAGTATTCCAGCGCTTATGACCTATTTGGTCAGCTTTAACAATACATAAGTTTTATAAGACAATTGTACCAATATAAATCTATGCCAGTAAAACATGGGCAAATCAGAATACACAGCACAAAAGCTTAATGTGTTCTATAAATGTTGACTCTAAAAAATTCCGGGTGTCACTTGGCACAACTGTGTAACTAATGAGGACATTTTGTGGTGGAGTAGATATAGGAAGTTGCAGGCCATTGTGACAGAACGTTGAGTGCACCTAGCTGTCCATATTTTCATTTGCCAGGACATCAATACCTGAAAAATGCTGTATAATGTGAGCCACCAGAAGGAAAGCGGAGGCTGGGTAGACTACGTAAAACTTGGCATCAGATATTAAAAGATGGATTACAGACAGTGGGCATCAAATGGGAAATTGCTGAACATGCTGCTGCAGAAAGGGTTCATTGGAAGAAGCTTGCTGCCCTGTGCACTTTGCACAAAAGAAATGAGGATGGTGATGATGAACTACCAATATTACCCAATAAACATCTATGCTGATATAGATCTCAACCATGCCTCTAGTACTAGACTAATACTATAAGTGGAATCACATTGAAAATCACATTGATTTTCAAATCTCTAAGGAAACTTTATGGGTTTAAGAATGTTTGTGTATGTGTGGAGTAATGTCAATTAGAAGGACAATATACAACTGAACCTCTGAAAAAAATTGTTAAGAAATGAGTTGTGTGAAATAGTTTTAAACGAACAGTTTAGTGAAATGAACCAAATTTCCATTCTTAAATTAAAATATTCCATTCTCTAGGGCAGTGAATATAAAATAATAACTTAACTGATTGCAAGATATAGTTGTGGATCATTAAAGCATATTCCAGGAGAGAGAGGGGGGAGGGGGAGGTTGAGGAGAGAGAGAGAGAGAGAGACAGAGAGAGAGACAGTGACTTTTATTGCCCTGTTAGCTACCACAACAAATGGCCCTGCAACAGCTGGTAAGGTTCCATCCCACACTTCCCTGAAGGCAGCCACTCTCACACCCACTAACGAAAGCTAGTTCGTAAAGACAGAGAAGAAGTCCAGAGAGAAAGTTCAAGCTCAAGAGGCAAGATCCAGAATGAAGATGCGAAGGGCAAGGCAATTTATTTATTTATTTATTTGATTTGTCAATCGTTTACAAGATAATGGGTATAAGTATATACATAGTTATGAGTACATGAAATGGATACATATAAAAAAAATAAAAGAAACAATAGGACAGGGACAGTAGGCACATTGGTGCGCTTATGCACGCCCCCTACAGACTTCTTAGGAAAGGGGTGAGGTCAATAGTAGACAGTCTAAGATTAAAGTTTTTGGGGTTTGGGGAAGAAACCACAGAATCAGGTAGATTTTTCCAGACATTGACCACTCTGTTGCTGAAGTCGTATTTCCTGCAATCAAGTTTGGTGTGATTTACCTTGAGTTTGTATCTATTGTGTGCTCTTGTAGTGTTATGTTAATTGTATTGTTAATTCCACAGGGTCAGACAAGTCCACAACCTCCCCCAATCCTAGGACGCCTGGGACAGCATCTCCAAACATTCCAAGTAAGAAGTGCCATCCCCATCGGATGGTCCCAGTTCCAACTCCTTCTCTGAACTGGAATCCAATGGGGCCATGGCAGATAAATAGATAGATAGATAGATAGATAGATAGATAGATAGATAGATAGATAGATAGATAGATAGATAGATAGATAGATAGATAGATAGATAGATAGATAGATACAGGGAGACAGACAGACATAAAAACTACAGTACCAACATACACACAATCAGACACCCAAATTAACAATGAAAACATATGCATACTTGATGACATGTCTTGAATGTAGATGGACTGTAGCTGCCATAGTTAGAGCTGAATTGGGAATTTTTACAAGTTGTTTTTTGTCTAAAACCAGGGCATATAACTACGGTGCAAAATTAATGCTATGGAAACTGACAGACTCCCATAATTGTGTCTGCTAGAACAGACAAAACCTCAATTAAATACCTTCTGAATTGTAGAACTGTCAAATTATATTAGGATCTATGGTCTCTTTCTATCTTTCTTTCTCTCTCTCTCATGTACAAATGGAAAACAAGCTAAAAGATTGCTGCACAAAGAATCTTGGATATAGAAACACAGAAAGACATTCTCAGTAAATTTGACACACTGAAATGGAGGAAGCACTACAGATTTACTTTTCAAATTGCCAAACATTTAAATACAGAAATGCGTAAAGATCACAAGGCATTGTTTACATGATCAAGAGTCAAGTAATTGGACTCAAGGGTTAAACATAGAAGATTTAACCAAGTTCCTTATAATAAACATACTTATATTTGCAGAGCTCCAGAGATAAAAGACATAACGTACATGAATATCAATTGTGATATGGTCAAAATTTAAAAAATCACATAACTTCAATAAACTGTTCAGCTGAGATCTGTATGTATGGGTCTAGATAGGTAAATTGTAGAGGTGATAAAGAAATATCATTTGAATTATTTATTTTATTCTTTTATCTAGTCTGTTTCTTTTATTCCATTTTATATATGATCTGATTAATGTTCTGTGTTTTATATTCTGTATTTTGATGTGGCCTACTGGCTAATAAACAATGAAGTTACTGGACATACTTATTGGTGATTAAAATAAATTAAACTTAAGAAAAAGAAACAAATACCATATAATATAAATCAAGAATTAATTAACTTTATCATTAACTCTAGACCATATTTAAACAAAATCTTATGTATGCCTCATCTTATTTTTAGCACATAAATAACAGATTCATATCCTGAATCCTTTCCTTGGTATCAGGAGGATACGTTTCTTTCAGTTACATAAGATTATCTTATTTGCCAAGTCCCAGATCAAAGCTTTTCATAGAACAGAAATTCCATATGTTCTCTAGAAGTTTTTTTTATATGATAAGTATTCTGAAGTTACCTTTTTAATTGCTAACTTTTATGCCTTAGCTATAAGATTACATTGTATCCTGATTTGTTAACAGAGCCACACAATGGATTGTGTGCTCTGTTATAATGCTATTACACTTGTGTTGTTTTATGTTGTTGTATTATAGTCTTGGGCCATAATAAAGATACTACTGCTACATATTTTAGGAGTCTAGTTCAACATCACATTACATTTAATACTCTACTTATTTTCAAAAAATATGTACTATTATCTGAAACCAAAATATCTTAACCATAGCTTGGTAAAATCAAATTATTTGAATTAAAGAAAAGTTAAAATTCTTATTCTCTCTCTCTCTCTCATTCTCTCTCTCTCTCTCCCTCCCTCCCTCCCTCTCTCTCTCTCTCTCTCACTCACACACACACACACACACACACACAAATCTGTTGTCCAAACATTTTCTAATGTTCTTTGAAGGGTCGAATAGATATGAAATAATTCTATTGTCCTAAATCATAAGAACTATGGTTTACACTCTCTAAGACCTGGTCCATAAGTTTCTTTGTTCCTGGGTTCGGATATAAATCTAATGCTACTGTTTTTAAATTCCTTATAATACTGAATTGTGTATTTTGTTTCAAACGTTCCTTCTCTTACAAATTCTAGGATTGTAGGTACCTCTGAAGCAGCTAAATTACCTGGACCAGATTAATTGGTTGCTATAACAGTATACATTACCAAGCAGGACATTTTTGGGTAAAATATATTCAGAATGTGATTTCTCAACACTTAAAATAAACTGGTTTAAGATACTTATTTCTTTTTGGTTTGGACATTCCTGGAGAATATCTCCTTTTCCCTCCCAAATTTCAGATTTGAGTTATTCCACTATGACACTTAAGTTGTCATGTGATTTTGGACCAAATATTTCACTGTTTACCTATCAAGAACCAAACAAGTCTATCAATATTAAAAGGTGGAAATGTACATCCTTGTTTAATATATATGAATATAATAAAAGTTGCCAAGATTTCAAAAGGGTCGCATATTTGCTCTCCATAGAAACCCAAATAAGGCAATATTCAAAAAAGTTCTAATTCTCTAACAATTTTCATGTTAAAATGAAGCACAAAGGGACCAGAAATTTGGTAGCCTCCTTTTATCATATGCTGGTTTGTCTTCAAACTATACATGTTTTGGCCTCATAGAGATTCTTTAAATGGTTCTGGAATCTCTGTAGCTTCAGAGAATGTGCCAAAAATGATTACAAACTTTTCTTGGCTTATGCATCCATGAAATATATAATTTCTCCACTTCTTCAGTTAACTCAGAAGTGTTCTGACAAGGCGATTAGTATTTTCACTGTGGTTCTCATGGCTATGAGCAGTATATGTGAAAACTAGTTTAGTTTACTGAGAGCATGAAATAGGATAGACTTTAGTGACAACAAAAATAGGCACTTCATTTCACTTCAATTCAAAATGGGAGACTGCCTTTAATGTGAAAATAATTCTTGGCAACATGTTCAAGAGCTTTTTGTTCATGTTTATATCATTCTTCATTGCAAAGACACCCATGAACCTCTTAACTGAGTTTCTAACTTGTTCGAGATATAAGCTTTTTAGTAAGCATTTCAGGCAAAAAAAAAGTCTGAGAGTTCATTCTCAACCCACAATGGACCAATAATATTAGTTACAGGAATGTTACTCTGTGATTCTCTGGATGGCATTGCATGATTTCAACCTGCAATCATCACACAAGACCCATATGTTGGAGAATCTAGAAATTCAAATTCCCCTTTCCTCCTACCCCACTGGTGTATGACGATAGCTTGGATGTGGACTGGAAGTAAAAGCTAATATGAAGTAAATATGAAGTAAAGTGTAAACTCTAAAGAGAATTGTCCCAAAGGTGATTTTTCCAAAAGGCAACTGGACCTTCTTGGGAGTTTTTTCCTTCGAAACTATTTCACTTCTCCTCCCAGAAGCTTCTACAGTTCTAATTACATTCCCCACCTGTCATTAGAACTGAAGAAGCTTCTGGGTGGACAAGTGAAATGTTTTCAAAAGAAAAAAAATGAGAAAGTCCTGTTGCCTTTTGCAAAAAGCACCTTTGGGAAAACAATTAGCTGGCTGATTGAGAATCTCCATAGACATGAAAATAATTGACACTCACCCCTGAGAAGAAATGGATATAATAGTCCACTTTGGTTTATGTTGTAATACCCCAACATTTTGCTAACAGGAAGCTGTCGGTAGTGATAGCTTTAAGGTTCAGGTAGCTTTTTAAAGAAGTTCTAATTGGATTGCATTGCCCCTTTGAAGGAACTTGCATGGGATGGGACATTGAACAAAGTGACTCATACTGATTTTGCAGTGTTCCTTTTTATACATGTTCTGCACATCTATTATCTATGTATTGATTTGAGCTTCATTTGAATAGCCACTCACATGGACATGCTGATGGTCATTTGCCTCTTCCCAGAACTGGGGAGACATCTGATTTCAATGGAGCAAGATGAAAAATCCAATAGAAACAATGTCTTTCTCTTAAACCTTATCTTTGTATGCCTAAGCCAGCACTTGAATATTTAAAGAGGAATGATGATTTGGGCTTCAGATATCACACTTTCTATTCTTTTCAGTGCTTTTTCTAGAATTCTGACAAAGAGAGTTCCAGCTTTTCTAATAATACAATCACAATATCATTGTTGTTCTGAAAATATTGTCATACACAGTGTCCTTGTACAGGTATAACACTTCCTAGGAAAAGTGGTAATATACTAATTTACATTTATTCTACCACAGCAAATTTCTTAACAGGTTGTAAGATGTAGGCTGAAGGTTTAATAACTAAAAAAACCAGTTACTCTTATATTAGTTATATTCTTTCTCTTTGCTCTTTTCTTCAATGCCATCTCCAATTTTCAAACCATCCTTGAGTTCGTTCTTATTTTGTAATCTTGCCAATTTACTTTACTTTGCCATTTAGTTCCTCTGCCACAATCATCTTGGTAAGAAAGAATAACATCCGCATCCCTATTTTTCCCTTGTAGAATTGAAAGGTACTACCATTAGCATGCCCCAGTCTTATTCCTGGAAACTATTTTCTAGATGTATTTGCAGCAAATTTTAGGGCTTTATTAAATTGACAGAAGCCAAAAATTATGGTCAATGAAAGAATGTACAAGGAAGGAAAGGGACCTCATTATACAGCTTGTCAGTGTACATGGTAAACATTTTACACCTTGTCCTATCAAGAAATTACTTCACTTTTGATGTAAGCACTTTTGTAACTCAAGTGCAGTCAGGCAAGGTGGGAAAACAGCATTGGCTTCTGCACAATTGACCAATGAGTACCGATTTCTGCATTCTAATTTATTCAAAGTCAACATAGCAATTATTACTTACTTTATCTTTTAATTGTTGTGTATTAATACAGTTACTTAGATAACTGGCTGTTGAGAGACAAGTTGCTTGGGAGACACAGATATTCTTTAAAAAAGCAACTTTTTATTAATGCTGACTGATGGTCTGTGTCAGTTCAGCCTGACAATTATTGGTGTACTGATAGTTACCATCAAAACCTAACATTCAGACTTAAAGGTAATTAGCCTTGTTATAAATTGGATGGAAAAATTGCAATGCTGGTGCCAAATGTTAAGTTTGCATGAAGAGACAGACATGGAGTGCTTCAAGCTCTTTAGTTTATTAGTGAGTACAGCTCAGAATGGACCCAATTTGGCTGGGCTGCAGCTGCTACTTATAGCCAGCAGCCGCAGTTGACAGCCAATCAGAGTGCAGGGTTTTCCCGCAATTTTAAACCAATCATTTCTAACATTTTACAAGAACAGTTCAAACTAAACCAATGACTTTAAACCTACATACATAACACCCCTCCCCACTAGGTTCAGTCCATACTCAAACCCCAACCTATCTAATGTATTCTTTTAAATAGGTGGGGCTCTTACATGCTGAGACCTCACGTGGTTCAGATGTTTTAAAGTTCTCACCTTGTGAGAGAGGAAATGTGTCTGCTGACATTTCCTTACTTGGACTTGGTAATGGTAGAACCTGTTTGGTTACTACAACCTGGTCTCTCCTCCCAATCAATCTCCAACCCAATGTCCGCACCTAAGTCAGGTAGTGATGTGAATCTTCCATTTGTGAAAATGGTTGTTGGTACTGTGACAGGTTTTGGGATGGTTCCTGTCGTGTTAGCTCGTTACACATGGGGTTGATTCTTGCTTGCTGATTACTCTCATAATCCTCCCCTTGCCCCCTAGAAGAGGCAGTAGGTATGGGAACCAGAGAGGAGCAAGGGCAATGCTCCTGTGGTAATCAGGATCTTAATTGATCAATGTGCCTGCTCCAGAAGACACCATCCTCCGTTTGTACCCTGTAAGACCTGGGGCCTGTGATTTGGGTTATCTCAGCAGGAATCCATAATGGTTCACCCATAAGGTTCTTAGCATAAACAGAATCACCCACAGTGAAAGTGCGAATTTTACCAGTGGAATCTAGTGGTGCATTGGGTGTGTAAGTTGGATGAAGGCGGTCAAGGGTTTCCTACCCATCAACAATTCAGCTGGGGTTAAATTAGTTGAGGGGTTGGGAGTGATATGCTGAACACTGAGAAGTTTTCAACTCTCTCAGTGATATCCCTGGACCCAATTGCTGAAGTTTTTCCTTGGTAAATGTACCATGCGTTCCCCGCCGTTAGCGAAGGATGCCCAGGGGCTGTCAGGGCATGCCTGATACCCTGTTGTGCTAGATGTGATTCAAAAAGGTTGGATGTAAATTGAGGGCCATTGTCAGAAACAAGCACATCAGGTAACCCGTGAGTTACAAAAGCTTTTAAGCTGTTTGATGACAGCTTCAGTTGTGGTGGATGCCATAGGGATAACCTCTAGCCATTTGGAATATGCATCAACTATAATAAGGAAAGTGTGCCCTCTGGTAGGGCCAGCAAAATCAATGTGAATCCTGGACCATGGGCCCCTAGGACATTCCCATTCCTGTGTGGGGGGGAGAGGTGGGGCAGGCCTGACTACCTGACAGTTGGGACAAGATGCAACCCAGTTTTCAACCATTTTGTCAATACCTGGCCACCATACATAACTCCTGGCCAATCCCTTCATTCTGACAATTCCCGGATGACCCTCATGTAACATTTCCAAAACCTCTTTTTGTAGTTTTGCAGGAATAACCACCCTGTTACCCCACAAAATACATCCTCTTAATACAGATAATTCAGTTTGCCTGGATTTAAAGGTTGGGCAAGTTGAGGTAGATCTTGAAGTGGCCAACCTTTCTTAATCCAGCCTATAACAGGAGCCAATAAAGTGTCTTTGGCAGTCTCTCTGGCAATTTGAGCAGCATGTACTGGAAGCTTGGCAACAGTTTCTAGAAAAAAGGTGTGAGTCTCAGGAACAGGGTCCTCAATGTGTGAAGGAAGTGGGCAGCGACTCAAAGCATCTGCATGCCCAATGTCTTTACCAGGTCTGTGGATCAGTTTGTATGAATAAGCAGCAAGAAATTCAGTCCATCTCAGCATTCTTGGTGACAGGATCGTGGGCGTTGGTTTGTCCCCTGCCACAATGCCTAAAAGAGGTTTGTGATCTGTGACAACAGTAAATGTTCTCCCATATAAATACTCATGGAATTTCTTGACAGCTGCTACAATTGCCAAGGCTTCCTTGTCCAGTTGGCTGTAGTTCCTCTCTGCTTTAGTCAAGGTGAGAGTAAAATGCAATAGGAGCTTCCCTCCCACTGGGAAGCATGTGGCTCAATACCCCCCACTCCAAAAGGGGAGGCATCACAAGTCAGAACAACAGGAAAGTTCTCAGAGAACTGTATCAGCACAGCATCAGACGTGATTAGTCTCTTGATATTGTTAAATGCAGCTTGTTCCTTCCTCCCCAGACCCAAACAGATTTTTGTCCAGCAACCTATGTAGGGGTTCTGCAATGGTTGCCTTCTGAGGTAGAAACATATGATAAAGTTAATGAGTCCCAAGAATGCTTGCAAATCTGTTTTGCATTTTGGCCTGGGGGCTTCTTTGATTGCCTGAACCTTTGCCTCTGTGGGGTGGATGCCATGTTTATCAATCATGTAACCCAAGAATTCCACTTTATCTGTTCTAAGTGTGCATTTTCTTCTTTGACTTTTAACGCTTTTTTGAATCTAGTTAAGACTTCCCTGAGTCTCTCGTGTAACTGAGTGTCATTTTCAGCAGAAATTAAAACATCATCAAAATAGGGCACCACCCCTGGCAACCCTTGTAACATTCTTTCCATAAGGCTTTGGAAGATGCCTGGTGCCACGCTTACTCAAATTGCAACCTTTTGCATTTGAAAGCACCTCTATGGGTCACAATGGTTTGGGCTTCAGCAGTGGCATCATCAACTGTTAATTGTTGATATGCCTGTGCCAGGTCCAACTTGGCAAAAACTGTGCCCCCTCCAAGAGAATGTAATAAATGATGCACTACTGGAACTGGATATGCGCTCTGTTGTAGCGCATGGTTCAATGTCCCCTTGTAGTCTCCAGAGATTCTCACAGACCCATCAGCCTTGACTGGTGTGACTATGGGTGTCTCCCACCTGGAGTGATCAGTGGGCTCTAAAACCCCTTGGGCTATTAGTTTATCTAATTGTGCATCAATTTTTCCTTTAAGGCAAATGGGACCCTTCTGGGTTTTAAACGGATTGGGATCTGGGTTAAAGGGAATGGGGGTCCCCAAGTACTTGCCTAATCCGTCGCTGAAGACCTCTGGAAACTCAGACTTCAAGGCCTCTTCCCACTCAGTGTTGCTCACGTGATTGATGCCAGTCACCTCGATGCCCAGCGGGTTGAACCACTCAAGGCCCAGCAGACTTGGCGGTCCTTGTCCACATGATGGTCAGTGGTAGGCGTTTGGTGTGGCCTTGAATTTCACGTTGAATTCTCTTGTTCCAACTACTGGAATCTTGTTCCCTTGGTAGTCTTTAAGAGTCAATGCTTGCTTCTTGAAGTGCTTCTTCTGGATGTTGGGAAGAAGTCTGTGAATAGTGTCCCATGACACCATAGATAGGTATGAGCCTGAGTCCACTTCCATTTGGCAAGGCCTTCCTTCAATAAGTACCTTGACATGCACTTTTCTGCTTCTTAAAGGTGATGAATGACCAATAGTTACTGTTTGATGAGTTTCATTCTTCCCATTTGCTTCTGTGCTGTGCCTTTTCTCACTGAGATTGTTGGGCCTGAATTCTTTGTCTTTGCTTGTAGCAAACTTTCTTCTGTTGGGTGGAGTTCTGGATGATTTGCAGACTCTTGCTAGGTGTCCTCTTTTATCACAGAGGCAAATGGTGTCTAAAACTTGCATTCAGTCTGGGGTGGCTTCCCCACAACCTCTGCAGTAGAAATCTTGCCTCTTTCTTCCCAGGTCTTTCTTTTCCTCTCCATTCTGAGTCTGTAAATTCCTTCCTCCACCTCACTACAGTCTGACTCAGAATCTATTTGCTCACAATGAGTTGTTGTGGACTTTTCCACATCAGGATGGCTTGTGGCCTTGTTGATTTTCTTCATGGCTGCTGCTGAGGACTTGGTAGCTTCTGCTGAAGAGGCCTCTTCTATTGCTTCCTTCAGCGTGATCTTAGGTTTCAGTAATAACTTGCTCTGTAGCACCTTGTCTTTAAGGCCCAGAACAAATCGATCGTGCATGGCCTCTTCTAAATTGTTAAATTGCATGCACCCCCAATGTCTCTTAAACTTGCCACAAAGTCGTTTACGTTTTGCTTTCCCCTTGATCACGCGGTAAAACTCGTGTCTCTTAATGAGGCCGATACTTGTGGCGGCGTAATGGGCTCTTAACAGCTTTTCTAAGTCAGGCCAGTCCATTACCTTCACGTCTGCAGCTCCGCCAATGCCTTCGCCATCTTGAAAACTGCGGACGCAGTGCGTGAGAAAGACGCCCTCTTCCGCTTCTCGGAAATGTCGGCAAGATCGTTTCCCTCCAATACATTTGGAAGCGATCTGCATACGACTCCCAGTCTTCTGCCGTCGGATCGAACGGGGCTGGGGTGTTCAGTGCAGCCATCTCGCTCTTCTTCTGTTCCGCGTTGCCTTCTTCTTCAGAATCCCACCTCATCGCCAGTGTTAAGTTTGCATGAAGAGACAGAGGCGGAGAGTGCTTCAAGCTCTTTAGTTTATTAGTGACTACAGCTCAGAACGGACCCAATTTGGCTGGGCTGCGGCTGCTACTTATAGCCAGCAGCGCAGTTGCCAGCCAATCAGAGTGCAGGGTTTTCCCGCACTTTTAAACCAATCATTTCTAACATTTTACAAGAACAGTTCAAACTAAACCAATGACTTTAAACCTACATACATAACACCAAACATTTCTTTTTAATGTAAAATACAAAGCACGGTCACATATTATTTCTTTGTGTAGTAATTCATTGCTAAGCCTTGAACTTTATGAACCAGTTATGTTAGCAGGGTGCTTCTTGGTTCTTAATTCTTAATCCTTCAAGTGCAAAGCACTTATTTGTTCCAAATTGCTATTCATACATAAGGGCATATCCACCAAATCTTGGTTAAGCTCTTTTTGTCTTGTCTCTAAGCTGTTTTAGAAATACTTACCCAGACTGATGTGCTTTAACAACTGCTGGCCTGGCATGTAGTCTGGACTGCAGGCTACTATGACTTCCCACTTAGCAGTTCTCTGGCTACTGTGCCTTCCCAGTTTTCTTTACACACAGTCTATAGCCAACAACTGGAACTACATGCGTTTGTTTGTTTGTTTATTGCAGTAATGTGCCATTCCATTCATATAGGAAAATAGTGAGATGATGCATACTTGCAGTTAAAATAAACAAAACAGAGAGAGAGAGAGAGTTTTACATCTCCAAAGCCAAGGCTCTTAGCTGCATAGAAATGCCTAGGAAAACTTTTTCTGCAGCAGTTTCCACTGCATGAGAAGGCCTCACTTGGTCAGTACATCCTCAATCCTATCTCATTTACTGGAGGAACAAGTCAAATGCTCTTCCAAGATAACTTCAGTACAATGTAAGATTTGAGTTTGGATAGCATAAACTATATTAGGAAAGGATATCAGCTCAACTGTAGAACATGTGCTTTATTTATTAAACTTATATGCTGCCCATCTCACCTGGGGGCAATTCTAGATGGCTTACAATTAATAAAATACCAGTATTGGTATTAAAATGTGTATTACTATGCAGAATAACATTACATTTGTTTAAAATTAACAAAGATGAGGAAGAGGGGCACAAGATGCACCTGAGGAGGAGTCTGAGTCTTATCTCAATCCATTAATCACCTCCAGAATTACATGCCCCCAGGCCACTTGGCAGAGCCAGGCCTTCAGGTCCTTTTGCAAGGCCAAAAGGGTGGGTGGGCATTTCAGAGGGCATGATGTTTCAGAGGAGGGCAGAAGCCACAATAGAAAAGGCTCTTCAGCTGTACCCATTTCCTTGAATCCCTTGACCAAAGGAATCTGCAGCATGCCCATTCTGTGAGTCAATCACATCAGGATGAAATGGTTGCTCAAATAATCTGGATTCATGCCATAAAAGCCTTGAACAAACCTTTTGAATTGGATCCAGAATCAAATTGGCAACCAATGCAGCTCACAGAACAGTAGTGTAACATGGGCCACCCAGGGGTGGGCTTCAAAAATTTTAGCAAAGGGTTCTCTGTCCAGTTGCTGGGTGGGTGTGGCATGGTGGGCATGGCCTAGTCAGCCTCTTGCACCATGGTGGGGAGGGGTTGCCCTCCCCAGGCTCTGAAGGCTTTCCTTGAGCCCCTGGGAGGGCAAAAATGGCCTCCCTGTGTCAACTATAAAACGTGTATACAAAATGTATCCTGACACCCTGAGCTCTGGAGGCTCTCTGGAAGCCAGAAACGGGCTCATTTTTGCCCTTCCCAAACTTCTAAAAGGCATGCCTCCACGTGCGTCTTGCACTTACCTGCATACCAAATAAGCCATGTGGGGAGGGGTGTGGGGTGGGCAGAGCCAGCCAGGAGTGGGGTTTGGGCATTCTCCAAAGTGCACAGAATCTTAGCTAGGGGCTCTCCTGAACCCCCAATAGCCCATCCCAGGGGGCACCTCAGAAGTCTCTAGAACTGTCCGCATGACTACATTCTGTACCCTTTACAGCTGGACACTCATCAAATATTGCAATTGACCATGTATGATATGACCAGGGCTTGAGTGACTGAGCACAGGGATTCCTGAACCAGGTAAAATGTTTTGCACATAAATAGCCATAGGTTTTATTCATGTTATCTCCACTTAGTGCTGAAATGAAAAATATCATTGTCAAACTAGATGGTCTGGCATTAGAAATTTAGAAGGATAATTCTATGTCATCAATTGTTGCCAAAGGACTTGGCTATGGGATGAATTTCTCAAATGTTAGCATGTAAACAAATGAACAAACAAACAAAAAGGTTCCAAAGAACCTTCTTATTAAATGACATTCTGAACATTTCATTGTAAAATTGTATGTCTTATCAATATATTTTTCATCAGGAAAAATTTATCAGAGGTACCATCTGAGATAGTTCTTCTACTTTAACTCCCAAAATAAATGAATAAGTGAAGTGGCTTTGTAAAGGTTAAAACCAACTTATCTCAGATGGAAGAAGAAATACCAAGAAATGGCTAGATAGGTGTACAAAAGTCTGTAAATCCAACACACAATTTGATTTGCAGTGGAGATTTACAACAGTCCAAGTTATCCACTCATCACCTATAGCAATATATTTTTGAATACTGCTGCCACCTAGTACGTACTTGCAACCATTCTAAAAGATGGAGGTGCCTGACTCAGCTGCTAATGGTTCTGAGCACTGCTGAATAATGGTGCTTCTTTGCACTCAAAATTACCTCTTCAAGCTGCTGCTTGGCTGTGGCCCAAGAAGGTTGCCTTGAAATACATATAATAATATCCTGGAACATAAGGTAGGATGATTATATTTCTTTCCCAGCTTTTTATGTTCAGTGTTATATGGATTTAACATAATAATGTGATTTAGGGTACGGATACAGGAAATAGCCATCAATTAACCGAATATATTTCTGTGCCCATTTTTTGTATTTAAAATTTTGTTTGTGAAAGAATATTGAAGTTGTACCTTCTAGGGTTAATGCATTTTTTTGCTTAGAATTTTGTGTTAATCAGAACATTATGGTTTGTGAATCCTGATAAAAGACTTAGCACAATGTATGAACTCAGGGAATGGTAGCTTATTGAACAAATCATAGTTACATATCATGGCTTAGCATGATAAGTGACCTATATTTTGCATTCATTTTGATTTCTAAAACTTTCCAGGTTTATTTCTGGATAGATACTGAGGCTTATACTATGAATGTATTTAAAATACTTTAAATATTTATAACCTACCTTTGTCGGGAAAGCAATTTCTGGATCCTAAAGAGCATTCTAACCACTTAGAGGCTGTCAGAAAGGACCCTACAGAAAAAAAAGTGTTTGATCGAAGAAGAATGTTTGAGAAGGGTGGCCATATGTAGATGGAAATATCACTTACCAAGTACACTATTGGTAGGTTTAGAAGAAACCCTCCATACTACCACCTCTTACAATACTAGATAACACAGTATCAACAGTATTGACCTTCAAATTTCTAGGTTCTATCATATCACAAGACCTAAAATGGACACCTAACATCAAAAACGTCAGCAAAAAAGCACAACAAAGAAAGTACTTTCTGTGCCAACTCAGAAAGCTCAAACTGCCCAAGGAGCTGCTGATACAGTTCTACAGAGGAATTATTGAGTCTATCACCTGCACCTCTATAACTGTCTGGTTTGGCTCTGCAACCCAACAGGACAGACACAGACTCCAGAGGATAATTAGGACTGCAGAAAAAACAATTACTACCAATCTGCCTTCAATCGAACACCAGTATAGTGTACAAGTCAAAAGAGGACTGTGAAAATATGTACAGACCCCTCACATCCTGGACATAAACTGTTTCAACTCCTACCCTCAAAATGATGCTATAGAGCACCGCACACCAGAACAACTAGACATAAGGACAGTTTTTCCCTGAAAGCCATCACTCTGCTAAACAAATAATTCCCTCAACACTTTTCTTTATGTATACTGAGGTATTTGCACCAAGACAAATTCCTTGTGTGTCCACTTGGTCAATAAAAATTCTTTCTTTCTTTCTTTCTTTCTTTCTTTCTTTCTTTCTTTCTTTCTTTCTTTCTTTCTTTCTATCTATCATCTATCTATCATCTATATCTAAGCTGTAGACATCTGAGTGACCACTAGATGGCACAAAAACCTAGGAAATTCTTTGCTGCCATTCAGTGCTTATTCAGAGTGTTGCAGCACCGAGAAAGCATGTCTAGCTTAACAATAAAAGTATTCTCAGTATAAATTCTAACAAAATAAAGAAGGAATAACAAATATTGGTCAGATATTCCTTTATTCATGAATAAAAAGAAATATCCAGTCTAAAATACCTGCATTCTCCACTGCAAATAACGTGGGGACTGTCCTCACCTTCCTTTAGCTCCATATTAATCTTGCATTTAGTTAATTTCCATTTTAGCATGACAGGAAGCTTTTGTTTTGAACAAGGGCACCTCACCTCCTTTAAGCTTCTCCTTCCCCTCAAGCATCTAACTGGAAATGCAGATAATTATAGGGAAAGTTTTCAAACACACACATTTCTAACTAACACATAGAAGACTCTTGATATGTTCTAAGCCTGTTCTCATTAAATTTATACACGAACCCTAACAAAACTTGTGCAGTGTTAGGGAACAATGATTCCTTTTGCTAGTAAAAGGGAGATTTATAGAGAAAACCACTTGAACCTGACAGCAACTGACATAATTTCTCAGTTCATGAAAAGTGAGTGGGCCCTGATGAATCCACCCCTTTTCAGAAAAGCTGAGCTCTGCATGGTTTTTCTTCCCCTGCAAACCATGGCAAGTGAATCGTTATGACTATGTGTAATTAAGCAATCCTATCTTTTACCTCAACCAATTCATATTTCCTTTTAAAAATCTGATTATGCCAGCCTTGCTCAACTTGATGGTCCAGATGTCTTGGGGATTGTGATTTCCAGAATTCCAACTTCAACATGAGGGGCACAAGATTGGATGAATAATATAAATTATTGGATTTTTCAAGCAAGCAAATGTCACTTAGAAAACCCTATGGGTGTGATTTAGCTGAAATGATAAATATTTAATACATGTTCATCCTTACAGACAAAAAACCCCTTCAAATCCCTTGCTTTTTTTCTGTTCTTACAAACATGTGGAGGTGGCATTCCTGATAAAGCAACTGAAAATCTGAATATGGACGTTATCCAAATTTGAAGCAAGTTGAATTTCACATTTTAAAACATTTAAATATCAAAGAGTATTTTGTAAAAAAAAGTGTATGTTTTGTGGTGTGTGTGTGTGTGTGCATTTGTGTGTATATGTACATTATAACTGTAGCAAAGCTTATGCCCAATATTATGTGTTATAAATTGTCTAGAAAGTGCATTCCTTTCACAACATTTCAAATTTACATTTCAAATCTAAGGTTCCAAGTTAACCTTAGAGTCTCAGGAACAAAATGAGATGTTTGTTTTCAGATTACATGTAAATATTATATAAATGCTATCTATAGTCTTAATAAAATTGCTAGAAATCAGTGTAGTCCCTAATGTTGCCTAGGTTTTGTTAATTATAAGGTGTTAAAATTTAATAATAAGGGTGAAATTCTCTTCATACTTATATGACAATAAATTCTATCAAACTCAGTTTAATTTTCTCTTGACTTTTTGTGCCCAGGATTATGCTATCAGAAATTGTGTATTAATGGAACATTTAGTCCATGTTAGCATTCTACATTTGTAGCAACAATTCAATAGTTATATTTTTAGGTGTTTGGTTGTGCTCAGTATTGTGGAAAGGTGTCAATAAAAATACAGGTAGACTTGGATCAAAAATGGAGTAGAAATTTCTATATTTGAATGTCTACATTTGTATCCTTGATGGGGCACAAAAGAAATCTGAAAAAATCAATGTCTAAATCCTCGAATAAATATAACTCCTTCATACTTAAGTTAAATAGCAAGGGAGGAATTTGTTCAATCTTTTTCAATATCATTCTTGACTTTCAGTGAAGAAATGATGAACTGAAAGACTCTCACTAAGTGGAGCTGACTAAGGCTCCAGATAAATGAAATATGTTTTGAATTAATGTGAGAATATTTCCATGGGAAATACTTTTGTTTTAAATTATTTTTAAAAGACATGAAAAAATGGATATTTGAAAGTTGCTAGAGGTACTAAAGAGAAAGAACTAAATTACAATTAAAAAGGAGAACAACAGATTCAATATACAATACAGAATAAAATATTTTAATATTGGGCAATATGAAAGATATTTTGAACAATATTTTTTTTATTGTTCAATTTTAATTTTAATAAAACTGTGGTTAAAATTTATATAAAATGTTAAAATTATTTGTAATTAAATGTTAAATTTTAGGTAGCTATCCTCTAAAATCTATGTTATAATGCTGTATGTTTATTTAAAAGAGCCTTGGTGGTGCAGGCTGTTAAATGCCTAGCATAGAAGTTTCAGCCCTGCAATTACTGCGGCTGAATCCCAGAGCTCTGCAGGTTGACTCAGCCTTCCATCCTCTGGGGTAGTAAATTGAGGACAAGACTGTTGGGGCAATAAGCTGACTTTGTAAAAATGCCTCTGTAATAAGCAGGCATATACAATGGAATGAAGATATTGCTGTTGTGCTAGCATTGGTTTGTATCCCAAAAATTGTAAAGCCCTGAGTCTTCAGAGAAGGGCAGCATATAAATAATAAAAAAAAAAGTCAATTTTTTCTACTATGGTTGATTCATAAAAGTTTACAATGCTTGCAAGGAAATTTATTCTTGTTGCCTTCAAAATTAAAAATTGAAGCTAGTAGAGTATCATTTTGTGTTAAAAAATTACCACTATTACCACTTAGTTTTTTTTAAAAAGAGTTATATGGCAGTGGTGTGTTAGATATAGCAGTTAAGACTATCAATCTACATTGAAGCCAATACTGAATAATTTTAGCAGGTCTGGATGCAGAAAATCTCATAAAAATATTTTTGGTGTATGTGTGGTAAGCTTGATTTGTGCTGATGAATTTCTGTAAAAAAAAAACCCAGTATGTCTGACCTTCCCTTCTTGTAATATAGACAGACATTCACCTTGTCCATATAAATATAAAATTCCCACTACATTGTATATAACCTTTTCTTTTCCTCTTAAAAACTACTGTGCTTCCTATAACCAGGTAAATTGTTTTTTGGCAGTTCCATCTGTCCCTAAAAGCAATGATCCATCTTTAAATTAACTTTGTTGTTCTTCTGGTCTTTGCAATATTGATCTGCTCCCTTTTCTTTGCTTGTTAACCTCCTCCATCAAATAATACTTTGTCTCAGGTGTTAGACAGCAGCTGTGGAAAAAGCCCTCTTGGATCCCTTCCCTTCATCTTTTCTGGATAATATTGCCACCAGGTTGGATCAATTTATTTTATAGTTCACCCCCTTTGTCAAGAACAAGCCATATTACAAGGCCAGTTGTCATTTATAATTGAAGTTGGAAAGATGATAGTTACATTAAGTAACTCCACTCCTGGATTTTTTTGATTCACTGTTGGGTTATGTAAGCATTGTGAGAAGATTTTGTGGTCTTGAAAAAACAGCTTAAACCCCTCAAACAGTATAATCATAATGCTATGCTACACTCTGCCTTCACCTTCAGCTATGCTACCTTCACCTTCATATGCATTTTGATGTCAGACTTGTCAGCCATGGTTGGTTCATGAAAGTTTATGAATGCCACAAGGAAATTTGTTCTTGTTGCCTTCAAAATTAAAAATGGAAGCCTAGCAAGACTATCATTATGGACTAAGATCCACTGCTTTGATTGAGCCAATCATTGCCCAGGCCTGGTCTCAGTCAGGGAACTGCCAGGAGGAAAGAATGAGGACATGAAGTATATCTGGCAATATATACCTTCTCTGGATACTCTCTATTTTTGTAATTGACTTAATATTTTAGTCATCTATACCAGAACTACCTTAATTTAAGAAGAAAATATTTGAATAAGGTGAACAAAGTGTTATTTGGAAAAAAATTTGTTGTCCATCTTTGCTATAATAAATTTGCCCAACCATTGCATAGATACTGCTATGAGTCCCCATCTCATTAAAATTCCCAGGCATAGAGTTTGCAGAAATTTCTCCTTAAAAATCTAATTGCCTTATTTATTTATACAGGACTTTTAAGGGAAATCAGTGCAAACACAGAAGAAAATAATGAGAGATGAAAGAATCCCAGAAGAAAAAATCTGAGCATGGGATTAAAATAACCTGAAAAGCTTCATATTCTAACCAAATTAATGCATATGTCGTGAGTGGAATCTAGCTGTGGGTGACAAACTGTCAGTCATGCAACACTGCATATTGGTTCTGAGTTTTTCTCTTTCCTTCCCCACCAGGACTAAAAACTGTGGCCTGTAATATTAGGACTATCTTTCCTCTGAAAAATAAGTCTCACATTAAATCCTATGACTCTGCTGAAGATTTAGTCACACTGAGGCTGCAATGCTATTTACCTTGCCCAAGAGTAAGTGTTAGATTAAAATTAGGGGGGTTTTTGCTAAGTAGACTTGCATTTGAATGCAACTTTCCCACCTTTTCATTTATTAGCTACCAAAAAGAACATCCGTTATTGCTTTTTGAAAAGAATTGTCTCATAGTTCAAACATGTTCTTATTTATTTTGCTACATAAATACCCAGGTTAATGTACTTGCTCTTTCATTTCCTCTGGTTGTTGACTCAACAATAACACAGGCCATCTTTTAATTGCACTATTTTGTTAACTTGATAGATTAAGGATCAGCTAAATTACTGCAGTATAAAATGCAAGGCAATATTTCCTTCTTTTAAGTGGCCACTTTCTTTGTGATTAGGAAATTAATTTCATTCTGCCTTCATGAGCAGTGCACTGGCTGAGCAAGCTGAAGGCAGTGACAAAAGGTTATTACATTTTTGAAATTATATTTTAAGGATGTTTAGAAAGTACTTTGGTGACCATGAAAACAGGAAGAGATTCAATACTTGAGGAACAACTTACATTTTAAAAAATGAAAACCAAGAATAATGCTGAAAGATGGTTTTTCCTATTGTCTCTATAAAGTCAATGATGAAATAAAATTTAAAACAGCAACAGTTATGGTTAGCAACAGGTAATCCATTGCTAGAGAAAGTGTCAATCTTTTTAAACACATAGCTATCTGAGGCATCAGAGGGGTTGTGGTAGATCTTTTCAAATAACTTGGGTGAGAATACCATTCATTGTAGCCAACTGGTAGATATTTAATTATCATGGAGTTTGTCACAATTGCAAGAGTCTTTTCATTTTCTACATCAAGTTAACTTCTTGAGATCATTTCAGTTCCATCTCATGTTTTATCTAGTAGTTGGCTAATGTTGGTAAATATAAAACAGCCCTCCCAAGCTAGTGTCTACTAGATGTGTTACAGCTAAATCTTCAAAATATATGGCAGCTTCTTTTAAGATTGACTGGCTTAATTAGAAGAAAATCTCATCTTGAGTGTGTAAATCTAGGATCACAAGAATTGTATGTGTTGGAAAAATCTGGCTAGTCACCAGGTAGCATCAAGGGAAATAGTTTTCTGTGGCAGTATTTTACTGTGATGTGGTGATGCTTGGGATTCTTTGCAGCCTATATCTAGAATCTCATATGCTCACTCAAAAGTTAATCTTACTGAATTCAAAAGATTTTTCTTTGAAATAAGGACTTTGCAATTTTAGCCTTAATTAAAAATGCAAAGTTGTTATTCAGTTAAAATGTTTTAGTTTCTGGAGTTGGTGTTATGTATGTAGGTTTAAATGTTATTGGTTTATTTGAACTGTTCTTGTAAAATGTCAAATGGTATTGGTTTAAATAGTGCGGAAAACCCTGCACTCCCATTGGCTGGCAGCTACGGCTGCAGGCTATAAGAAGCAGCGTAGCCAAGCCAGGGCGGGTCCATTGAGCTGTAGTCACTAATAAACTCTTTGCTGGAACTCCTCGCGTCTGACTCTTCATGCAAACTTAACACTGGCGGAGGTGGGATTTCCCTGAAGAAGGCGGCGCGACGAACAAGCAACTGAGCGAGATGCTGCTGCGCTGAACACCCCCAGCACCGTTCGATCGGCGGCGGAAGACTGGGAATCGTATGCGGATCGTTTCCACATGTTCCTGGAGGAGCGATCTCCCGCGGCATCGAGAGGCGGAAGAGGGCGGTCTTTCTCACGCACTGCGGTCGGCAGTCTTCAAAATGGCGAAGGCGTTGGCGGGAGCAGCAGAGCTGAAGGTAATGGAATGGCCCGATTTAGAAAACTTTTGAGAGCCCATTACGCCCCACAAGTATCGTGCCTCATTAAGAGACACGAATTTTACCGTCGGGATCAAGGGGATAGCGAGAATGTTAATGACTTCGTGGCAAGTTTAAGGGACATTGGGGGTGCTTGTGACTTTACCAACTTAGAAGAGGATGCGTGTGTCGGTTTGTTTTAGGCCTTAAAGATAAGGTCTTACAAAGCAAACTATTAATGAAACCTAAGATCACGTTTAAAGAGGCCATTGAAGAAGCTGTTTCAGCGGAAGCCACCAAGTCCTCAGCAGCGGCCATGAAAAAGATTAACAAGGCCTCAAGCCAGGCCTCAAGCCATTCTGATGGGGAAAAATCCACATCTACTCATTGCGAACAAATAGACTCTGATTCTGATGGCAGTGAGGCAGAGGAGGATTTTAAACTCAGAATGGAGAAGAAAAGAAAAGACTCTGGGAAGAACAGGCAAGGGTTCTATTGCAGAGGCTGTGGGGGGAGGCACCCCCACACTGATTGCAAGTTCTTTGACTCCATTTGCCTACGTTGTGAGAAAGCGGTCACATAGCCAGAGTCTGCAAATCATCCAGAACTCCACCAGCTAGGAAGAAATTTCCTGATAGAGACTTTAAGCCCAACAATTTCCTTGAAAAATGGGGCGAAATTTAGAAGCAAATGGCAAGAATGAAACTCACCAAACAATCACTATTGGTCATTCTTCACCCTTAAAAAGCAGAAAAGTACATGTGAAGGTGTTTATTGAAGGAAGGCCTTGCCAAATGGAAGTGGACTCAGGCTCTTATTTATCTATGGTGTCATGGGACACTATCCACAGACTCTTTCCCAAAATTCAGAAAAAGCATTTCCAGAAGCAAGCACTGACTCTCAAAGACTACCAAGGGAACAAGATTCCAGTAGTTGGGCGAGAGATTTCAACGTGCAGTTTAAAGGCCACACCAAGCGTTTGCCCCTGACCATCGTGGACAAGGATGCCCGTTTGCTGGGACTTGAGTGGTTCAAGCCACTTGGCATCGAGGTGACTGGCATCCATCCGTGAGCAGTTCTGACTGGGAAGAGTCCTTGAAGTCTGAGTTTCCAGAGGTCTTCAGCGAAGGACTGGGCAAGTATATGGGGACCCCTATTGCTTTCAGCCTAGACCCCAAGGTGCCCCCAATTCGTTTAAAGCCCAGGAGGGTCCCATTTGCTTTAAAGGAAAAAATTGATGCACAATTAGATAAACTCATTGCTCAAGGGGTTTTAGAGCCTACTGACCACTCCAGATGGGAAACACCCATAGTCACACCAGTCAAGGCTGATGGGTCAGTGAGAATCTGTGGTGACTACAAGGGACACTTAACCATGGCTGCAGCAGAGGCGCATATCCTGTACCAGTTGTGCATCATCTGCTCCATTCCCTTGGCAGGGTACAGTATTTGCTAAACTGGATTTGGCTCAGGCATATCAACAATTAACAGTTGATGATGCCACTGCAGAGGCACAAACAATTGTGACCCATAGAGGTGCCTTCAAATGTAAAGACTACAATTTGGAGTAAGCGTGGCACCTGGCATTTTTCAGAGCCTTATGGAAAGAATGTTGCAAGGACTGCCAGGGTAGTGCCTTATTTTGATGATGTATTAATCTCTGCTGAAAATGACACTCAGCTTCAAGAAAGACTCAGAGAAGTCCTTACCAGATTCAGAAAAGCGGGTTTAAAAGTCAAGGAAGACAAATGTACACTCAAAACAGACAGAGTTGAGTTCCTGGGGTATATGATTGACAAGCATGGCATCCATCCTACTGATGCCAAGGTTAAAGCAATCAATGAAGCCCCTAAACCTCGATGCAAGGCAGATTTGCAAGCCTTCCTTGGACTTATTAACTTTTACCACATGTTTCTACCTCACAAAGCATCTATTGCTGAGCCCTTACATCGCCTACTTGATAAGAATGCTGTTTGGATCTGGGGGGAAGGAACAGTCAGCATTTAACAGTATTAAGAGACTAATCACGTCTGATGCTGTGTTGATACAATTCTCTGAGAATTTACCTGTTGTTCTGACTTGTGATGCATCCCCTTTTGGAGTGGGGGGG
This sequence comes from Naja naja, assembly GCA_009733165.1. Taxonomy (NCBI): domain Eukaryota; kingdom Metazoa; phylum Chordata; class Lepidosauria; order Squamata; family Elapidae; genus Naja; species Naja naja. The sequence continues at coordinate 78,578,606 of CM019150.1, forward strand.
TTTGAGTCACAGGCTTCCCAATGGAAGGAAGCCCCAATTGCATTTACTCTCGCTGCAGCTGTCCAAAGCAGAGAGGAATTATAGTGGACAAGGAGGCTTTAGCAGTTGTTGCAGCTGTTAAGAAATTTCATGAATATCTGTATGGCAGGTCATTCACCATTGTTACAGATCACAAACCTTTACTAGGCATTGTGGCAGGACAAACCTACACCTAATATCCTGTCACCAAGAATGCTGAGGTGGACTGAATTTCTTGCAGCCTATTCCTACAAACTGATTCACAGGCCCAAGGACATTGGACATGCTGATGCACTGAGTCGTTGCCCACTACCTTGCCACAAGGAGGACTTTGAACTTGAAACTCACACCTTTTTCCTGGAGACCGTTGCTAAGCTTCCAGTCCATGCTGCTGAGATTGCCAAAGAAACTGCCAAAGATGCTGTGTTGGCACCTGTTATGGGCTGGATTAAGAAAGGTTGGCCTCTTCAAGATCTACCTCACCTTGCCCAACCTTTTAAGTCCAGGCAAACTGAATTATCTGTATTAAGAGGATGTATTTTGTGGGGTAACAGGGTGGTTATTCCTGCAAAACTGCAAAGGGAGGTTTGGAAATGTTACATGAGGTCATCCTGGGATTGTAAGGATGAAAGGTTTGGCCAGGAGTTATGTATGGTGGCCAGGTATTGACAAAATGGTTGAAAACTGGGTAGCCTCTTGTCCCAATTGCCAGGTAGTCAGACCTGCCCCACCTCACGCCCCCACACAGGAATGGGAATGTCCTAGGGGCCCATGGTCTAGAATCCACATTGATTTTGCAGGCCCTACAAGAGGCACACTTTTCTAGTGATAGTAGATGCATACTCCAAATGGCTAGAGGTAATTCCAATGACATCCACTACTACTGAGGCTGTTATCAAGCAGCTCAGAAAATTGTTTGTAACCCATGGGTTACCAGATGTCCTTGTCTCTGACAATGGCCCTCAATTCACATCTAACATTTTTGAATCCTTTCTAGCTCAACAGGGCATCAGACATGCCCTCACTGCCCCTGGGCACCCTTGACCAATGGCGGGCTGAGCGCATGGTGCGCTTTACCAAAGAAGCTTCAGCAGCTGGGTCCTGGGGACATCACTGAGAAGCTTGAAAAGCTTCTTAGTGTTCAACACATCACTCCTAGCCCATCAACTAACTTGTCCCCAGCAGAGTTGTTGATGAAACTTAGGTCTTCCCTTGACCGCCTTCATCCCTTACGCACCCAGCACCACTGGATTCCACTTCCAAAGTTCGTTCTTTTAGTGTGGGAGATTCTGTCTATGCTAGGAACCTTATAGGTGACCTTTGTGGATTCCTGCTGAAATAACTCACATCACGGGCCCTCGTTCTTACAGGGTACAAACAGAGGATGGCCTCCTCTGGAGCAGGCACATTGACCAACTTAGATCCAGGTTCCCTCAGGAACATCGCCCTGTCTCCTCTGGGTCCCTCACCTGATGTTTCTTCTAGGGGGGAAGGGGAGAACAGGAGGAAAATCAGCAAACAGGAATCAACCCCATGTGTAGCGAGCCATTGCGACAGGAACCATCCCGAACCCTGTCACAATGCCAAGATCCATCCTTGAAGTGGAAGATTGCACATCACTACCTGACTTGGGTGCTGACATTGGAATGGAGATGGGTTGGGAGGAGAGACCAGATTCTAACAGTCTAACAGGGTCTTCTTTCACAGGAAGTCCCAACAGGAAATGTCAGCAGACACATTTCCCTCTCACTGAGAACGTTAAAACTTCTGAACCACGAAGGTCTCAAGCGTACACGTAAGAGCCCCACCTATTTAAAGGAATACATTAGATAGGTTGGGGTTTGGTATGGACTGAACCTAGTGGGGAGGGGTGTTATGTATGTAGGTTTGAATGTTATTGGTTTATTTGAACTGTTCTTGTAAAATGTCAAATGGTATTGGTTTAAATAGTGCGGGAAGAAACCCTGCACTCCCATTGGCTGGCAGCTACGGCTGCAGGCTATAAGCAACCGTGTGTAGCCAAGCCAGGGCCAGTTCTGTTGAGCTGTAGTCACTAATAAACTTTTGCTGGAACTCCTGCGTCTGACTCTTCATGCAAACTTAACAGTTGGGATGAGGCAATCTTTTGGGATGATGGACTAATAATTTGGGATTACAAAAAACAGGTAATAGAGGCAGTATAGGAAACCTTGCCTATTCACAAAAGTGATAAGCATGCTCAATTTGCAGAATTGGTTTATTTTCTCAGAAGTTGGTGCACTGATGATGTTACCTAGTTTGGTAATGAAATGTCTTCAGAAAACAACCAGGCTCAGAAACATCAAGGACTCCACAACTTAACCCTAAGCTACAAATTTTCTCTTCTGTTAGAATCTTCTATTTTATAAGAAACTCTGGTGAATTGAATCCACCAAATCTTAACCTCATGGTATTTTTTTTCCCCTTAGTTTTCTTTCTTCTTTCTTTCTTCCCTGCTTTTGGGGTTTTAGAGTGCTTATGAAGCTTCTGTGAATCAGAATTCTCAGAGATGACAAACAGTACTAGATGCCAGCGTATTGCTTTACAATATGGCAACCGATTTGGTGAGTGCATGCTTTGCACACGCACACGGAGAGTTTGCTACTGACCTTCTCCTGCAACCCTGCAATCTCCCTGTGTGTTAAACAGCTGACAGATGGCAATCCATCTGTGCCACATGAAGCAGCTGAGCTTGAAAACCAGGAAATAAATGTCAGAATAGCCGGGGTCACCGGGTGGCCCAGCAACTGATCGTTAGAGTGAACGGTTTGGTATAGATGATCATTGGAGCCGGGCCTAACAGGTAGAATACCAGCACTGGTTAAGTCCAACCTTAGCAAAAAGAAACAATACAGCTGGCTGAGACACATGATTGAATTATAAGAGGCCCATTTCAGATTCCTGAACCTTTAAATAAATTCTATCCTCCCTTCTTGATCCCATGTCATGGCCCAATGCAAAAGATTACAACTTGCCTGTTCTCTAAAGCCATGCTTACTTCAAGATCTTAAAGCAAAATACAGATAGTCCTCAACTTATAACCACAATTGAGCCCAAAATTTCTGTTGTTCAGTGAGACAGTTGTTAAGTGAGTTTTACCCCATTTGCGACCTTTCTTGCTACAGTTGTTAAGTGAATCACTGCAGTTGATAAGTTAGTAAACTGGTTCTTAAGTGAATCTGGCTTCTCTGTTACCCTTGCTTCTCAGGAGGTCACAAAAGGTGATCACATGACCCTGGGACACTTGCAACGGTCATGAATATGAATCATTTGCCAAGCATCTGAATGGTGATCACACTATCATGGGGATGCCACAAAGGTTGTAATTGTGAAAAATGGTCATAAGTCACTTTTTTCAGTGCCGTTGTAACTTTGAACAGTCACTTGGTATCTCATAGAGGATGTTTTGAGGAGGAAATTTTTAAAAAAAGAATATTTACAAAAACAATAATGCAATCTGAACACTGTAGAAATTCAGTTTGTATCTGTTTAGTGTTTGGGGTTTCTTCGAAAGGAGGTGTTTACTTTTTTAACAAAATAAAGGGAGAGAGAGAGAGAGAGAGAGAGAGAGAGAGAGAGAGAGAGAGAGAGGAGGGAGGAGGGAGGAGATTAAATGCAAAGATTGAGAGCATTACTAGCCATTTTCTGCAACTTGGGAAAATTCTGCTACAAAAATAAATACCTCCATCGATTGGCTTCTGTATTATAATGTCCAACTTGTGAACAATGAAATACATCCAGGGGATAGAATTCAATATGGATGTCATTAAATAAAAGCACTTGTACTGGCTTATCCATTATTGTTGCTGAACGGTTTTCATCTTGCAGATTGCACTAAATAAAATAAGGAATAAGTGAAGGAAGAGATGGTGTCGGCTCTTATAGCAGCAGCAATTGGGGCAACCCAAGAGGGTAATTCATGTGCTGAAATGAGAGCAGATGTCAATAAAGACAGCTTGTCTGTTGTTCAGCAGCATGTGTCAATGGGACAAGTTGTCAGACAGCCAGTGTTGTGAAGTCCTGTTATCTGTCTTAATCATTTGTATGGGGAGGGGGGGAGAGATGACACTTTGCTGCAGGCAAGGAGAAAAATGGGAAAGCAGAATAAGAACTGCTCAGAACAGAGCAATTTGTCATATTTTACTCTTTCAATATCCTTGCATGGCCAATATTAGCCCCAGCTGACCCAGGTTTATTGCACTGAATATTGCTCTAATTTGATTCAGGCTGTAGATAGTCTATAAACATCTACCTTACTAATCCGAGCAATCATTGTAAAAAAAAAGTTGAATCTCCATCATTCGCCAAATGCTATATACAGAGGCAGCTTGTAATAACAGTCTTGAAGCTTAAAAAACTTTTTTTATTATGATTATTTCAGGACACATTGGCGGTTACATTTTTATTAAGGCATGTCTCCTGGTGATTAAAGGGCACTATATCTTAGTGTATAAAAATTGAATTCTGAGTTTCACATCTCCTTCAGGAAGTTTGACCCGGAGTACATTAGGAGTTTATTCCAAGTGAATATGGAAATGGCTAAACGCATTCAGATTTTTACAAGCAGTTGAACACATGGTGTTCAACAGAGATGGTATTCGGCAGGTTCTGACCAGTTCTGGAGAACCAGTAGAGGAAATTTTGAGTAGTTCGGAGAACTGGTAGTGGAAATTTTGAGTAGTTCAAAACACCATCTCTGACTGGCCCCACCCCCACCTATTATCTGCCTCCTGAGCCCTAGCTGATTGGCTGGGTCTTCTTTTGTTGCCCTGCACAGGAGAACAGAACTGGAAAGCAGGTTAGTGGGGTGGGGAGAGAATGGGGATTTTACAGTAACCTTCCCCTGGAGTGGAATGGGAATGGAGATTTTACAGTATCTTTCCCCTGCCATACCCACTAAGCCATGCCCATCAAGCAACACCACGAGGCATTCCCCAGAACCGCTAGTAAAAAAAAATTGAATCCCACCACTGGTATTATAGGTATTCAATTTCTTAGATAAGTCTCAAAGATCAAGACATATGGTCACAGAGTCCTGGCTGTTGAACCTTTGGAATTAAGATACAGGGAGATATGTATCTGTCATGCCCCTGGTGGAGACTGACTCTGAGGAAGAGGAGGAACAGCCAACAAGGAGTGGAAGTGTAGCTCCAGAGGTGGTGGAGGAGGCTGGGGAAGGGCAGAGGCCGGCTGAGCAATCAGAGGAGGATCCAGACCCATCCCCTATCCATCCTAGGGCACGCAGGGAGGAGAGGATCAGGGAAAAGTGTGGTCTACTCAGGAGAAGAGGGCCATGATCCTCCTCATGGGTTGCAGCTGTGAGCTATGTTTGAAACTGCATGTTCACAGACACTGGAGTCAAATTAGTGCTTTCTTTGAATGAGGTTTATCTTTGTTGGCATTCTTCCCATGGACTCTCCCCGGTTATCTTCCTGGAATGTGTGATTAATTATCTTGATTTGCCTTGGAACTCTCGTCAATGCGGTTTGTTTTTGGTTTCCTTTTGCTTCATTATCTACTTTTTGAATTTAAACTGTGACTAATAAAACAGTGAAATTAAGTTGAAGGCATTACAAGACCTTGATTCATGTTTTAGTTTTTGTGTTATTTTTGAGACACTATGGGTCATCACATGTATCCACTGAGATATGACAACTTGGGAATAGATCTACACTCATGAGTTGCATGTGCATCTGAATTTTTCAGATGGCAAAACTTGCCTGAGGGATAGGGCTATGTTAATTATTCATTTAACCTCCAAGTACCATATAATACATTGAATCTATTATCCTATTTTGTATAGGCTACAGGTGCTAATTCTTCAAAAGAGTCATCTATCATCCAAAAAGGCATTTTCTTCATCTGCCTTGAGAGTAGCCCATGTTGAACTGTATAGCATAGTCAAACCTCATGAGTTCACCACAGGAAATCTGTTGTGATATCTCGTGCTATGTCATAAAATGCTTTAGATAACTTTTGTATCCTGAAATGTTTTATAAAATTTTCCAAAGTTTAATGCCATGAGAGCCAAGGGGCCCAGATTTTGGATACAATTTTTCAGTTAACCCATTTGACGTATCATGGTAGAAAAAATTGTGTTATGTGACACACAATATCATCTGATTAAAGGTTACAGACACAAAAGTTTTAACAGTATACAGATAAGCTAGACATTTTCTCCTGAGTGTGAAGGGTTGTACCATTCACCAATCCTAAGCAAATCAAATTTCTTACTCTTAACAACTGGGTAGGGGGGAGATGGGAATAGAAAAAATCTCTGATGATCCTTTGAATCACACTAGATATCAGTCATAGGATAGCACCAAAGCCTTCTACTGCATCTGAACTCTGCTCTTAGCCATCTGAATTCCAGATAAAACCTTACTATATGTGAGTTTACATGCTAGTTTAAAAAAAACCACTTTGCGTGTAGGGAGAAGGGGACATAACAAGTAGAAGGCCTGGGTCTGCCAATGGGATCCATCAAAGGTCAGCAGTCTAGATTAGGCATCTTCTATATATTCTGTTTCTTCAAGATGACCTGAATCTGAAATATGTCCATAGATGGAAAGAAGCTTCTTTTGGAAATGAAGACATTTTGGAGGTTCATAAATCTTTGCCCAATTTCTATGATAAAATATTTCAAGTTCTGAAAGCATTTTTTCCTGTGAGAGAAGCTACTGTAAAGAAGTTTTTAATGTTATCTTTCTCTCTCATAGCTTCACTCTTACAAATAGAAGAAAGTTTTACAGTTACAGACCTTTCCATTGTTTTGAGTTTCCTTGGTTGCCTACTTTTCCAATCTTAAAAAAAAAGCATAGCAAGAGGAATTATCTCAGAGCATTTTTCCTTCAGATTCAATTAAAATAGAGGAAGCTAAGGAATCTTCAGGTCACTGATTATACTTTTTGTACATTGCAAAACAAGAGATTCCCGCATACTGTTCGGTCATTTCTTCAAATATGCTATATCCAACAATGAGAATTTCATCAAAATTATCCTTCCCTTTGAAAGAAACCAGAGGAATATATTATTTTCCCAAAATGAATGGGAAGCTGGATAAAAGCACCTTTCACCATTTGGAAATAATGTGTAAAACAGAAAGTATGCTTCTCTGAATTCAGCTGTGCTATTTTTCTCACACTTTTTAAATAGGTGAATATGAGACAATCATATTGCTTTCTTCAGCAATATTTCAGGAAAGAAAGAATTCATTGGGCCCTATGCTGATGTGGAATTGGGAACACCCAGAACTAAATACTGGGCCTTTTTAATATTTCATTTTTTCTTCCGGGATGAGGGCATCATTTTTCTCAAGCTCCCTTCTCAGATTATCTGCAATCCTCACATTAGTTTAGGAGGAATTTGATTTCCCAGCAACAATATATTCTTGTTAACCGTCCTGTTTTTACTGTACATTTTCACTGTAAAGTGGGCAATTTGGATCCATTATCAGCTTCTTATGGGGGTAAAAGTACTAAAAATGTATGTGTTATTTCCCTTGGTTCATGCAATTTTCTTGGTGCATTACATGTCACTTTGACATGAGCTTGTGTGTCCTTCCTGTATCACCGTGTTATTGGTTATGAAAGAAGAAAGCTAAAGCAGGAATTGTGTGTTTGTGTATTTTGGAATACCTGATCTATGTTAGATTTTGCTCTACTCCAGGGGGTTCAACTCGCAGCATTACAGCGGTGTCATATGACATATTGGGACTTTTTCCCTCTTCGCTAAACCTGGTGGGGGCAGGGCCAGCATGTGACACACCCATGGGCCATGAGTTTGACACTCCTGCTCTATGCTATGCTTATTCATCTATCAAGCAAGATAAAAATTCTCTGTGATTTTTTTATATATTTTTAAGTAATGCAGGTGTTTGCCCTTTACATCAAAGTCATGTAAAAAGGTATTATAATTGTGTTATAATGATGTTACAGTTCAGGATAAACTTTACCAGCATATTAAATGCTAGGCTTCTGCCAGAAGATGATTTGAATAGCCCCCATGTTTATATTGCCTCTTTTCCCTCCTATTCCGCCGCAGAGCTCAGGATGGCTTACAGGAAAGTGTGGTTTACACCTTTCCACACTTCATGCTGAAATAACCCTTTAAGTGTTATAAAGACAGCTGTGTCTTATTGAACAACTAACCCTTTTTATTTTGTATTCTGAAGCATCTCATGTGGTGGACTGTAATTATATTAGTCTGTTGCAAGTCACTGTAAGTGTGTTGTTTTTTGGACCAACATGCGACTCTGTTCCTTTAACAAAAAGCATGTATACTTTTTGTTAGAAAAAGCTAGTGTCAAGGTTCCAAGTAATGAACCCAACCAATCCAGCAACTCTGAGACTCTTAATTTTCTCAAAGAACTGCTTTATTGAGTATGTCATTTCAGCACAGCTGAAATACAAAACCAACTCTGGCTATTTCTTGCACTTTCAGTACAATTAAAGATTAGACAGCTCCCTCCCTCATGGTCACAGGTCACACTGTCCAATTAGGTGTTCTGGCATCTCTTTGGTAACCTCTTCCAGTCTCTGTCCTGCACCTGTTGGGATGACCTTGGTTTCCATGAGATAGTAAGTTGTTGATGTCTGGTCTGACATTCCAAGCTCCCTCCTCCCCCCAAAGCTGAGAAACAGAGAAAATGGCTGTGACAGGCCTGATCCATTTCAAAGTTGACAGCTAGCACGTATTATTCAGGAAGAGCTGAAGGAAGCAAGATGAAGCACAAGGTACATACTGAAACCAGTGCAGGACATTGACATAGAACATAGAATACTAGAGATGGAAGGAACCTTGGAGGTCTTCTAGCCCAGCCCCGTGCCTGAGCAAGAGACTCTATACCATTTCAGACAAATGATTGTTCAGTCTCTTTTTGAAATCCTCGAGTGGAGCACCCACAATTTCTGAAGAAAAGTTGTTCCATTGGTTAATTGCTCTCACTGTCAGGAAATTTCTCCTTGGTTCTTGATTGCTTCTCTCCTTGGTTAGTTTCCGTTCATTGTTTCTTATCTTGTCTTTTGGTTTCTTGTTTTGCTTTGGAAAATAGTTTGACCCATCTTGGTAGAAGCCCCTCAAATATGGACATAGACATTGACATGGATGTAGACGTATACATGCACACAGATACGGACATAGATATGGACATTGATATTAACGTGACATGGACATTGGGACTGATAACAAGAGAGCCTCCTATCACAATCTGTATTAAGTACCAAATAGCTTTACCTTCACTTCTCCTTCTCTCCTTAAAGTATGGCTCTTGATTCTGATGAGAGGTCAGTCAGGCTGTCTGAGCTTCCCCTATGGTTGCCAAGAGTATATCATAGGGGGTTAAAAATATGAACTCAGATTGTTTCAACAAAAATACCATCTCTGGATCATGAGAGAACCTTCTTCCAGCTCACAAGTCAATGGAGCGTTCTAAATTGAGCATTGATCACATACGGTTGTTTAGGTTGTGTATGTGCCTGAGTGTGTATATACACTGTATGCAAGCACATGTACACTGAGAGAACAGAGGGGGAGAGGGGGGGAAATAAGCTGTCTAACATCTGGAAGAGCAGTCAAAACTGACATCTATGCTACTGATTGTGTTGTGGAAGATACGTTGCAAAAATGCATCTGTTAGGAAAATTAGACCAAAATGGTGTGGTCATATTTATGCATTTTAGGTTTAAATATTAGAAATGGTGGAAATAGATCCCTAAAATATTGAATGGAAAAATGAAGCTGCAAAAAGAAGCTAGTGTCTCTTCTTCATCCTTAGTGGCACTGTACAAGCAGTCCAGTGGTGGTATTCAGCAGGTTCTGACCAGTTCTAGAGAACCGGTAGCAGAGAACTGACAAATACCACCTCTGACTGGCCCCGCCCCCCTCTATTCTCTGCCTCCCAAGTCCCTGCTGATTGGCTGGATTCTTTTGTTGTCCTGCACAGGAGAACGAAGCTGGAAAGCAGGTTAGTGGGATGGGGAGGTAATGGAGATTTTACAGTATCCTTCCCCTGGAGTGGGAAGGGAATGGAGATTTTACAGTATCCTTCCCCTGGAGTGGGAAGGGAATGGAGATTTTGCAGTATCCTTCCCCTGCCAAGCCCACCAAGCCATGCCCACCAAGCCACGCCACACCCACCAAGCCACGCCCACAGAACCAGTAGTAAAAATTTTGAATCCCACCACTGAAGCAGTCCTCATTTACCAACTGCCTCATTCAGTGATCACTGAAAGTTTCCACACCATTGAAAAAATAGTTTGTAAATGTTCACAATGTTCCTGTGGTCCACATGATCACCATTTGGGACCTGAGCAGTTGGCTTTTGACAAGTCAATGAGGAAGCCAGCAGGACATTGAGAGTTAGAGTCATGTAATATTTCACTTTTCGACCTGTAGTGATTCACTTAATGACTACACTGGAACTGGCATTCTGGTTCAGTCACATGACGTTTCACTTAGCAACCATGTTGTTTAGTGGCAGAATTGCCAATCTCAATTGAAGGTGGTAAGTGAAGAATACCTGCATAGTATAACCAAAGGAAACTTTGCATCTTATTTCTATGAAGTTATTTATTTTTCAAAAAAACCCAAATCAAATAGTTCAAGAGTTCATTACAAAAGGAGATGATCAATACTTTAAAATTTTCTTCCCCAGTGCTCATTTAAAAATAGTTTTAAAGTATTTACTCTACCTTTTAATACATTTTAACTTGCCTTGTTTGAAATAAAATTGTTTGCCCCCTTGTATGACAAATAAGTGATGCGTATCAGCATTTCAAAATATTAATACTGCTGGACAGATTCTCAGCCCCATTATCATTTTCGAATGGCAATTATATTTTCCAACTATTAACAGTTTTGAAGGCTTCTTCCAGTTCTTCTCACATTTCATCCCAACTTATGACCATCAATGAATCCCTTGGCTGAGCTTGATTTCCACTTCTATTTTGCAAAGATGGGAAGAGAGACAAAAAAGGAGGTGGGATAGGACTAAAATCTTTTCAAGATCCTTCCCACCCAAATAATTCTCAGTACTTTCTTCAGAATTGTGCTTATCTACCCCCTCTTTTATTCCCACAAGTGTTCTTGAGATAACTTAATCCCACAGAAAATAACTAACCTAAGGTCATCTAGTAAATTTTGTAGCTGAACTGGGGCAACAGCATTTTCTGTTTCTTTTCCTATCTTGACCATTACACAGAGAGATGGCTTGTGGCTCAACTAATCATAAAGAGCAATGCCAAATCAAGCAAGGTTAATGTCAAAAACCTGACAAAAAAATGAAAAAGCAGAGCTAACCAGTTTGAATATGCAGGACTGTCAGTATTAAAATTATTCATCCAGTATACCTATGTAGACAATCAAGGCCTTAGGCAGGTTTATAGAATTTAGTTATTTCAGTAACTCTGTCCTGAATGATTTTAATTTTGTTTCTTTAATGGCCTGGATGTTTTTCCTCTATAGCTAAGTAGAAGAGCAGGAAAAGCTGTTCAGAATCTGAGTTGAAAACTGAAGGTTCACTAAAAGCTCCTCTTGATCATGGATATATTGTTATTGAAGTTTTGATGAGCCTTGATGTAAGGATACAACAATCCCAATTTACATTCTATCTACAACATTATACCTCTTCTTGACAAGACTCAGAATAATGGGGTTGAGAGAGGCCATGTAAGTATTAGAGCTTAGCATCCAGCTAAGTGCAAACATTCTGATTTCCCATCCACTTCGCAGATACTTGGTTGAATTGTTCTTATTTCTGAAAAGTTTTTTTTTGTTTCTTAATCTTATGTATTTATCTATCAAATTTATATGCTGCCCATCTTACAAAAAGAGACTCTGGATGGCATAGGACATTTAAGTAAGAGTTTTGTTGGTGCAGCTAAAATTGCATTTAACTTTTTTTGGCTTGACATCATACTGTTGGTTTATATTTAGAATCCAACCCTCTTTTTGCAAGAAGTATTACCAAGTTAGATATCACCCGTCCTATATTAATATATGCATTTTCTTTCATTTCAGTTATTATCTTTTCAGCACTCTAGCCCAGTGGTTGCCAACCAGTGGGCCGCAGCCATGAACAAATTTTGGTGGGCCACAGAGAAATCTGTGAATCTGGAATGAAGGCTATTGCTGAGCACACTGGGTTGTAAGCCACCCTGAGTCTTCGGAGAAGGGCAGCATATAAATGTAATTAAAAAAAAATCTCATCCCCAGAGCACCCCCCAAAGCAATTAATCCAGGCTGCACAGAAACACAAGGCTGCGCTGCCCACATGGCCTGCGGGAACCCTTCCCGCCCACTCACTCCTTAACTGGCAAACTTGCCTGTTAAATTACTATTTTTCCTTTTTCTGACCATCAGCTGTTCTGCTGTGCCGGGAGATTTAGATTAGCTAGGAAGCAGGAAATGGTTGGATTTCTGGCTTTCTAGCTAGTCTTTAGATCTTTGGCTCTGCTTTTAAGCACAGCCAAACCTCCCTTAGAACTGAAGGTTATATTATTCAGTGCAGACTGGCAAGCAAATTTGAGAGACTGAGCTAGCCGATGGCAGACAGATAGATCACTGAATGATTCTGTGAGCAACTCAATCTGCCTGCCTGCTTTGACTGATTTTGGGTAAAAGTTGCTCTTTTTTTAAAATAAAAAATGCAATATTTATATAAATATTTATTATATTTACATACAAGATATGCCCAGCCAGTCACATGACCACAAAGCCACACTCACAAATTAGGCCATGCCCCAGAACTGGTTAGTGGTCCCTGGGATTTAAAATTATGAGTTTGGTGGTCCCTGAGGTCCAAAAGGTTGGCGACCCCTGCTCTAGCCCTTACATTCACTTTTAATGTCATCTTTTATTTGTATCATCTGGAAATATAAGTTGTTTGTCCAGTTCTGTTCAAATCAATATGGCATGTGACAGGGCAATGGACTCAGGAGTGATCTTCGTGGAATACCATTTAATATCTCCCTTTAGTTTAATGAGGAACCATTGATGAACACACTTTGAATATGGTTTTCAAGTCAAGAACTATATATTCCATTTGTTTTGCCATTTAGCCTACACTTAAACTAACTTGCTAATCATCACATCATTGGATATGTTGTTAAAACTTAACTGAAGTCTATAGTTGTCTACACTATTTCCAAAGTTAACAAGATCGAAAGAATATTGATACTGTTGAACAGGGATGAGCCACAAATAAGGATTTAACTTATAGGAATACAGACTTAAACTGAATGTTTGGAACATATAATAGAAGAGGCAGTGGTCTCCCATTCATGGATGGATTGATCTTTTGGGGCTGTAAGTCCCTGTCCTGTGTAAATCTCTAATTCTCTGATATATGATGCAAATCAAGAAAAGAACCTCAGGCTTCTCTTATTCTTATATGATTCAGGACCAAGGCAGGTTGATGTAGATCAGGACTCTGTTATTTTAAATATGTATCAAATATAGTGAAGCCTTCTGGAAAGATGGTCCCATCCTTTTGATATTTCAAAATGCCCTGAAAACTTTTCTCTTTACCAGGCCTTTGGTGAGGATAACTGATGCCCCCTTTTCTCCTTTTCTTGCTGTTTGTTTTCTCTGACATCTTTATTTCTTTTTTGTGGATGCTATCTCTTTGTTTTTAACCATTAACAATTTGTAAATCACTTAGAGCCATGGGGAGTTAAACATCATATAAAAGTAATAAATTATCATTATTGTTGCTCTTGTTGTTTTTCTCAAAATTTCTCCTGTCTGAACTTTCTTGTCTGAACAAGAAACTTCAAATCTTTGTTCAGTGACATAGAACACACCCATATGTAAGAGGTTTCTCTTACAGTACAATGTACAAAAGTTAACAAATTGTCTACAATTGAATCCACCTGCTCTTAGTACAAAGAATGTACTAATTTAATTACTTGCTTAATTTACATTGTTTTCAATTAGTGAAGTATAGGCAATTTAAAAGTCATGGGATCCATTATTGGGATGCAGGCTGACTAAGTTCGATTTCATCCCATTTTTCCAATCTCAAGTTAATTGAATTCTATTTGCAACTTTCAAACAAACCCCCATTTTAAGGTTTATGATAATATGTCTTTAAATATATTTTTCCCTCATGCATTCATATTCATCTACTCATATATTTTCACATGCATTGAGGAGAAATTAGGGCCATGTGTGATAGGAGTTTAAATTTTTTGGACACCGGCAAATAGATCTTAGACAAACAGTCCCCTCGCGTAAATATAATGAACAGATTTTAAATCAAAACTTTCCCCAAACCTGGGGAAATTGGGAATAAAAAAACTATGAGGAAAAAAATCTCTTTCGTTGTGTTCCTCCCGTGAAATCTAGCATTGCACTTTGCAATTCATGTTAGGTAAGAGTGGGCTGTGGGTAAAAATGTGAAGAGAAACTCTTCTCTAAATTGAAATGCAAGGTTGTCCTTGCCTCCCCCTGCCTCCTCAGTAGGAAATCAAACCTTCAGACAGTTGAAAATTCATCCTGCACAGCATTATCCCAGACAAATTCTTCCATTGACAAGCCATTGTGATTTTTTTTTTGTCAGCCTGGGTGTTAATATTGTGTTCCTATTCTCCTTGCTTTCTATACTTTTTCACTACTTTAACTACATTAGTGTTTGACCTTATGCGTTTGCACCTTTTGGAAAGGATATTTCATTGGGCAGGTTCTGGGTTATTGCCTCCTTATTAGCATTCCTTTCCTGTCGCTGAGTATGCATTAAGGTTCAGATATTATTTCACGGGAATTCATTGGGTAGCTGAGCTCTGAATAAGTATAAGTATGCATATTTGACTTTCACAGTAAGTTTCAAAAGCATACAGGGTTCTACAGATAATGTTGTACCTCTCACTTTTATCATGTTTCATTTGCTACTTGAATTATTCTGTGTCTGAGACACAATTTAGAGTTAGTGCAACTCAGTATCAACTCAATGAACTATAGGTAGTCCTGGATTTACAACCACCATTGAGCCCAAAATTTATGCTGTTAAGCAAGATGTTTGTTAAGTGAGTTTTGCCCCATTTTATCACCTTTCTTGCCACAGTTGTGAAGCGAATAATTGCAGTTGTTCAGTTATAATAACATGTTTGTTAAGTGAAGCTGGCTTCCCCATTGACTTTCATTGTTAGAAGGTCGCCAAATCAGATCACGTGACCCTGAGACACTGCAAGCATCATAAATACAAACAGATTTCCAAGCATTTGAAGTGTGAAAAATGGTTGTATGTCACTTTTTTCAATGCCATTGTAACTTTGAATTGTCATTAAATGAATGGTTGTAAGTCAAGGGCTACTGTATTTTGTTATTCTGGCTCATCTTTTCTTGCATGCCCCTAAGGCAGGTGTGGGATTCTACCGGTTCGGCCTGGTTCGGGTGAACTGGTAGCTCCGATGATCAGCTGTGAGCAAACCAGTTCGCTCTGATGATCAGCTGTTGGGCCCACCCAAATGCCCCAGTTCTAGTCTGTGCTTTATATCCTGGCTTTCAAGCTCAGCTGATTTGGGCGGCACAGAGGATTGCTGTGTGTCAGCTGTTTAACACACAGAGATTGCTGGAGTAGGTCAGTAGCAAACGCTCTGAACCAGTTGTTACACTGGTTGAATCGCATCCCTACCCTAAGGGGAGCATACATTTCAGGGGTTTAATAGCATTGAAGCATTCATGTTGTATATTTGCACAAGCCCCTGATAGGACTTAATTATAAGTCATCCTTGACTTGCAACTATACATGTAGCTAAGTTACAACAGTGCTGAAAAAAGTGACTTTGATTGATCCTTGCACTTATGATTGTCAAAGCATCCCCACAGTCATGTGATTCCCAATTCAGACCCTTGGCAGCTTGTATGTACTTGAGATGCTTATGTGATCAACATTTACAACCTTGGCTTCTGACAAGCAAAGTCAATGGGGAAGGCTAGCTTCACCTAAGTATTGCATTTAACAACTGTGGTGATTTTACTTAGAACTGTGGCAAAGAATGAAGGCGGTAAAATTGGGCATGGGTCACTTAACAAACATCTTGCTTAGCAACATAAATTCTGATCCCACTTTGTGGTCACAAGCCAAGGACTACCTGTACTGCCTTTAAGAAGCATATGTCATTGCTGTTGCAAGCAGAATGCAATCAAAATCACCACATTATGAAAATGATATTAGGAACCAGGACATCTTTTAAAGCAGGGTCTCCAACCTTGGCCACTTTAAGACTTGTGGACTTCAACTTCCAGAATTCCTCATCCAGCTTTACTGGCTGAGGAATTCTGGAAGTTGAAG
This sequence comes from Naja naja, assembly GCA_009733165.1. Lineage (NCBI taxonomy): Eukaryota > Metazoa > Chordata > Lepidosauria > Squamata > Elapidae > Naja > Naja naja. Next base: position 78,594,933 of record CM019150.1, read on the forward strand.
TCCACAAGTCTTCAAGTGGCCAAGGTTGGAAACCCCCTGTTTTAACGCAAAGGAATCCTATTTTGTTCTTCAGCTCATTTTTTTTTACAAAAAATAAGAAGAAATGTCTAAGGTACTACAAATGGCCCTTAAGAGAACACTTTGCTGAGCCACCAATGCCCTATATAAAGAGAAGACTAGAGATTGGATTCTCTAAGTCCAATTTAGTTATTCAAAAAAGAAACACAAACTGAAATAGCTGGAGAAGAAATAGAAATTAATTTGGAGGAAACATAGTTTTCAGGCAAATCATAAGAAAACCAAAATTCAAATTAATAATATGAGAGAAGAAAAGTATTTGGGGAACATCTGCACTTCCACGCTCTTCCTTACATAAAGCAGTGTCACAGCAATGTCACTTAGTGAAATGTATATATTTCATGTATATCTTTCTCGTGATTAAATCTATTCTGGGGCTAAAAATTAAATTTAGAAGGGATCATGATAGCAGTTTTCTATTTATTTGTTGAACCTAGGATTTGTTCTTATTCTTTGCACTACAGTAAAAATAGCTATCTAATCTTCATAAAACCATATTAAAACAACATTAAAAACTATATGTATTAATAACCAGAACACATGTTCAGTCAGTAGATTAGTAAATAAATGGGCTTTTAAAACAACTTCATGGAAATTTTTAATTATTAATTAATTATATATTAATTAATGTAATTGTATTTTATTATAATATATTAATGTATTAATTATATATTATAGTATTATATGTTATTATAATTCTATTGTATTATATTAAATTATTGGTTTATGCTTCAGCTATTTAAAAAAAAACCTTTTGTGCTGTTATTTCTTGAGATCACTAGGTCAATACTAGATGTTGTTAGTCTGATAATGCTGCTCCAAGAACTTTATATGTTTTTTTCTTTATAATATAACCTTATTATCTGACAAATAAGCTTATAAAGATGTATAGAAGATGGCTTGATTTACTGCAGGGTTTATTACTGCAGTGTCTAACCTCAGGATGCTATTTGTATTTTCTGAGCAAGGCCAACAGGCAATGAAAAGTAGATTTCACAGGAAGATGATTGTGCCAGGTTGACCTCCTTCTCTTCATCAAAAACTCTTGGCCCATTACTATAGACATATTTTAAAAAAAAAAAACACAGAAAACAGTATATTTTTTTTAAAAAACAAGCAAATTTATAGAAAACCATTATTCAGTCAGTGCATGGTATTTCATTCAGTGCACAAGTGTGTGTCCTTGTTAGATATTGGAATGAACATTTCAAAATGATTGCTCTTGAGCAATGATCATAATTCAAATAGTAATATACAAAAAATCAACTTGGTGGTAGTGGTGGTGGTGGTGGTGGTGATGGAGGAGGAGGAGGAGGAGGAGGAGGAGGAGGAGGAGGAGGAGGAGGAGGAGGAGGAACAGGAGGAGGAACAGGAGGAACAGGAGGAGGAGAAGGTGAATGAGAAAGAGAAAGAGAAGGAGAAAGAAGATGAATTCTACCAAGTATTCCATTTGGCTAGCTGAACACTTCAGTTTCTCTATGACCAATTTCTGCTCTAATGAGGCTTTCAAATGGCTTAATGAGTTTATTTAAACAGATTACTTAAACTAACAACAGTGTGGAGGAAGTAAAAAGGGAACTAATGTTACCAAAATTAAAGATATGAGATTGGTCTTTTTTCTAGGAACAGTCAGTGTCTTATAGGATTAATCTCTTTAGAGGTTAATAGTTTATGTTACTTACTTTCAGACCTCATTGGGTCTTTTCAAATACTCCTATGCACTAGCAGTAGAAGTATTAATTGCACTAGTAATAGGAGTAGTATTTGCACACCTGTTTTCAAATTATACTTGTTATGTTTAGAAATATAAATCTTCCTCCCTTCATCTTGTGGTATGGATGGTACATATTACACTGTAGTACAGTGAAATTCATGTATAAAATAGTACCGAGATTGTGATTTATGGAAATTCAAGTGCACAGATTCACCGACTGTTAAAATGCTTTGATTGTCCTGAAATTTTGAAGATCCGTTAACAATATGGTTCCATCAGATAAGTGGTTCTACATGCACATTCAAAATCAGGAGTCCCCAACTCCCAGGTTGCAGTCCACTACCAGGACACGGCCTGTTTGCAACTAGGCTGTGCAGGCAGTGGGCAAGTGTGTCCACTCACATGAAGTGAACAAGCAGCGGCCATTTGACCTCTCACATGAAGCTCCCCTTGTACGAGCATTGATTGTCTTGTGCTCATGCCCAACCTTTAAGTGAGAGGTGGGCTTGTGCATCCACCCACTGCTCATAGAAATGGGGATACATGCACTTGTATGCACACGCCTGCCACTCACAGAGAACTATCCCCTCCCGCAGGCCATCAAGCCAGAAAGGTTGTGGAACACTGTTCTAAATGAAATGAGGAACTGAAGAACATATGGTTAAGCTACAAAACCAACTAGGATTGATGGAAATATCCATATCTCTCAATAGACTATGCTCTTATTCAGACAAAGAAGGGCAAAGATTTATATTTACATGAGGTAGGTATAGAAATTTAATCAACCATGATCTGATGTTGAAACATCTATCTTTTTTGTTTCTTTCCAAAGTCTTGCAAGTGATGATGCTATATTAAAAAGATATTTTTAGGAAAAAAAACAATGCTGTTTGTTATTGTTTGAGAACAATACGTTGCTGGGGAAGGAATGTGATACATGAGATGGGAAGGAATATTGGATTTAATGAGCAATAGGACTTTTCTCATTTTCCTTCCTATGTGTGAACTTAGAAATATGTTTTTGCTATTGTGTAAATGGAGCATCGGTCATCAGTATTGATCATGTCTGGAATAAAAATTGATTGCCCCAACCTGAGCTTTTTAGATGGATACTAAAATCATAAGGGCAACGTCTTTCTTGGGCAGATTATAGGGCTAATTAGATTAAGGATCAGAAGAGCAAGAAAAGGTTATGGGAACAGATGAGATGTAAGAGATGTAGATAAGGTCCTAAAAGGTCAAGTAGTAGAGGTCATGTTTTAATTATCTGATGGATTTATCTGTACAGAGTTACTTCTGAGAAGTTGTGAGGGGGTGGAAAAAGAGAAGCTACATTGGGATTAAGTTCTAACCACTTTCTTAGTTAAAGAATAAAGGAAAATAACACACACCCCTGAAGATTATTGTTTTAAAAAGGTTACAAGAAAAATTATTCTAATTAGAAAAAGGTTTTTTCCCCAAATCATGTTCTTGAACCAGGAATACGTTAAGGGAAAGTACCTTCTGGAACAATCTGGGAGGGGGTGAACTATTTATGGTGCTTCTAATCTTGTGACTGCCTGACTTTTTCCTTTCGATCTCTCTCTGGTACCTTCATGACACCTCAGTTTTATTTTTATAGAAAAATTTTAAAATGTCATTGAAGAGGAAATTTGGGGAATAACATAAAAGGTGAATGAAATAGGAACTTGGCATATGGCACAAGTGTCTTTTTGTTTGCCTGATATTGAGGTCAAGCTTCAATATGACCTTGTGCATCTTTGTTCTCTGGACAAAAGTGAATATGCTCTGATAGATGCTTGAAACAATTACAGTGAGTTAGGGGAATTCAAGCAAAGAACTGGGAAAAACAGTTCATGCCTTCAGGGCCTCATCTCCAATAGAGATTGGAAGGAAAAATAAACTTGAAAATATAAAGAACAAAAAATACAAGAATTGGGGGAAAATAGAATTGGAAAAGCTGGTACCCATTGTTTGGTGATTAAATCAAATATTCTTGCTTTTTGTGTTTTCATAATATACTAAACTAAACTCATTTTCCCCCTATTTGGTACTACATCCTCTTTAGTGACATTGAAGAAGGAGTGATGAATTTATGGTAACCAAAACTCAGAAAGAATCTGATAGCATCTTTGGAGACTAATCAATTTTATAAAAAGGCATACACTTTTGTGAATTTTCACTCACTTCATCAGATTTGTAGAGTGGAGAACTTATTTTCTTTTCTGGAATGCAGTGGACAAGCAGAAGATTTAAAGTTAGAAACCACTACTAGTAACTTGAATACCTTTTAAAGATGTGTAATATAAGTCCAAACTTTTAACAATAAATAGATGGGCTAGTATTTTTATTATTATTTTTGTTGAATAAGTCATTAACATGACACTCACAATCACTATGTTTTCTTGTGAAATTTCAATTTATCTAGGGGAAGGGGTGTCAAACTCATGGCCCGAAGGCCAAATGTTGGCCATGCCCATCCCAGTTTAGTGAATGGGGAAAAGTCCCAATATGTCACGTGACAACATGAGTTTGACACCCCTGGTCTAGGGGACTGAAAAATATTTGATTTATTGTGGACTATTAATTACTCTAGAATGAATTTCCAAAGTTTGAACTAGGAACTGAGTGTGTTCAGTCTGCCAAAAATTTTAGTTGCTTGAGTTTAAAACCATGTATCCATGCACACAATCATTTCATGTATGTATACTGATAATAAAAAAGCAATATTGAAATTTCTCTAAGTTTGACTGTTTTAAGGATTCTTTTTTTTATGCACTGAATTACTAATAGTCAGGGGTGGGATTCAAATTTCTTAACAACTGGTTCTGTGGGTGTGGCCTAATTTGTGGGTATGGCTTGGTGGTTCATGTGACTGGGCAGGCATGGCTTGCTGACTGGGCATGGCTTGGTGGTCATGTGACTGGGTGGGCATGGCTTGTATGTAAATATTATAAATATTTATGTAAATATTGATTTTTTTATAAAAAAGAGCAACTTTTAACCAAAAGCAGGCAAAAGAGGCAGGCAGATTGAGTTGCTCACAGAATCACAGATTCACTTAAAGATCTTCTATCTGCAATTGGCTACCTGAGTCTGCACTGGGAAGCTTCAGTCCTAAGGAAGGTTCGGTTCTGCTTTTAGATTAGCTAGAAAGCAAGGATTTCATTAGCTAGAAAGCAAGGATTTCCTGCTTTCTAGCTAATCTAAATCTCCCGGCAGAGCAGAACAGCTGATGGTCAAGGAAAAAAAAAGGAAAAATAGCAATTTACCAAACCGGGCAAGTTGGATGGCTCACATGCCATGTATGGAGTGAGTGGGCGGGGAGGGTCGGGACCAGCCAGTGAAGCGATTTGCCGGTTCTCAGAAATGCAGACAATTGTGTGTAATGTTTGCAAGAAATCATCAGCTGTGCCACCTGGACAGCTGACAAGCGCTGCACTCCGGTGTGCAGCATTTGAAAATCCTCTTGTTTCCTGCTTTTTCAACCTCAGCTATGCCGTGCAAGGCAGCTGAGGAGGGAAAAGCAGGGAATAAAGGACAGCCTAGAGCCCGGGCAGGCGAGTGGGCCAAACACTGAACCAGTTCGGTGTCAGCTGCCCTTCCCAGCTACAGGTTCTATAGAACAGGGCCGGACTGGTAGCATCCCACCCCTGCTAATAGTGATTTTTCAAGAGGCATCTGGACTTTCTGGTTTTCCTTTGAAGATGTTTCACTTTTCATCTGAGAAGCTCCTTCAGGTGTGACTAGATGGTGGGGAATGAAAGGATTTATATTCAGACAGCTGGTGATTTGCATTCTTTTACCTAGTTGTTAAGACCACCTGGAGGTTTATCTGTGTTGTCAGGATCACCTGAGTGGTGCAAATGGGTGTGGAACCTTCTTGGAACTGTTGAAAGGAATAGGGATACTTTATAGATCAAGAAAATACCCTAGAAAAATAATCCTGGTGCAAAGGCATTTATAACTGCATAAAGATTGGTTTTGCCGTGTTTCAATACTACATAAGAATTAACTAAAGTTATTAACCAAAATAAATAGTCCAATACTGAAATTAAGGATATTTTCCCCCAATCAAAGCAACATTCAGAACAAAGTAAATTTAGGGCAAACAAAACAAAATAAATTCCTGAGAATTTCTACTTGGAAAAATCTGTTGCAATTTCCAAAGATTATAGAAAAATATCAGGCCTATTAAATCTATTTTTGTTAGCAATATGTTCTTTTTTTTCCCCTGCAGAATTTTTTTTCCTCATAAAGTATCTCCCTGATGCTCAAGCATGAGGTAATGGAGGAACCTACTCTAATTATATTAGATATCTTATCTTGAAATGTATAGGGATAAACAGAAAGTGGAGGCTTTTAGCATATGGCAAAAGGACTAAATGCCCAGCATGTTAGCATTTCTGCTTAAACTGAAAACAGGCCTGTCCATTAAGGCAGGATATATCTGTATATCTTTCAACGCAGCATGCAATTAAAGCTAGCAAAGGATAAGAGAAAGCAATTAGACTTGGAAGAATTCTGGAAGATACCTTCTCCCAAACTATTGTGGAGAAATAGAGTGATCTGCAGCCTAAAGAAATTTCAGGAACTTGAAATAATCATTGCAATCATTCCATCTGTTTGGTAGAGAAGCATATTTCTATAAAATCAGTCCTAGAATTTGTTTTGGAAGTAGAGTGGAACTGAGAAAGTTCCAAAGCAGATTCCCCTCCACCCAACCCATAGGCAATGATGGTCTTTTTATGACCTGTAGACTTCAACTCCCAGAATGAAATAACTTTAGATAAAATATTTATTGCTGAATGGGCCTAATGCAAGGTCTAAGGGCAATCATCCACATTAAGGGCATATTGTAGCTATGGCATATATTTGTCATTTTATTTCCCAGGTATGTGTACACTGTTAAGCAGACCTTGGTAACATATTCAGTTCTTTTATAGTTCTATTGTGTATGCTTTCTGGGTTTCTCTTAAATAAAACTTTGGGAGCATATGGAATTTCTATTTAAAGCTGAACAGAGCCTCGCACATTTTCAAGCAGTTCCCTAAATTATTTCATGGCAGGTTCATTGCTAAACGATTTTATAATTTAATAACAATACTTAGACAGGATGCTATAACCCTATGCTCAAGTGGGTTAGAGTTAAGCCATAGTAGCTGTATCATCAGTGGTTTCTTGTGAAATTATAAAATAACAGGCAATTTCTCTTTCTTTTTTTAAATAATAATTTTCTCACAAAATTCTTCCAAGCTTTAACAAGCCTCTTTTGTAAGTCCAATTATCTAGGTCATTCTCTAAGTTTGTTATTTGTTTCTTATATCCCTTTTTAATTATTAGCACATCAGTCAGTTTCTACTGTATATTCAATGAGACATTTTTTCCATGACACTATTGTAGTCTGTCATTTTTAAATCCACTTTCAAGTCAGTTTCTATCTTCTGAGGTTGAACTTGTTTCTTTTCCACAATACCTTCTAAACTCTAGTGTATGTGTCCATACATGCTGCAACACATAGCGCTACAGTATTGTGCCTCTCTAGTGTTTATAGTATTTATAGACACAAAGGCAGAAACTCTTAAAGTTGACTTGTGGATCCTTCATTCAGAAATATCCTTTGATATGTCCAGTGTTAAAATATTTTGCTCCATTCAGCATAAATCAGATTTAAGTGTTCTTGCCTTTTACTTATAATTTTCAATTCCTTCTAGTTCCCTCTAATGTCCAAACTTCAAAAACCCATCCTATCATTTTTTTAAGAATTAAAAAGAAAACTATTTTCCCACAAGAAGGATTCCTATACTTAATTCCAAAATTATATTTCAAATCTATCTGAACTCTTAATTCATTTGTAAATTTCTACAAACAAACAACCTGAGTCCTTAAAATTGTATTTAAAACTTCTTTTACTAAGAATTGAAGAAGATTCACCCTATGCTGTGAAACATATTACCCTAAGGGTTCCTTACACCTGAAAGTAGTAAATAAAGAATTTCCAAATGTGATTTTAAAAGGAAGTATGTGGACCCAGAATCCTTAGATGTACCTTTGAGCAAGATGACTGTTTCCTTGTCTTCCAGAGCTCTAAATCCACTTATGAGCTTTCTTGCAGTCTCTTTGTGAGAAGTTCTTATGGACAATCTTATAACCTCTCTTTGTCCAGAGAGGAATTACAAAGAGTTAGTCTACTCATTGGCTCGTAATCCTGCCATGGTTGTCGATTCTACTTTTCATGAACTGGTCTGCCATTTTTTTCTTTGTCTTCTTTTATGCTACCATATTTAGTTTTCAAAAATTCCAGACTACCATATGATGGTAGCAAAGAGTCATATGTGTTGCCAACTAGTGCTCATCTGAGATACATACCCTGGCTAGATCTTCCTCTGTCTTATCCACTTATTTCAGCTTTCTTTACTTAATGCTATGATTTCACAAGTTCATGCAGTTATAGTTGTTGGAGTAGAAAAGCATGATTGTCAGAGAAATGTCATTCTTAAGTGGCAGGATGCTGTCATTTCATTTTTAGATTAAGGGTTGGATGGTAAATCTTGTGGAATGATGGATGGAGTGTTATTAATATAAGTGCGAAAAACTTTGTGCCTCAACAAAGAGGCATAAGGTATTGTTACCATCACTGCAAATTGAGAGTTATGCCCTGCAGTTGTATAGCTAACCAACACCTTAATTATAATTGTGAGCTAATCCATTATGATGATCTAAACCAAAGTTATTTAATTTTCCTATCCTCCATGGCAACCTTGAAGGCAATCCCTTTATTTACAACAAATAACTGTATCTAGTGAAAGCTACCATCTATAGTTTTCTTTCTAAGATAAATATAAAGAATGTAAACAACCTTCCCTGTTGTATTGGTCAGAGGTTTGAGAGAGCAAAGTGACTGGGACAAAATTTCTGTGGAGGATGATCTTCTAAAGGCTAAAATGTCACCATCTTTTGTTTAATGAATATTGTCTGGATCATTTTGTGAATCAAGTGCATTTAGATACTCAAACTTTATTTTGTTTTAATTTAATACAAATACTTTGTTTCTTCATATCTTCACATTATTTTTTTTATTAAGCATTCTTAATTTTTCTTCTGAATTCCACATTTTAAAATGAGACATCTTACCTTATTTGGAAGAAGGTGACTTAATAATATTTGTATTAATTCTAATAAGTTTAAGAAAATATTTTTCTTAAAATCCACGAGAGACTGCTTTATTTGCACAACTGAAAATTCCATCCCACTACTTTAATTAATTCTCAACTAAATATCCAGCCTACTATAACTCTAGAAATACTTTTTGGATAATGAGTGTGTTCCATTATTGTGATGTGCACATACTGTGAAGATTTCATGATTTTGACTTATCCCTTCATTAAAAAGAGGCTAAATTCAGAGAGGCAGAAGGAGAAAGCATTCCAACTGGCCGAAGTAATACTGACGATCCATATTTCAGTTTATTCTCCAGCAAAGAAACTCATCATGTAACTTTAGGCCAGTCCTGCTCTCTTAGTCCAATCAATGTTGCAATTCATGTTTTGATCTTTTAATTTGAAAAATAAATATAAACTAATAATCTAGTTATTAGGAAAACTGTTTGAAACCTTACATTTGCTATTTCATAAGATGCATGCTCTGATTTTGCTTCTTCGGAAGCTTCCCCAAGTCTCTTTTAAGATGCAATCCAATACATACTTATTTTCGAGTAAATCACAGGGGGTTTATTTCAGGAAAGAGCACTGTTATTGTAAGAAGATAGTTGCAAAAATGATTGTAATAAGACATGGAATGAGAATAATAAATATCCCTAACTAAACAATATATTCAGCTATGTTAGAAAAGTTGGGAATATAAGGCAGAGTTCTTTACATCCAGAACAAAGCTCTCACAGGTATTTCATACGTTAACTCTCTTTTCAACTTATAGCCAATTAACCTTTATTTACTGAAGGAATGGTGACATTTTACTTTAATTGGCAGGCTAGCCCTGGTGCCAATGAGTGGAGTTCTGAAAACTCTGCTGGAAAATCATGGTTTATTAACACATAATTAAGCAGTTGTAATAGATTCCAATGAAGTATGCCTATTGCCTAAGGAAGTAGATTATTGAGCATTTTTACTTACTGATAGACTACGGAACTGAAAGTTGTATCACAAGCCTTAATATGTTAAAATTTCTAATGTGCCAACAATTGAATTACAATGTTATTTAGTAGCTTTTATATCATTTGCCTCTTTACCAGTAAGATCTTATAAATGTTAATGATGCCAGTATCTTACAGAGCTCCAAGAACACTATATTCCTGTAATACAATCCAGATACATTTCAAGTTAGATACAATGGCAATTCAATTTATTTGTGATGTGTTTATGATGATCATTGAGCCCATTAAACTTCCTTTAGCACAATGACATCATTTAGGATAGGAGAGCTTAATTTCCATTATGAAACTCTTAAGAAGCACATAGCCATCTCAAAGAACATGCAGAGCCAAACCTATATAGATTGCTTCAAAACTATATGATTATCTCTTCAGGCATTTAAGTATCAGAAAGTATCTGTACTCCACATGCCATAGAACATCTAAAAAAATCCATCTAAAAATGCAGCTGGATTTGCTACCCAGATGATGATAATTAAGAATGGGAACATTTGCTGGTGATTTTTCATTCACTCAACTCACTGTTCTTTTAACTCGGCTGGTTTCCTACTCAAAATTCACTTAGTCTAAAATTTGTACGACATTGCCTATCTGTTCTGAATAATAACTTACCATACATTAATAATAATAGCTAAAGCGATAATTACAGGATGTTAAATGTTATTCTACTTTCTGTCATATAAAACTTTTGGTATTGTTTATTACCGTTCAACTTTTTAAAAAAGTATTCCAAACATATTACACTTCTCCAGATGTTTGACAGTATTAATGTGCTGGAATATATCTTAAAGAAGTAAAATAGATCATTTTCATTGCAGATTATAATGTAGTAATAGTAATAGTAGCAGTAATAGTAATAGTAATTACACAGAGAGCAGTGTGAAATCTACGGGTTCATTAGCTAGCATTGGCCTTTATTTGTACTGAATTCTTCCCAAGAACCTAGGATGTGGTAAAATATCAGCATAGAATATACGCAGATCCAAGAAATGTGGTCTTTTTGTAATTTTACTACTGCTGCTGCTGCTGCTGCTGCTGCTGCTGCTGCTGCTGCTACTACTATTTACACAACAATGTGGAAATCACAGCTGTCAATTCTGTAGTTTGGTATTGGCCTTCATAAGCAATGAACTTATCTTCCCAAGAATCTAAGCATTGTAATTTATTGGCATATTATTTATTTATTTATTTATTTATTTATTTATTTATTGGCATATTATTGTTATTATAGATTGAGACATTTTTGGAAACCAGTAGAAATCTGAGATATATACTATTATCAATGCATTTTTTTTTCATTTCAGTCACTATACTAAATCCAAGTGCAATTTATTATTGTTCCATTATATCCCACACCTTCTTGAAGGAGCAAAAACCAATATAATTACGCTCTTTCCCAGATTTCATTGTACAATTCTGTGAAATATGTTACACTGAGAGTGCCTTTTCTAACCAAAATTTTCTGTAGCACAATATACTGTATGACTCCAGAAAAAAAAATGAGGTGGAAGGGAAACGAACTGAATTTGCAAAATATGGGATAAAGCCCTTTTTTAGGGCCTCTTCTGTGGCACATGAGAAAGAAAAGAAATATTTATCCTCTTACCCAACTTCATCAACACATGTTGCCTAGGTGGATGTTTAGGATAGTTAAAAAGTATCAAACTATGATTAGAAAAAGTGGGGAAAAGCCTTTTGGTAGGATATGACATGTCTACTGGCACGTGAACCCAGCCTGCCTTCTATGGAATCCTGGAGAGCACAATTGGCCCATTGGAGATAAAACATGGCCAAGCAGCCTGTGGGGCTTGTGATTTTTATCTTTTGTGAGTCAGGCCAAAGATCTTGAGAGTGAAGGGGTTTTGTGAGGGGATCTATTGATAAAATGGGAAACTCTTATTATCTTGAGGAGATTTTATTTGGGCAAGTTGTCCTTTTTTGCCAATTTCATCAAAGTTTAAAACATTCTTTGTCAATTTCAGTCTTGGTGTCAAATTAGTTTAAGTAACTTTTGTTCTATTTGATTAGAGTTCATTGCAAGGTCAAGAAGAAGTGGGTGAAAGGTGCCATGGTGCAGGGCTTTGTCCTCTTCCCACACTTTCTTTCGGTTGCTTACTAGAATCCAACAGCTATACATAGTAGCTTTCCAGCAGATAGAAATGGAAGAGAATTCCAAAGGTGCTTTTTCAAAAGGTAACTGGACCTTTGAGAAGCCATTTCGCTTGTCATCCAACAAGCTTCTTCCCTGAAGAACTGAAGAAGCTTCTTGAATGAGAAGCAACATATCTTCAAGCGAAACAAGCTTCAGTTACCCTTTGAAAAGGCACCTTTGGAACAACTGAAAATCTCCATAGACAAATGGAAGAGAAGAAATCATTAAAATTATATTCCTACTCCACACCTTGAAATGTGAGTAGAAGCCAGAATTGATATTCAGCAGGTTTTGACCAGTGGTGGGATTCAAATATTTTTACCACTGGTTCGGTGGTAAAAAATAATAAATTTGGCTTGGTCAGCATGCTTTGCATGCATGCACACAGTTTGCATGCATGCGCGCACCAAACATGCACTCTGTGCAGGCATAGAGGCATTTGCGCAGGTGCAGAGGCATTCTAACTCACCTCCTGCAAGCTTGCACGATCCCAGTCGCTTCAGCAGCTGCTACGCAGCATTCTTCTGTGCTACACAAAGCAGCTGTGCTTCAAATTCAGAGGATAAAGGTGAGTATGGGAGCCCGGGTGGGCGAGTGGGCCCAACAGCAGAGCGGCGGAGAGAACCGGTTCGGTCTCTGCTGCTCATCGCTGCTACTGGCTCGGCAGAACCAGGCCAAACCAGTAGAATACCACCACTGGTTCCAACCAGTTCTGGAGAACTGGTAGTGGAAATTTTGAGTAGTTTGGAGAACCGGCAAATTCCACCTCTGACTGGCCCTGCCCTGTCTATTCTCTGCCTCCTGAGTCCCAGCTGATTGGCTGGATCTGCTTTTGTTGCCCTGCAGAGGAGAACGGAGATGGAAAGCAGGTTAGTGGGGTGGGGAGGGAATGGAGATTTTGCAGTAACCTTCCCCTGGAGTGGGGTGGGAATGGAGATTTTAAAGTATCCTTTCCCTGCCATGCCCACCAAGCCACGCCCACCAACCCGCACCCACAGAACCGGTAGTAAAAAAATTTGAATCCCACCACTGGTAAAAGCTCCACTTGCTTGAACATAAAACAAATTCTGGAGTATCCCAGAATCCTACTTACATTACAATAATATCAATTTCAGTTTGCTTCTGTTATTTTTACTTTATTTTTAACAACTTTCATTTTCAGGAGCTTTTGTGGAAAAAATGTGACCATCTATTTAAAAGCAACAGTTAGCACTTTCTTTTAAAAAAATATCACTCTATTTTAACAGTTCTTACACTCAATGCTCAATATCCAATCCAAACCCAGTCACTTTGAAAAATCCTGGCTTTTGCAGATGACCTAAATACGACTCTTATCTGGATAATGCATAAAAGACATATGTTTGAACTGAAGAAAGTGCACTGAGTTGCTTTTCAAGGGCAAGCTGCGGTTTACAATTAGTAGGAAAGTACATCTATGAAATGATTTATTTTTCAATTTTTATGTACTGCAATAAGTCTCCACACCAACTCTCCACTTTGCAATACTGTAGCTACCATTCTTTTAAAGGGAGTGCATTTGAAACATGTTGTGGTATGTGTGTCATTTAGCTCTGCTTGTACAGGAAAGCAAGAGTGAAATTTGAGATGATTTAGGTTTCAAAAGCCAGTTTCATCACAGAAGGCATTCTCCAACTTGAACTGTCAGTTCCTGAGTATATCATCCATAATGGGTAAACATATCTGCAGGGTTCTGGTTTGAAGGCTATTTCCCTAAAACTAACTTCCTATATCCCCTCACATCCTGGACATAAATTGTTTCAACTTCTACCCTCAAAACGACGCTACAGGGCACTGCACACCAGAACAACTAGACACAAGGACAGTTTTTCCCCAAATGCCATCACTCTGCTAAACAACTAATTCTCACAACACTGTCAAATTATTTACTAAGACTATATTACTATTCTTCTTCTCATCCTTCCTAGTACCTATCTCTTCCCACTTATGACTGTAACCGTGTTGCTTGTATCTTTACAATTTATATTGTTTTATTTGTTTCCTAGTGTAATTTGATTGCTTATTAGTAACCTATGGCTAAGTGTTGCATCTTATGATTCTTGATGAATGTATTTTATTTTTTCTTTATGTACACTGAGAACATATTCACCAAAGACAAATTCCTTGTGTGTCCAATCACACTTGGCCAATAAGGAATTCTATTCTATTCTATTCCAATAGGCAGGAAAATATTCCAAAAGCTCTATCTACGAAGAGTGAGAAAAGTTCAACTCTTATCAGAATTTTTTCCATTTCTTGACTGTTTCTTTTCGGTCATCTCTAACTCTGCAATTCCAGTGAGACTCAGGTTTTTTTCTGCAATTGAGGGACCAAGTGGGGTTGAGAAAAGAGCAACACTGACAGATCACCTTGTATATCATCAGTCAAAATGAAAAATATATCGATATTACCCTATTTTCTAACGTTCTTGAGAACAATTTGAAGGGAGGCTAGGACATGAGACTGTCACTGTCAATTCTGTAGCTTTATGATACAGCTGATAAAATAAATAATTTGGGCTAGCTTTTTTAGAAGTCGCTGGCAGAAAGATTCACGTTATTTCAAGGATGGTTACTCTATAGCACTTTTATTTTTCTTCTATTCCTTATGTTTCCCAGCATAGTATTTGTCATTTTAGCCTTCTGGTTTGCAATCTGAAAATGCATTTCACACAACTTGGCTCATTTCATCTTAATCATCCTAAGTAATTTGGTGTTGTCAGGTTTGCCAAGGTTCTAGAATTAGGGGACAAATATAAAATCTTCTCCACATTTTATCCACTTCATATAGTTTTATTCATTTTTTTCTATACACGTCCCCTTATTAGTTACCTTGTCTTCTGAGCTAACTAAAAAGTCCTGAACTTTGTAACTTTCTGCATAATGAAACCTGTAGAAATCTCTACTGAATTAGAATCCTTTTCTGTCAAAGTCAAGATTTAAGTTGATAATGAATGGGGACTCTTTAAACATACTTGCAGGAACAGAATTATAAAGAAAACAGTGTTAATCTTTAAATTAATTGCTTAAGGAGCCACAGCAAAGTGCAGTGGCATTCATACCCAGCTTGTAAGTTTTCAAAAGCATCTGATTGGCCCACATAAAATCAAAACACAGTAAGAGAAGCTTTTGTTCAAACTAGCAGCATTGCTGTTTTTATATCCTTACTTTTTTAACAAACAGATTTAATACTATTTAGCTCAGCTTGTTCTGTTTTTCAAGGTGTCTATGATTTTATTCATTTTATTTTTATTTATGCCTTACAGGATATATCTTCCTTTTCATAGGAGTTTACAATGAGATGATCTCTTCTTCAATTTTTCAATGCAACAATGGTGATGCAAGTAGGCCAGATTAAGTATTTAGTGCTGGCCCCAAAACAGTATGGATTTAAAGGTTCCCAGATGAAACCTGTCATCCTAATAATAACCTCTACATATTCAAACTTATTAGCTGTCATGCCCCTGGTGGAGACTGACTCTGAGTCAGAGGAGGAACAGCCGACAGGGAGTGGAAGTGTGGCTTTGGAGGTTGTGGAGGAGGCTAGGGAAGGGCAGAGGCTGGCTGAGCAATCAAAGGAAGACCCAGGCCCATCCCTTCTCCATCCTAGGGCACACAGGGAGGAGAGGGTAATGGAGAGACGTGGAGAGGGCTTTAATTTTCTTCATGGGCTACAGCTGTGACAACTGAATAAGAGGACAGACATGCATATGGGCAAATGCTGGAAACAAAGTGTGGAAATATCTCTAGGTTATGGTTCCTCTCTGAGTTTAGCATCCTTCCCAGTGTGTGTTCTGTTATCTGTGGACGTCCTCCAGCCCTTATCTTGCCTGGTTTGTGTTGTTTTTTTCCTCCTTCTTGTAACTGTTTGTGTGGGAGTTTTTTGTCTTCTGTCAAGGATATTGGAGCTTGGAAGCAAAGTGAAGGAATAAAAGGGGCTCCACTGGGTTTTTGTGACTGTGTTTGTTTTGTATCACCACCCTGGGTCATCACATTAGCAGAAAAACACCAGGGAAAAGGATGGAAGCCTAAGCAAAATATCACTTTTTGAGTTATTTGGAAAAGACGAATGAAATTAAACTCAGAAGGACAATACAGAAGTTACAGAACATGCCATGAAGATGGACATGAACTCTGAAGCCTATTTTAGGTAAAGCAAAGGGAACAATTTTGGCAGATGATACTGAACATTACTGTTGGTATCTAGGTGATACTCTTGAATCTTCCCCCTTCTTGGAAAATTGAAATGTGATGTATGATATAGCCTATCCTTCACCTTCTCCATTCATCTGAATCTGCTGGTGCAGTCACTTACTTCTCATGAAAATTCCACATTGGTCTCTGTCTCAGGACTCAAACTGAGTTTGAATCCATAATGAACTAATTGAGCTCCAAATATGTGACCAATAGGACTTAGATCTGAATAATCCTAGTTGTATTCCCCTTCATGATTAGCTTCTTCTTTTTTTTTCCTAGTTGACAAGGTAATTCTTTGATGGCTATTTGTCACTGACAGAGACATCTTGCTCAAACAAACTGGGAAGTGAATAAGAAAGGGAAGAAGACCGAAGAGCAGTAACCTGGCAAAAAGATTCAGCTTTTCATCTGCAGCAGACTCCAGAGTCAGTGAATCGTTTGACAAGGAATGATATACATAGGCAAAAGAAATGGGAACTACGGTATCACTGAATGCAAGCGTAAAACAGCAAGTACAGTACAGGCAATGCCATCCTTCTTGTAGTTCCATGACACCTCACTCTTTTCTTTCCAGTACAAACATTTACAGATAAAATTCCCTTTTCTGCCTACCTTCCAGGCCTCAGAGAGCCAATCCTGAAACCACAGGAAGTATGTTGGATGCTACCAACAACAACCATGTTACTGCTGTGAAGCAGAAATTTGATCTTTCATAGTAACAAGAAACAGGTCTAAGTATAGAGAGATGGCTGGGCTAGGGACATAGCTGAATGAACCAATCACCTAGAAATATTTCGTTCTTCAGAATGGGAGATGTGGTAAATAAAAGCTATTTGTTCCACAGCATCCCCCCCAAGCCATTGATTCTCAAAGTCCATAGACAAGTCCACCTCCCCCAACATAGGTCTCTGCAATGCTTCAGTTCCAATCTCAAATGATAATTATTTTTGGATTACAAATGTTGCTTAAAACATTGCTTTAAAATGGAAGGCACATGAAGCTATACAAAAATGCATTTACAAAGAGTATTATGTCACCATCAGGCAAAAGATTTCTCATGTTCTTAATGTCAAAAAAGTATGAGACAGAAGATTGTTTAACTGGTGGGGAAGGGTTTCTACTTTTTCCAAGTGCTTATATAGTATTTCACAATTGCATAAATCCTGAGATACACTGGTTTAAGCACTATAGCAAATAAATCATTTGCTGATAACTGTATGCATCTGTGAGATTAACCTCCAAAGAATCAGCAGGAAACAGCTTCTTACAAAAATGGATATAAATAAGAATCTCTCTTGCTTATGCACGCATCCTCATTGGTAAAATTTGCAGCACTCCGACCACATGCCATGATGCATACCAAACATGATTTTGTTGTTCCCCCAGGAAAGGAGAGAGTTTGGTGGCTGTTGGAAGGCTTCCCATTCCACATCAAACCACTGACTAATGTAACTGTCAACATGCACATGATAAAGCAAAAGTAGAATGACACTATAATGTTCTCTATAATGTGAAAACAAGGCTAACCCTACCATGAAACAAACACCACAAGCAGCAGATGTGAAGGGCAATGATTGCAAATTTAATGCATTCTGTTTTTAAATTGTTGTACTTCTTTTTGTTCTTCTTCTTCTAATGTTTTTTTTAATTGTTTCTAAGTTGAGGGTGCACAGGGACCTAGTGGTTAAGATGCTGGGTCATTTATTGGAAGGTTGGCAGTTTGAGACCTATACACTGTGGGATGGAGTGAGCTCCCATTCTTGCCCCTAGCAGTTTGAAAGCTGCAAATGTGAGTGGAAAAATGGGTACCACTTCAGGGGGAAGCATTCTGTGCCCCTCAGCATATAGTCATGCTAGCCACATGACCACATAAGCATCTTCAGACAATGCTGGCAGCCTTGACTAAAAAACAGAGAGGAGCAGCACCACCTACAGTACAGTTGGACACTTCTGGACAGGGGAAACCTTTACCTTTAAAAAAAAAACTGCACATATGCAAGATGGGTAACTAATAAAATTGAAAAATCAATCCTTCAATCAATCAGGTTTCCCTGACTGTGAATTCTGAGACAACTGAATAGTTTCACATCCTATCCCATACCTTTAAAATTATTTGGTTTCATGAAGGATGGTGGGAAGGGACCATCTTATAGCCAAATTCAAAGCAAAATCAAGTGCCAGTAAATTTGTTCTCTGTGTATAGGTTTTGAGGTGGTTCTTTGCCCTAGCCAGAAATATCTATTTTGCTAGAAGGCACCATCATTTTTTTAACTTTTAAAAATTGTATTGATGAAGTATAGCAACTGGAGTATATGATGAAGTATAGCCTAAAATATAACATTGCTAATATAATAAAGAATATAAATATAAATAGTAGTTAATTGTATGACATTTGAAGAAACCAGATATACCATGAAGTATTAATATAGAACTAGCTCAACCCTTGATATTATTAATAAATTATTAAATCTAGCTATATAGACCATCTGTTACTTCATCTTCTCAGTTTTAATACAGTGTAGTCAGTATTGTACAATAATATTTCTATAATATAGTTAAATTCTTGACATTCTGTTATTTAAATGCTGTTTAGATGCTTTAGAGTAGTAAATATAGGTAAGTGGGTATTCTATTAATATTAATTAGTTCTGAATATTCAGGTTACAAGCACTATGATCCCTTAACCTTTTCTTTAAAATTAAACATTAAGATTGAGTAAGAAACCGAAGGAAGACCACACATCAAGCTATTTGTTTTATAACAAATGGTGGGGTGGTTTTTTTTGCAGATTCTCATTTAATTTGATGAGACACGTGGTGAAATGTTCATTAAAAGGGTCTGATATTCTTGCACTTTTTAACTTATTAAGCATCCAAATATATTTGGGTATCAATGGATGGATGTCCTCTTCTTCATTATATTATTATCTCTCCAGTACTCTGCAGAATCTGGCTTTCCACACAAGTACTATAGAAATAAAAATAGTACAGGAGTATTAGTGGATGTTAACAACACAATAATACTGTGTTTAATGTATAGAACTGATACTAGATATTTATCCATCAAAGGCACATTGTACAAAAAAAAAGTTTTGACAAGTCTCCAGGAGACCATGAAAGTAGGATCTTATCTCTCTTGGAATCAGGGTACATATTCAGATTTAATGGAGAATTTCAAAAGGTAATTTGTGCTTAGCTTTGGGATTGAATTCAGTAGGTGTTCAGTTTAAGAATTCCCATCAAATAACCTGAGTTTGAGAATGATGACCTGATAATTACAAAGCTTAGGAGACAAAGAATACTGGTTCCATTTATCTTTCTTTATGAAATCTCTTTGCAGAGTATGGAGATTCACATCTGTGAGGAAATCTACCATTTACTATTATTACAATGCCCATTAAAAAAATGCTGGCACTGGCAATTCTGGCTTTAGCGGGTAATGAATAAGGGAATATACTTTGGGTGCTCATATCCAAGGAATAGCCAACATATTCTGTATCCCCTTTCTTTTTCATTGTTGAACATTTAAAAGGCTTATCTCATTTTAGGGACATTTACAGCACTAAAATAGCATTCCCAAGTGCACTGATTTGCTCTTTGTCATTTCATTTTTATGTCATTCATTAGTGGTATGTGGAGATTTGTCTTTTGACTCCTGTATTCTCCTTCTATTCTTCTTATTTAATGAGGCATAAAGGACTTTGCAATAAAGACTCATCAAAGATGTCTTTTATTGATGTTACTTGGTTCTACATTAGTAATAAATGTCCAGATTCTTTTGATATCCATTGGTATACCTTATTCTTACATAAAATCATTTATTTTTTTATATCTGATCTCTTCTGTCTGTCTGTCTGTCTGTCTGTCTGTCTGTCTGTATTTTCTTCCTTATCTTTCCAATACAGCTTGGAAACTAAAATCTGCAAGTCAAGCAAAAAGAAACCAAGTATAATCCATATTTGTAATACACACAACTGAAATACTACTTCCCTGAATCATATTTTTTGTATCAAATGTTTTGTCAAAGTCCTTCTGAATATTTCTGTCTATTTCAGAAGTGTCAAATTAGTAACCATGCCAACCCCAGCTCCGCAAATGAAAAAAACCATCACAAAAGATCATGTGATAGCAACGTGACACCACAAGTTTGACACCCATGATGTCAGTGTTTCAATTAAACTCCCCATGCAAAACTCCAAGACAAAGTCCATCAAAGTAAGAATTTATTACAGAAGTCATGTTGGCACATCAGGTGAAAACCTAAATCTGAATTCCCACATTTCCCCCTTCCACACTAAAACTCACACCCTGCCCCATTTTATGGCTTCCCAGTCACATTAGCCAATCCACCTCAGTTCTCAATTACCGCCAATTCCAGTCATTCCCCTCCAGATGCCAGCAACTTGTCCTTGATCTCTGGCAAAAGAATGTTGTTGTGGCTATCCTCTCTTCAATGCTCTACCATTTCCACAGCTTGCCCATCCCCTCCTGTGGCAGCCCTGAATCTGAGTCAAGATGGATCCGGGGCTGACACATGGTCTATTTATATTATCTTGCTGACTGATATTTCTAGAGAACACTAAAACCTATCCAATGTTTTATGATATTGAGATGATCTAAAGTATGGGTGTCAAACTAGTCATGTCACGTTGCCGTCATGTGACATTTTATGATGTTTTACCCTTTTGTGCAACTGAGGTGAGTGTGTGCATGACACATCCAGCCCTCTGGCCACCCCTGATTGAAAGAGTATTGCCCAAATTTGAATAATGGAATTGATACAAAATATTTTAGTAGTAAATTCTAAGAGACATTTGTTGTAAATTGAGCCAAAACTAGTATTGCTAGAATATCTCATTGGACTATTTTTGTAGCATGTTAAATTTGTTTCAGTATGATTTAATTATAGCTAATTTTAGACATTATATATCTTGTGACAATTTTTTTCTCTTCAATTTGCAGTAGTGGGTTATTTCTAACTTATATCCTAGCTAATTACAAAAGGTTTAAACCCATAAACTATATCTGTGGACTAGAGATACAGAACTTCTTTTCACAACCTGGGGTCTTAAGTTAATTTTCTATTTCCTAATGTTCTTGCTGTCTTCCTGCATTAATTAGGATTATATCAAAAAATCTGTCTTTCTCTAGTCATTTACCAGTGTATCATGGAAATGAAGAATATTTTCTACAATCATTTCTCTTATAATATTGATATCTTGAAAAATATGGAGAAAAGAATTAAATCAAGATTGGAAGAAGATGCTATTCAGAAGATTTTTTGGTAGAAATTGAGTTTTATTCCAGAATTATAGCAGAAAATTTAGAGTATGTAGCAATATACCTCATCTATGATATTTAAACAGAATGATCAGATTTCACCTTGGCAATACTCTAATTGTTTTTTTTCCAAATAATGAAATGTTCTGCCTATTCTCTCTCTTGAAATCTCCTTTAAACACAAGAATTAAAGCCTAGGAGAAATAAGCTGGCAAACTACTTCTGAAAATGTTGCCAAGAAAACTGCCTAGAATTTTGCATGTAATTGTTAGGAGGCAAGAGTGATTTTGACTGATGCACATGTCTATACATACAGAGCCTAGACATAGAATTATAATACTGGATTTTAATTTTCATAGAAGTAGGTCCAGCACAGATATGTTTTGGAAGGCAATTTTATATGGTTGGTAGGTCATCTTTTTTTATGTCGGCGAGCTAAACCTCATTGCTTACCGACCTCAGGCTAAGGAGCAGCCATGAGTCTTTTAGGAGAACAGGAACAAATTATGTCCTCTTGAATCTGTTAGATTCAAGTTAGAATATGTCTAGACTGTTGATAAGGCAACTTCCACCAGTGTTTTCTTGTTCCATGCCACATGTAGTGTTTTTCTTCACTGCTGATATAAGCAGTTTGGCCTACCTGCTAGGCTTTGTTCCTTCTTACACAAACGCTTCCATTCCATTCCTATGCTCTTGCAGGGGCATCTATCACTACCATCACTCCAGAGACATTTCATGATGGACTGCCTGCCATGGAGCTCTCCCAGTCTCAAATTAGAAGATCCTTGATGGTGCAGGCTGTTAAATGCCTAGCGCTTAAGTTGCAGCTGCCTGCAATTAGTGCAGGCTCGAATCCCACCAGGCTCAAGGTTGACTCGGCCTTCCATCCTCTTGGGGTAGGTAAATTGAGGACCCAAGATTGTTGGGGGCAATAAACTGACTTTGTAAAAATGCCGCTTAGTAATAAGCAGGCATATACAATGGAATGAAGGCTATTGTTAAGCGCATTGGGTTGTGCTCCAAAAAATTGTAAGCTGCCCTGAGTCTCCGGAGAAGGGCAGCTTATAAATATAAATTAAAAAAATAAATAAAGCTAGGCATTTCCCACCCACCTACCCCAGGGTGAAACTGAAAAGAGTGCTACAAAGTGTCATCTTCTATCTAGACCAAGTGACAATAAGAAATGTAAAATGTAAAATTTTGTCTTATATAAGGAAAGAAAAACAAATTCTCAGCATAATTTAATTCTAGTATTCTGTGTCAAAGACATAAGCAACTTAATGCTTATTTGTTCCAATATGGGTGAGAGAGGAAAAGCAGCAGCAACTACAATCCAGACATAACACGTTATCCTTATTGTAGCCAAATGGAAGAAATAGATTGAACTCCTGAAAATAATTTTTCAACTATTTTCCTTTCCAGACACTTTAGGCCTGGGAGATAAGGAGACTAGAGTAATCCTCCAATTCAGATGCCACTCAGGAAATTGGCTGGATCCTTATGTAGATAATCTGTTGACATGGACTACTAGAATTAAAATATGCCAAGGATTTTTTCCCTTTATGCAAGACAAAATTAGAATATTTTAAAGAATACTTATGACAGTTATTACATTCTGAAATGGACCTTGTTGTGGGGTTCTTAATAGAGCAGCCCCATTACAACGTACATATTGCCTAGTCGAATGTATTCTTCAAATGGTAAATAGATTAAATAGATTAAAAATAAATTTTAAACGATTAAAACGATCTGATGTTCTGAAATGTTTTTCAATAAACACAGCTTCTATGCCTACTTTTAAAAATGCGATTTTACACATTTTCAATTGTATTTTAATTATCTTCAGAGCCTTTAGATATTAATGACTTAGGAAAATATAAACCCACAATGAACTTAAATTGGATTGAAATCTGTTTTTTTAAATGCATTTAAATAAGGTATTGGATTTCTGAGAGTGGATTTCATGATGCCATTTGTAACATTTTAAATTCCCTGCAGATTTTTTTTTTAAATAGCACATTGAAGGGAAGCATTTATGTACCATTCTGCTTCCTGCTGTGCTAGCTTGTTA
This sequence comes from Naja naja, assembly GCA_009733165.1. Classification (NCBI taxonomy): domain Eukaryota; kingdom Metazoa; phylum Chordata; class Lepidosauria; order Squamata; family Elapidae; genus Naja; species Naja naja. Next base: position 78,618,611 of record CM019150.1, read on the forward strand.
CAATAAGGTGGGGGTGTTTTCAGGCAAAGTTAACATTCAAAGCTATGATTTGCCATCTGGAGTCGAAAGTTGTACAATCCATGTTACTACCTAAGCAAGCAGTAATTTCACCTTGTTTTGTTACATGCCTACATCAAGCGTCAGTAACCAGTGACAGAAAAGGAAAACAAAACAAACAAACGATTCAAGAAAAAAAATTCACCTTTTTTTAAAAAGTACAGCTAAGCACAGAGAATGTGATTAGAGATGATTTTCACAATCAGTTTTCTATTACATATATATATATATAACAAACTTTGCTTAGCTCAACGGGATTTTCATTTTCAACTGATGGGAGCTGAGGATTTACCAGCATATAACTTTGTCCGCATAGATCTCTGCTGTGATTAATTGCAGAAATTTTACATGCTCTATGCATGCCCAGGCATCTGGAGAAGGGAAGTGAATCAGTTCCTTATGCACTGACCAGCTCACAGCACATCCTCGGTTTTGCTGTTGCCCTTTGCCTGCTGGTTTTATGCATCCAGAAATCAGGGCTTCCTTTTCACACTTTCTATTTCCTTCTGGCAATCTGTTTGATTATATTTTGAAAGACATTGATTAATTGTGTTTCTAGATGCTATTAGCTTCCCCTGGAAATAACTGTTAGATTTCTTAAATAGCACTCTGTCTTAAAACAAATATATTTATAAATTAGGCAGGCAGATGCCCAGCACAAATAAACTAAAATTAGTGTAGAAATGAGAAGGAATAAATTTAGAGTGGCACAGAGTGCCAATTTTTGAAGGGTATATGTTAAAATGACATAGGGGAAAGTTTCAATGATCAACAGTTCTGAAATCCAGTTTCATCTGTAAGAAGGAGAAATTATAGTTAAAAGTGTCAAGAAATTAACAAAATTAAACAGAAAAGTTTGGGGGGAGGAAATAATGTGAACAAATAATGATACTATGCATACACGTATATAGTACATATACATATGGAAATTAGGAAACAACAAACAAAAGATTCATTTTTTTCCAGAAAAGAAAATGGATTGTAACACTTCTAGTATAATCTGAATAAAGTAGATTGGCTTTAGATATAAATTTTCAAATGCAAAATGTACAGGCTCCCCTGACTCACATGTTATTTTGAATGTTTGAAGGCTGTTCTTTTTTTTTAAGTTCAAATTCAATCCTTTTTATTCATGACCTTGTATACAGTAAGGTCTGGGAGGAGAATCTATGATCTCCTTTAAAAGTGAGTAAAGGCCTTCATACAGTTGGGAGCCTGTTTTCTTGCTGCTCCTAGATAACACTGAGGCGTAATTTAGAAAGAGACATGGGGCCCTTGGTGCTCTCTGAGCTTGATTATTCTCTTGAAGATGTTACTTTATCCAAACTAGGTAACCTCATCAGAACTAGAAGGGAGTGCAGTTTGCCTTGCTTTCAATTTACATTCTAGTGGCTTAGACAAAATCCCACTCCATACTAGCACTGAATGATGTTACCTAATGAAACATCTGCAAGAAAAAAACAAACTCAGAGAATACCAAGGATCCCTTATTTCTGCAAATATTCTCCTCTATCAGAAAGATATGTCTCTTCAGACCTCATAAGATGATATGGCAAGATCAGCAACAGTGAGAACCTTTTCCTTCTTATTTGGATAAGTTGTATACCATTTGCAGGCTAATAAGGAACGTATCTGAGATGTAGCCTATTTATATTTGCTGTTCTGTTTGGAATAGTATTTTCCATCACAGCTTATGATTAACTTCTCCATTCTTTACTTGTCTATAGTTTAGTTGACTGAAATGTCAACAGCTCTATTGAACAGGCTAATAAGAAGTATCTAATTGTAAAAAAAAGCTCAGCTATGAAGATAACATATCATACACAAAACAATGATCTCATTGATTTCTGGTGTCTTTGATAAAAAAGAAGATAGAGGAATAAAACATGGAAGAGAGACTTTTGATATGAATCTAGGTACACAAATATTTGGAACTTTCTAATAAGATTTTAATTAGCAAGAATTGTTTTCTAGGTTTGTATACTTAGCTCCTGAGTTCTAAAATTGCTTTGGATGATAGTAATTTGTTAGAAGTTTTTCTGCATCTATTTATTAAATCAATTTATTTATTTATTTATTTATTTATTTATTTATTTATTTATTTATTAACTAAACAAACAAAATACTTTGAATGTAAGTTGTGCAAACTGAAGTTTAGTGGTCTGGATGCCTGCCTTGAAATTCTCTTTAATTGTATATTTCAGCTCATTCAGTTAGTAATTCCTTGGTTTTTTTTTAAAGCTGACAATTTCCAAGTCAAAATCAATTCAGTCGTAAGACATTTTACTTGGGAAAAAAAATCCCATTGTTCTGTAAGCTACGTAGCTACTGCTTAGGCAAGTAGCATTGAAGTAACAACAACAAAAACAAGTTTAAAACAAACAAAAGCCAGTTTTGTCTAGCATGTAAATAATCAGGCTAGAAACAGGAGACCATGAGTTCAAGTCCTGCTTCAGAATAGAATAGAATAGAATAGAATAGAATAGAATAGAATAGAATAGAATAGAATAGAATAGAATAGAATAGAATAGAATAGAATTCTTTATTGGACAAGTGTGATTGGACACACAAGGAATTTGTCTTGATGCAAATGCTCTCAGTATACATAAAAGAAAAGATACATTTGTCAAGAGTCAAGAATCATAAGGTACAACACTTAATAATAGTCATAGGGTACAATAAGCAATCAAATCATACTAGGAAACAGTTAATATAGATCGTAAGAATACAAGTGACAAAGTTACAGTCATACAGTCACAAGTGGGAGCGGATGGGTGATAAGGAGTGATGAGAAGGTTAATAGTAATAGCAGTGCAGACTTTGTAAATAGTTGGACAGTTTTGAGGGAATTATTTGTTTAGCAGAGTGATGGCATTTGGGGAAAAACTATTCTGGTGTCTGGTTGTTCTGGTGTGCAGTGCTCTATAGTGTCATTTTGAGGGAAGGAGTTGAAACAGTTTATGTCCGGGATGTGAGGGGTCTGTAAATATTTTCACAGCCCTGTTTTTGACTCTTGCAGTATACAGGTCCTCAATGGAAGGGAGGTTGGTAGTAATTATTTTTTTCTGCAGTCCTAATTATCCTCTGAAGTCTGTGTCTGTTCTGTTGGGTTGCAGAACCAAACCAGATAGTTATAGAGGTGCAGATGACAGACTCAATAATTCCTTTGTAGAACTGTATCAGCAGCTCCTTGGGCAGTTTGAGTTTTCTGTCTTGGCGCAGAAAGAACATTCTTTGTTGTGTTTTTTATGACATTTTTTGTTATGTATGTAGGTTTAAATGTTATTGGTTTATTTGAACTGTTCTTGTAAAATGTTAAAAGGGATTGGTTTAAATAGTGCGGGAAAAACCCTGCACTCCCATTGGCTGGCAACTACAGCTGCTGGCTATAAGAAGCAGCCGTAGCCCAGCCAACTCGGGTCCATTCGAGCTAAAGTCACTTAATAAACTCTTCACTGAAGCTCTTTGCATCTGACTCTTCATGAAAACTTAACACTGGCGATGAGGATGGGATTGCCCTGAAGAAGAGACAACGCGGAAGGCGAGCAGAAGAGCGAGATGGCTGCGCTGAACACCCCCCCAGCCCCGTTCGATCTGGCAGCGGAAGACTGGGAATCATATGCGGATCGCTTCCAGATGTACTTGGAAGGAAACGACCTCACCGATATTTCGAAGCGGAAGAGGGTGGTATTTCTCACGCACTGTGGTCCGGCAATCTTCAAGATGGCGAAGGCGTTGGCGGGAGCTGCAGAACTGAAGGTAATGGAATGGCCTGATTTGGAGAAGCTTTTAAGAGCCCATTATGCCCCACAAGTATCGTGCCTCATTAAGAGACACGAATTTTACTGTCGGGATCAAGGGGAAAGTGAAAATGTTAATGACTTTGTGGCAAGCTTAAGGGACATTGGGGGTGCTTGTGACTTTACCAACTTAGAAGGAGTTTTAGAGCCCACTGATCACTCCAGATGGGAAACACCCATAGTCACACCAGTCAAGGCTGATGGGTCAGTAAGAATTTGTGGAGACTATAAGGGGACACTGAACCATGCGCTGCAGCAGAGCGCATACCCAGTACCAGTTGTGCATCATCTGCTACATTCACTTGGCAGGGGTACAGTCTTTGCCAAATTGGACTTGGCCCAGGCATATCAACAACTAACAGTTGATGATGCCACTGCAGAGGCCCAAACCATTGTGACTCATAGAGGTGCCTTCAAATGTAAAAGGTTACAATTTGGAGTCAGCGTGGCACCAGGCATTTTTCAAAGCCTTATGGAAAGGATGCTCCAAGGACTGCCAGGGGTAGTGCCTTACTTTGATGATGTGTTAATCTCTGCTGAAAATGACACTCAGCTTCAAGAAAGACTCAGAGAAGTCCTTACCAGATTCAGGAAAGTGGGGTTAAAAGTCAAGGAAGACAAATGAACTCTTAAGACAGACAGGGTTCAGTTCCTGGGCTACATGATTGACAAGCATGGCATCCACCCTACAGATGCCAAGGTTAAAGCAATCAAAGAAGCCCCTAAACCTAAATGCAAAACAGATTTGCAAGCTTTCCTTGGACTTATTAACTTTTATCACATGTTTCTACCTCAAAAGGCAACCATTGCTGAACCTTTGCACAGATTACTTGATAAGAAGTCTGTTTGGATCTGGGGGAGGGAGGAACAATCAGCATTTAACAGTATTAAGAGACTAATCACATCTGATGTTGTACTGATACAGTTCTCTGAGAATTTGCCTGTTGTACTGACTTGTGATGCATCCCCTTTTGGAGTGGGGGGGTTTTGAGCCACAGGCTTCCCAGTGGGAGAGAAGCCCCTATTGCATTTTAGAGGAATTATAGCCAACTGGACAAAGAGGCATTGGCAGTTGTTGCAGCTGTCAAGAAATTTCATGAATATCTGTATGGCAGGACATTTACCATTGTTACAGACCACAAACCTTTGTTAGGCATTGTGGCAGGAGACAAACCTACACCTACTATCCTGTCACTAAGAATGCTGAGGTGGACTGAATTTCTTGCAGCTTATTCATACAAACTGATTCACAGGCCTGGCAAGGACATTGGACATGCTGATGCACTGAGTCGTTGCCCACTGCCTTGCCACAAGGAGGACTTTGAACCTGAAACACACACCTTTTTCCTAGAAACTGTTGCCAAGCTTCCAGTTCATGCTGCTGAAATTGCCAGAGAGACTGCCAAAGACATTGTGTTGGCTCCAGTTATAGGCTGGATTAAGAAAGGTTGGCCTCTTCACGATCTACCTCACCTTGCCCAACCTTTTAAGTCCAGGCAAACTGAATTATCTGTATTAAGAGGATGTATCTTGTGGGGTAACAGGGTGGTTATTCCTGCAAAACTGCAAAGGGAGGTTTTGGAAATGTTACATGAGGGTCATCCTGGTATTGTAAGGATGAAGGGATTGGCCAGGAGTTATGTATGGTGGCCAGGTATTGACAAAATGGTTGAAAACTGGGTTGCATCTTGTCCCAATTGCCAGGTGGTCAGGCCTGCCCCATCTCATGCCCCCCCCACAGGAATGGGAATGTCCTAGGGGCCCTTGGTCTAGGATTCACATTGATTTTGCAGGTCCTACTAGAGGCACACCTTTCTCATTATAGTAGATGCATATTCCAAATGGCTAGAAGTGTTTCCCATGACATCCACCACAACTGAGGCTGTAATCAGAAAATTGTTTGTAACCCACGGGTTACCTGATGTTCTTGTCTCTGACAATGGCCCTCAATTTACATCTAACCTCTTTGAATCCTATCTAGCACAACAGGTTATCAGACATGCCCTCACTGCCCCTGGGCACCCTTCGGCTAACGGCCTGGTTGAACGCATGGTACATTTTACAAAAGAGTAGCTTCAGCAACTGGGTCCTGGGGACATCACTGAGAAGGTTGAAAAACTTCTTAGTGTTCAGCACATCACTCCTAGCCCATCTAATAACTTATCCCAGCAGAGTTGTTGATGAGTAGGAAACTTAGGTCTTCCCTTGACTGCCTTCATCCCACTTATGCACCCAACGCACCTCTGGATTCCACTTCCAAAGTTCGTACATTCAGTGTGGGTGATTCTGTTTATGCTAAGAACCTCATAGGTGAATCTTTGTGGATTCCTGCTGAAATAACTCAGATCACAGGCCCTCGTTCTTACAGGGTACAAACAGAGGATGGCCTCCTCTGGAGCAGGCACATTGATCAACTTAGATCCAGGTTCTCTCAGGAACATCACCCTTGTCTCTCTCTAGTTCCCTCACCTGATGTCACTTCTAGTGGGGAAGGGGAGGAACAGGAGGAAAATCAACAAGCAAGAATCATCCCCATGTGTAACGAGCCATTACGACAGGAACCATCCCAAAACCTGTCACAATGCCAAAGTCCATCCTTAGAAGTGGAAGATTGTACATCACTACCTGACTTGGGAGCTGATATGGGAATGGAGATGGGTTGGGAGGAGGGACCAGATTCTAGCAGTCAAACAGGGTCTTCTTTCACAAGGAGTCCCAATGGGGAAATGTCAGCAGACACATTTCCTCTCTCACTGGGTGAGAATGTAAAAACTTCTGAACCACGGAGGTCTCAACGTACATGCAAGAGCCCCACCTATTTAAAAGAATACATTAGATAGGTTGAGGTTTGGTATGGACTGAACCTAGTGGGGAGGGGTGTTATGTTTGTAGGTTTAAATGTTATTGGTTTATTTGAACTGTTCTTGTAAAATGTTAAAAGGGATTGGTTTAAATAGTGCGGGAAAAACCCTGCACTCCCATTGGCTGGCAACTATGGCTGCTGGCTGTAAGAAGCAGCCATAGCCCAGTCAACTCGGGTCCATTCGAGCTGTAGTCACTTAATAAACTCTTCACTGAAGCTCTTCGCGTCTGACTCTTCATGCAAACTTAACATTTTTGATGTTAGGTGTCCATTTTAGGTCATGAGATATAATAGAATCTAGACATTTGAAGGTCTCTACTGTTGATACTGTGTTGTCTAGTATTGTAAGAGGTGGTAATATGGGAGGGTTAGCCATAAAATAGGAGGAGGAAAGAATATTGTGTGTGTTTGCCACCTTGAGTTATTTGTAAAAATGATAGATAGATAGATAGATAGATAGATAGATAGATAGATAGATAAAGGCAAGCTTCAGTATGATATCCAGACTGTCTGCCATTAGCTGGCATATGAAGAGTGATGAGCAGATCTGTGTAAAGAGTGGAAGTTATCAAGCTAGGAATAATCATAATAAGTGAATTGCAGACATGGTAAAATGAAATATTAGTTTAACAATAAGTGTACTGACTGAACAGAAAGATCCAAAACTAGCAAAATACTTTATCCTAAGTACACTGAAGCTTACCATAGCTGAAGATGTTTAGGCTCATTCTAACTAAAAAATTTTTAATACAAGTTACGCTATACGTTACGTTATAGCTTCAGATTGCTGATCTCATCTTCCATAGAGCAAACTTCTAATATAACCTGCCTTTCTGTGTTACGGCTCCAAAGAGGGCCAGTCCAGAGAAAGCCTGTTGGAATTGAACGTTCTGTATTAAGCTTGCCAGTAGCAAATCATTAAAAAGTGACAGAGCCATAACTTTTATGCTGCATAACGTAAAATCCAAGAATGTAGTCCTTGAAGGGTATTGAAGCTTCACATTCTGGCCCTGCTTTCAATATTGCCATCCTTGCTGGCTCCATCCTTGACCTTCAGATTCTAAGTGTAGTTGTCATTTCTTCTTCTCAGAAAAGGGGCTGTGGTGCAAGATTAGCCTCGTAGCCACTGAAATGTCTATGTGGCACTTTGTGAAGAAGCTGTAGATTGACCCTGTAGATGGGAAATTTGCATTTGTTTTGTATTTTAGTATGCAATAAGTGTATTTGGAATGAACCCCATATTCTTGATTTATAGACACACAGAGTTAGGATTTCAGGATTTACTTCAGGGGAAGCTGGTTTAAGGCTTTAGCTTTAATTAAATTATAAAAGTGTGCTGTATATGTACAGAGACAGCGTCTGCTTTCCTTACTCTGTTCCTTTACACTAGAGCGAAGGTGTTTAATTAGTGTATTTTATGTCCATTATGGATATAAACCTCCTTCAGAAAAGCAGAATGCAGGAATGTTTTAATTGAAAGGGATGTGTTGTTCTCCACATTTCAATTAGTTCTTTGTTCAAAAGCATGAATCAGGACTTCTAAATTTGGTCAAATAAACAAACAACATACAGTTCACCCTCCTCCAAATATGCACACATACACATTAGCAAAAACTTTTGAAACATTGGCTGTTGAAATTCCAGCTTTACCTCTGATCTTGAGACCAATTAACACAAACCCTGAAGTCAAAACATGTCTTTTTGAGACAAAAGGAAATTACAGTGAAGAAACTTCTGAATAAAAATAAGGAAAAGATGGATAATTGCATTTTGCTGTACATGCTATAAATCATAGATATTGACACGCTTGTCAAATTTAATAAACCACCACTTTCTGTGCCTTACCTTAACTAGGAAAGAGACAAAATGCCAGCAATCCAATGTATAATACTACTTATCAACGCTCACATAGCATTTATCTGCAAAAAGACACTTTTTCCTTACAAATAAAACCCGTGAATTGGAGAGGAGCATGTGTTTCCTTACTTTTGCAGAGAATATCATAACAGAGAAGGGAGGTGCAAAGAAGCAAGACATACAAACAAGAAAAGAAAATAGCCTGAGATGGATAAAACCAAATCTTACAATAAGATATTACAATAAGCTGGCTTTCTACATGGTAATAGCTGCTAGCATGGTCTGCACTTGTTATTGGAAATTATGAGCAATTCTTCCCTCAATGAATGGCAAATTAAATTAAGAGAGTATATGTTGACATCAAAAGTAACTTCATATTTGAAAACCAGATATCGAATTTTATTCCACGTGGATATGATTTTTGGAGTATAATCTTATAAATGGATTCATGCCACATCCAAAATTTAAGTTTTTCCTAATATATTAGGTAAATACCCCAATCAAGGAACTGCCAAACAAGCTAACAAAAAACCCGGTCAAAGAACCATCAAGATCTCTCCCACCAACACCAATAGGACAAGCCACTGGGCTATAAAATAAGAGCAAACACCACTGCCTATGAACACTGGTGATGTTACCTAGCTTGTTAATGAAACATCTTCAAGAAAACAACCAAGCTTAGAGACCACTAAGGATCCTGCAATACTGAATCTCTTTGCAATTTGTTAAATTCATCAAGGTTTTTTTTTTTTACATGAAGCAAAACAAGAATTTATTTTTTTCTATTTTTACTTTCAGCTTACTCTGATTTGTAGATCTGTATCCCTATTTTTTGTTCATTTGAAAATCTTTCTATCTTTATTTTATTCTTTTTATGTCCCCCCATTCCCTTGATTGCAACTGTGAATACAATTTTAAAAAATATACCAGAAAGGAAGGCATGAGAGGCACTGTTGCTTCAAGGAAAATGGCAAAAGTACATTAATCTTACCCGGATTGTTGAGAGGGCAATAGATAAGGGAATATGCTATTGAAAGCAAGCAAATGCTAATGAATGAAAACAAGTGAGAAAGCCAGGAGAGGAGGGGGAAAGACACTGTTGCTCTTACTTCAAAAGAAACAGAGACCCAGCAGGAGAGTGCTCCTGTTTGTGAGTCTCCATGTGTAGAGGAAAATCGCTTCTCTCCATGGAAATTTTCCAATGTGAAAAAGAATTCAGAAACAGCAGTATTGTCATCCAATGCAGAGACTTCATGGAAACAAAAAAATTATATGAAATTACACTATGTTCTTGATGCAAAGAGAAGAAGAAAACAGGTTAGTATCCCAAAGATCTCTACGCCAACTCTCCCATACAAGTTCTCATGGAATTATTTATTATTAGATGTTTTATTTATTAGATTTTCTATCCCTTTATTATTTTGTAAGTAACCCAAGGTGGCAAGCATACATAAAACTGCTTCCTCCTAAATGTTTTCCCAACAACAAAATCCTGTGAGGTGGGATGGAGAGAGAGGGGGAGGGGGAGGGAGGGAGGGAGAGAGAGGGAGAGGGAGAGAGAGAGTGCAAAGACATCCAGCTAGCTTTCATGCCTAAGGCAGGACTAGAATTCACTATGTCCTAACTTCTAGTCTGGTGCTTTAACCACTAGGCAATTCTAGTAAGTTAGCTGGATCCATGTAGAAATACTTGACAGGTCCTGCTTTTTTTCATTTGCAATGTTTATGCAAAAATATGGATTATAACAATTGTTTTCCATACTTCAGATGGTCATTAGGTTGAATTCATGTATTTTGAACAAGATAGTGAAGAAAAATACAATAATGGATATGAATAAATCTAGATCCTATTACTATAGATTATGCCTGCATCCAGAATTTGTTGACCTTAGCTGGCTGGTTTACCTTTCAGATAATAATCATTTTCTATATTTATTTCTAGCTATGAGTAAATCAACTACCCCTATAGAGGATAAATTTTGTAAATATTGTATTATAATTCAATACTAATTAGAGATATTTTAGAATCAGATAGATACCCACAAGCTATTTTTTGGGGGGGAGGAAGAGATATGTACAGAAAATAATATGTGTCAGTGAATATGAAACTTAAGGCAATGTAATGTATCTGGATTAGCATATTCAAACAGATTGATTGGAAATGTAATTTTTATTTATTTATTTGCTTCACATTCTGTATAGTTGAAGCATATTCAATGATTCACATAGAATATAGTTGCTTAGCACCTTTAAATGCTTCACAAATTTGCTTCTGGAATGATCAAACTGACAGCATCCATTCTTTCTTTTAGAAACAGATTGAGAGAATATCTTTTCCCCATATTTACTGTACTTACAAGAAAGAGTTAAAATACTAATTAATTATCCAGTTTGTCAGTTACAAACAGCATATTTTAAGCAGGCCCCCTTATAGAAAATTCCTAATCTGAATGAAATGGAATAATATATTAATGAAGATACAGGCAGACTTCGAGTTGACTGAAAAACTATATACCAGTATATTATTTTACATCATTTGGTGCCTGTTAAGGCAAAAGAATGAACAGGACTGTTATACAACAGAAGAGAGCAATTAATTATCAAGAGGCAAGGAGCATCATTTTGGCTAAGCAACCAAAACAATATAGGTGGTAGTTGAATAAGAAGCTAAAAGAAATGAGAATCTGAGTCTCACCTCTCATCTTGTTGGTCCATTCTAAATAGCTGAGAATACTCACAGAGGTCCTGCTGAAAGCCACAAATTTCACCAAACAATTAATTGACAGTGTATCCCATTAATAATTATGTTTAATACAAAATTGTATGGCTCAGCTGTTCTTTAATATTTCATTATACACAGAGGTGGTATTCAGTAGGTTCTGACCAGTTCTGGAGAACTGGTAGCAGAAATTTTGAGTAGTTTGGAAAACTGACAAATACAGCTTCTGACTGGCCCCGCCTCCATCTCTTCTCTGCCTCCTGAGTCCCAGCTGATTGGAGTCCCAGCTGATTGTCTGGGTCTTCTTTTGTTGCCTTGCACAGGAGAACGGAACTGGAAAACAGGTTAGTAGGGTAGGGAGGGAATGAGGATTTTGCAGTATCCTTCCCCTGGAGTGGGGTGGGAATGGAGATTTTGCAATATCCTTTCTCTGCCATGCCCATCAAGCCATGCTCACCAAGCCATGCCACTCCCACCAAGTCACACCCACAGAACCAGTAGTAAAAATGTTTGAATCCCACCACTGACTATACGCCTTAAAGATTACAGTCATCACAAAAACAGGTCTAAATTCTTGAGAACTATTATCAGCCCTGTGATGTGTTCAAATGCATCCTTGTGCTATTATCAAGGCAATGAAAAACTGAGAAATGGTTGAGGCATAGGAATGGCAATGTGTATGTGTGTGTATCTATAATATGCATATGTATTTGAAAAATACAACAATAACTTCTAATTCACTTAGTTCTCAAAAATAAGTGTCAACCTATCTGGAAAGAACCTATCAAGCTCAGGAAATCAGGAATCTGGGCAGTTCAAATGAATACATGGGTTTATTGTATGCTAAAGCTGAACTACTAATGGTCAAAGCAAATTAGCGATAGATAAGAGTTAACAGAATTCAAGGTGGGCTGGACTTAGATCCTGTGTGGATGTGAAGGGACTCAAGACTGATGACACATTTGACAATTTGTTATCTACCAAGGAGTAGAGGAATTTCTCACTTATTTAATTGCCCACACCTGCTAGTGAGTGATGAGAATGGCTTTGGTGAACAAAGCTCAGAGATGGTGGTACCTAAATTTGATAAATAAAATAAAATAATGAATTTAAGCTTTGTACCATTTATTCTTCTTATATACATTGTACTAATAAGCAAAAATAATAAGGCACAATATATTTCAACTCTAATCTTCCTCAAACTTAGTGGTTTATGATTGGATTCAATCTTGTTAAGTGAATCTGATATTCTACTATAGTTGCTACAGCTGATAATCACTCTCCATTGTTAGACTTTTACAGAAACTGGCTTAAGAATTCTTACAAATGTTTGTACCTATATCTCCTCTAGAATTCTTATACAGAGAAAACATAATCTAATTTTTTTTGACCTGGTGCTCTTTAGATATACTAGGAATATAATACCAAAAATTCAATATGGTTTGTCTTTACAAAAATGGAATGTACAGGTTAGATAAAGTTGATATAATCCATAGCATGATTGATGAAAGTACCTTCTGTCTTTGTCATATTTTAAATGACTAAAGACTTTTAAATCCCTACCTAGTTTATGTTTCCTAAGTGTATCGGTAGAGTATAACTCCTGCCATATTGATAGTATTTCCAATAAGTAAAAGTGTTCTTCACTTTCTGTCATTTATAGCTTGGAGACATGCAAATTCATTTCTTTGGCCAACTTGGTTGATGTCCTTTGTTCCTATCAGTATCCTTAATTAATATTCACTTTTAGCCAAGCATTCATGACCTTTGAATTTGCTTCTCATAGACATTTTTGAAAATAAAATGCCATTGTTCTAGCACTTCAAGAGAGCATTTCAACAGAGGGTGAGAATAGAATTTTAGAATCTTCATTAAAGATTCACATCTCTGAAGATGTGTAATATTGAATAGACTACGCAAGGACTATCTACTTATTAAAATGTGTGCTATACCAATATTCTTGTCTGAATCTGGGTCATCTAGAAAGTCAATCTTTAGTATTTATAGATAGTCAAAACCTCTCCATATATACCTTGATATAATTCAAAGACAGGTTGAATCTGTTTAAGTTTCCTTTTCATTTTGATTTTCCATTAATACACTGAATACTGTATTGTTCAATATTCAGTTGATATTGAAAAACAGTGATATAACACCAAACGTTTGACAACAGAAATGTTAAAATGAAAGGATCTAAGGAAACAGAGATTGGGAGTGGGGAGCACTTGGTTAGAAGTAAATAAGTTATGAATAAATAGGAGTAATGAGCACAACCAACCATTCAAAATTCTTCACTTAATTTATATGCTTAAAAAATGAGACATTCTTCAATATTTTCTCAAACAATAGAAACAAAAGTACTGCTACCTGAAATACCCAATGATGGGAGTTCCCTCCTGACCTTTTCTTGGAGAAGTGTGAGAAACTAGAATAAAGCGTGATTGTACAAAGAGAAAGTTCACTTACATACCATCAAAGGTATCTGAATTTTAATCAGAATGATTCAACTTGTGCTGTGTTATTACAATGCAATTTCCCTTCTTACATAACTTGATGTAATATTGCATTTCATGTACACATTTAAGGGATTTGCATTGGGATTTGCATTGTGGTTTCACAATACATATTTCATCATCCCCCCACCCCCATGATCTCATCACATCCTCTATAATATCTCTGTGCATCTCTTCATAATTTAGTAACTAAATAAGTGCAAAGGTCATTCTTTAGAACAGGGATGTCCAACCTTGGCAACCTGAAGACCTGTGGACTTCAACTTCCAGAATTCCACTGCTACCCATGCTGGCTGGGGAATTCTGGGAATTGAAGTCCACAGGTCTTATAGTTGCTAAGTTTGGACATTCCTGCTATAGCATCTCCCTAAAATTCTCTTCTCTTTAGAAAGAATTTCTAAGACAAATCTTTTTGAATCAAGTTAAACGAAAGATAAATGTCAAGGATTGTTCTACCTAGCACTAGAAAAGTTGAACTTTTTTTTTAAATTTTAATTACATTTATATGCCACCCTTCTCCAAAGACTCAGGGCGGTTTACAATTTTTTGGGATACAACCCAGTGTGCTCAGCAATAGCCTTCATTCCATTGTATATGCCTGCTTATTACTAAGCGGCATTTTTACAAGGTCAGCTAATTGCCCCCAACAATCTTGGGTCCTCAATTTACCTACCCCGAGAGGATGGAAGGCTGAGTCAACTAAGACATCCCTGGCTAAATGTGAAGAGTTAAGTAATGTGAGCTTGAACTCAGGCTAGCATTGTCCAGATGCCACTGAAATGATTTCTGAACAGTTTTTTTCCCCATCTTTTTGTGCCATTAGCAATTTAGCAGCTGCATTCAACTGAGTTGCTATATCTTCCTATATATTCAGGCTTTTCCCTACCTAAACAAAATTACTTTTGTTATAAAATTGTATCTGTTCAACAGATTTAAATACCAGGCAAAAATATCACCATTATTTTACTCATTTTTCCAATTTAATTCTAGCACTGGATGTACCAATCAGGCATGAAACAGAGGCTATAGGTCCAGACTGATACAGTGATACATAATAGCTTCTGAACTAAAAGGTTAATCATTTCTACTTTTTCTTTCTGCCACAAAATGTCCTGTAATGCCAATATTCATTGAACAAATGTACAGTTTACTTGATGAAGCATTTAGATAGAGTGATACATAAGCATAATTTTCATACAGCTCAATAATACCCTTATTGTATTATTATTGTATTATTATATAATAATTATTAAGTGTTATTATGTATTGTTGGAACAACACATGTTCCAACAACATGAGATTTAATGTGGCAAAAAGCAAGATTTTACACCTGAGCAGGAAAAATCAAAGGTACATAAATAGATTAGGTGAAATCTGACTCTGTAACAGTGAGAGAGATCTTGAAGTCCTAGTGGATGATCACTTAAACATGAATCAGTAGTGTGTGGCAGAAGCCAAAAGGGTTAATACTTTGTTGTATAAACAGAGGCATAGAATCAAAATCATGTGCTTGATAAATCTGCTTTATAAATCCTTAGTAAGAGTACACCACACCTGGAATACTGCATCCAGTTTTGCTCACCACATTGCAAAAATGATGTTGAGACTTTGGGAAATGTGCAAAGAAGAGCAAATCAGATGATTAAAGGCCCGGAGACAAAAACATATGAAGAACAGTTGCAGGATTTGGGTTTGGCTTGTCTAGAAAAAAGAAGGAATAGGAGAGACATGATAGCAGTATTCCAATATTTGAGAGGCTGCCACAAAGAAAGAGAGTCAACTTATTTTCCAAAGCACCAGAATGCAAGACAAGAACAATGGGTGGAAACTAATCAAGGAGAGAAGCAACCTGGAATTAATGAGAAGCTGTCTAAAAATGAGAGCAATTAAACAATGGAACAGCCTGCCTTCAGAAGTTGTAGATGCTTCATCAGTGAAGGTTTTTAAGAAAAGACTGGATAGCCACTTGTCTGAAATGGTATGAGGGTCTCCTGCTTGAGCAGGGCATTGGACTAGAAAACTTCCAAGGTCCCTTCCAGCTCTATTCTGATTGATTGATATCCATATGTTCTTTTCATTGTACTCATAGGAAGTAATGTACTGTAACAATAAACAATAAATCTGGTGAACCTAAGCTGCTTTTTAAACATTAATAAATTGTCATTCGGAGTATACGTTTGCCTCTACAACCAATCAGTAGGCTTTGAACAATTTTTTTTTTGTTTTGTTTTCATTTAAAACAGGGATCTTCAAACTTAGCAAGTATAAGACTTGTGGACTTCAACTCCCAGAATTCCTGAGCTAACATGACTGGAGGAGGAATTCTGGGAGTTGAAATCCACAAGTCTCAAAGCTGTCA
This sequence comes from Naja naja, assembly GCA_009733165.1. NCBI lineage: Eukaryota > Metazoa > Chordata > Lepidosauria > Squamata > Elapidae > Naja > Naja naja. The sequence goes on from CM019150.1 coordinate 78,634,778, forward strand.
AGTTTGATGACCCCTGGTTTAAAAGGAAGATAACCTATGCTCTTATTCAGCAATGTATGAACTATGACTGGACACTCATGAACTTGAGTTCAGAAACAGGATTAAATTCCACTGCTCTGCCACTAAGTTTACCTAAGTTTACCCTGGATCATCTACAGGTCCTGTATTAAGAAGACAATGAAGTTAAGGACGGGGCATGCACCTCAATTCTACTTTCACTTTTCCTTCCCAGACACACAGTCAACCACTAAATGAATAAACTGTAATTTCCACTAATATAAAGGTTTCCATGGTCTTGACTAAGAAGAAGCTTGACAGTGACTAAGTAAACTGTTTTGATGACACCGAGGGATAGATCATGCAGAAGATTCTCTAGCTCCTATTGGTTGATTGATGAGTTCCAAGGATAGACTCTGGAGGAAGTTAATGTTGGAGAGAAATAGATAGCAATAGCAATAGCACTTAGACTTATAAACCACTTCACGGTGCTTTACAGGCCTCTCTAAGCGGTTTACAGAGTCAGCATATTGTTCCCAACAATTTGAGTCATCATTAGGATAAATTTATTAGATAAATATCAAAAGGCCTATGAAAAGATGTTTAGAAAATATATACCCCAAAGGAATGAAGGTATAGGAATCTTCCCAATGTAGAAAAGCTAGGAACACGAATGTAGAACATGCCTGAGAGAAGGAACAAGAGAAAGTCAACTATTGACTGGAAATATATGGGTAAATATTTGTGTAACCGAAGACAAGAAACCCAGAGACAGATCATTATGGAGAAAGTCCATGGGTTCACTAAGAATTACCAATGACTTGATGGCACCTTGTCAATTAAAAAAGGGGGCTGAATATTTCATGGATATCTGCTGTTTAGTTTTCTTTTCACCCAAAATTGTTGGGGAAAATCCAACAATTCTTGGGGGGGGGGACTGCTTGGAAAGTAACTTGAAATAAACAAACAGCTGCTGGTGGGTGCAAACCATTTTAACAGCACAGTACCAACTCTGCAGTCATTGTATTGCTTATCAATAGGTTTCTGAATCCAATCCAAAATACTGATTTTTTAACCTATAAATCCCTTTATGATTCAGCTCCTAGGTATTTTTAGGATCACATCTTCCAAATCAATTCTACCAACTCAGTTCAGAAAGAAAAGAAAGAGTACAGAGAAAGAGTACTAGAAACAATACAGAGAAAAGCAACAATGATGATTAGGGGACTGGGGGCTAAAACATACTGTATGAAGAACGGTTGCTGGAACTGGGTATGTCTAGACTGATGAAGGAGCCTTGGTGCTGCAGGCTGTTAAATGCCTAGCACTTAAGTTCTAGCTGCCTGCAATTAGTGCAGGCTCGAATGCCACCAGGCTCAAGGTTGACTCAGCCTTCCATCCTCTCGGGGTAGGTAAATTGAAGACCCAAGATTGTTGGGGGCAATAAGCTGACTTTGTAAAAATGCTGCTTAGTAATAAGCAGGCATATACAATGGAATGAAGGCTATTGCTGAGCGCATTGGGTTGTATCCCAAAAATTGTAAGCTGCCCTGAGTCTTCAGAGAAGGGCAGCATATAAATGTAATTTAAAAAAAAAAGAAAGACTAGGGCTGACACGATAACAGTGTTCCAATATCTAAGGGTCTTCTGCAACCTATTCCCCAAAGCTCCTGAAGGCAGGACAAGATGCAATGAGTAGAAACTAATCAAGGAAAGAAGCAACCTGGAACTAAGGAGAAATTTCCTGACAGTTAGAACAATTAATCAGTGGAACAACTTGCCTCCAGAAGTTGTGGGTGCTCTATCACTGGAGCTTCTCAAGAAGAGATTGGATAGCCATTTGTTCATTTGTTCAGTTATAGGGTTCCCTGCCTGAGCAAGGGGTTATGGACTAGAAGATCTCCAAGGGTCGCTTCCAAATTTTTTATTTCATTATTTAAAAGAGATTATGAAAATCCAGATCCTATATGAAATGAAATAATTAGGAGTTGGGAAGCTGTATTTTTATATTTATGCCTTGATGTTCTTAAATACTTTACCCCTGAAATGAAACAAGCCCAAATTATCTTTCAGAAGGCCATAAAAATCATTTTACTTAGGCATGCATTTAATCAGTAGAGACAGCTCATTGTTCATTGGTTACTTTTACGGCTGTTTAGATGCTGTTGGTTTTAAAGGTAAGTTACTTTATATGTGATTTGGATTATTTTAAAGTTGTTGTTTTAGTTATTTTACTGCCTTGAGTATGTAGAGCAGGTGGTAGTGCACAAGCAAATACAATAAACAAACACACCCCGAGGAAGGAATTGATTTCTGTTTTATGAATTTAAAAATGTTAGTCCAAGCTTTCTGCATTGAAACTTGGGCTAATGATGGCAGGCACCATTATTCAATGCTACATTTATAGCAATTGGGTTGAAAGACAAGGTTTAAAAGTGGTCATTGTTTGCAGTTAAAAGGCAAAGTCTCCTTTGAGCTGAACTTTGTTTCTGGTGACTTTGTGGATATGAACATATGCACAAGGTTTTCTTCACAAGAATATGAAAATGTTTACCTTCTGTAAGACTTTTTAAAAAACTTTCCACCACTCTTAGAGTTCTTGATAATCTCTTATCCAAGTTTAACCAGTTTGAACTCTGTTGGGTTGAGACTGGTCAAAATCAGCTAGGTACTAGTAAGTTCAGCCATCTGTAAAATGGATATTTTCAATGCAGATTCCATGGAACTCCATGGATTTAGATTCCTCTCAATCATCCTACTCTTCCCCAAGTATGCCTGTGGATAGATATTAGTAGTAACAATGCCAGCAGAAACTAAAAATTGATTATTACCACAGAGAAGGATTGCATAAAGAAACAAATAACTAAGTCCTTTTAATGGTGTGCACTGCATGATAATAGATGCAGCTTTTTTCTCTGCTACACATGATATTTTAAATGTTACCAATTTTGGAAGCAGATATTCCTACAGTAATTAATCATTTCTAAAAGAAAATCAAGATAATGCCCAAATTCTTCCAAGGAGAAAGAGTTTGAATACTTCCCTCTGAGAACTTTCAGCTGCTCTATTGTTTTAGCATCTTGTATATTTCTGCCTTTCCAAGGAATGTATCGTGTGGATAGAATTAATACAAATGACATATTTTAAATTTGTATAACTTCACCACAAAGTAACTATTTTACTTTGTAGTGGTTAGTCTGCATTAGACAGAAGTAATTTCCTGCTCTCCTGCTTTAACAGCTCTTCATTGGCATGTTAGCTGAAGGAATACACTATGTACTTGGTTAAATGTAAGGTTTCCAAACCATAAAATGTACTTTTCTTGTGATTAATTAATGTACTCTCTCTCTCTCTCTCTCAGGAAAAGCAAAAAAATGCATCATGTGTAAAATTGTTTTCTAGGAAGAAAGAAATATCTGTTGGAGTGCAGAGATGTTTATTTATTTATTAAAAAAACTTTTCCAGTCTCAAAAGTAATTTGTGAATTGCAGAAGAGCAAACTGTTGGATTAAGACCAAAATGGATGCAAAGAAGGAGCTGCAATTAATATGTTACAAGAGAGAGAGGAAGAGACTTTCTTACAAGGAATCAATCTTCTGATTAGATTCAATGTCTCCTCATTGGCTCAAATGATTAGAGCTCTTAATCTCTCCTTCTCTATCTATCTTTTAACTGCCTATAGTATTATACTCCATTGCTCCTGTTGAAAAAGCAGATTAGACTAGGTGGCATACAAAGTACACAAACACAAAAAGAATCATTTGGGACAGAGACACATCCTTATCCTTTGAGAGCTCTATTGTTGAAGGCCATGGATGGAGGAACACAATAAACCCCCTAGGGTTATTCTTTATAGGAAGAAATCATTCTTCAAGTGATCTCATGCCAAGTCAAGTTTCGATCAAAAAAACATTTCAACAACAGCCAGAATGTTTTATTACAGTCAGAAACCAAATGTAGGAATAATATAAAATTATGGACAATGATGAATGTATACAAATGAAATAAATGATTTTCACCTGCTTTTTGAAAATCAATTAACAACCTTTCTGCCCTTTTCAACAATTTCAAGCTTCTGTATTTATTCCAAGTATTGCATTTACATATACAATCCTATTGCATTCATCTTTTGTATGAAGGACAAATTATCATCCTGCTAGCAACTTCAACCTTAAATAAGTTGAGGAGAATAAGTAACAGTAGTTTAGACAAAAACATTAAAAGTGAATAAAATCATACAGAGTGGCATGTCTCCTTGACATGAAGTATGCTATAATTCAATTAAAATTAACGTTTTCATGCTGATTAGGGAGAGCATTATTCTTTGTTTTCAAATGATAGTTTTTCCTGGGTGGAATAGTTTAAATTTGGTAATGAGGTTAATTTTTTTTCATATAAATGTTAATGGAGATGACATTTTGGTATTCCTGAGCAGCTGCTGTTAAAATTGATCACCAAAGCATATAAGCCGGCTTTTGATTCAGAAAGTCCCCTAACCTTACCATCAACAAGATTAGCTTTTAATATGTCTCCTGTTGTTTTTTTTAAAGAAGGCATTCTTTCATAAATCTTCTATTTTCTGGAACTACTAGTAAATACATCACTATATAAACCCAGTCATCTAACTTTCATATAAAGCTTCTAAAGGATTTATCAATAAGCAATAAGCAAGTATTTATTATCACTTATGCTAGCACCAATACAGGTAGTCCCTGACTAACAATAGTTCATTTAGTGACTGTTCTGTACAACAGCACTGAAAAAAGTGACTAATGACCGTTTTTCTCACTTATAATCATTGCAGCATCCCTGTGGTCATATGATCAAAATTTAATGCTTGGCAACTGATTCATATTTATGATGGTTGCCGTGTCTCAGGGTCATGTGGTCACCTTTTGTGACCTTCTGATAAACAATGGGAAAATCAGATTCATTTAACAAACATGTTATTAATTTAACATCTGCAGTGATTCTCCTAACAACTGTGGCAAGAAAAGTTGTAAAATGGGGCAAAATTCACTTAACAACTGTTTGAATTATCAGCAGAAATGTTGGACCCTATTGTAAGTTGAGGACTACCTTTATTGCCCCAAGTCCAATGGTCTGGCTGCCAACAAGATGGCTTCTAAGATAAATGATGGAATAGGCACCTTTGGCAGCCACATGCTCTCCATTGGACATGAATGACTGATCCTACTGGATGGAAAACTAGCTAGGGGATGTGGAACATTTGAAATCAGCTAGATGTTGGAAGGAGGTAGTAGGTGGGAGAAAAAGTCAGCTCTAAAATTTAGCTTTTGAGCCATTCAAAGTATGTCAGGACGATGCTTAGAAAATTCTGCTTTTCCTCTGTTAAGAGACAGAAACCAGCATTTTACAGCTTCCAATCTTCCCTAGAAAGATACCAAAGGCAACAATTGAACCAGTTTAGTAGAATCTACAGCAGAGGTCTACAAACTTGTTAACTTTAAGACTTGTGGGCTTCAACTTCCAGAATTCCTCAGCCAGCCATAGAATAGGGTAATGAGAAGGGCCTTCTAAAGACCAATGTTTGTTGAAAAGATTAAACATCACACTATAACCTATCACATGATTTTCAACAATTCAGGATTACCTAGAAGTCAAGTTGAGCTTTGACCATAGCAATTTTGAAAACAATGGTTCTAGCATATAGTCCATCAGTGTATCTTTGTTTTTACAAGACAGAAGCAAACTCTTATAAAAATATCCAACAATAAAATTATCTGTGTTGTCATAGCTTTATGTTTTGACAGTTCAGTGATTGTACGAAGGAGACAGGGTGCAAGTATATTTTGTTCTTTTGTCCAGCAAGCTGCTAAATCAACAAGCAGCTGTCTTGGAAACATGTTTCTCTTTTACCTAACAGCATATATTAATATATCCCTTGCAGTTTATAGGAAAATAAATTTAATAAGCATTCAAGGGATCAAGATGAGATGTTACCTGACATAACTATACATTAGAAACAGAAATGTTGATATTTTTGTCCAGTTTATATAACACGGGCATAGAAATAGACATCTATTTTTTTCAGATGTCCTTTGACTCATTCAGTTATATTTTTTATATACATAAAAGATGTACATCAAAACTAATTAGGAGGCATCACTCTGATACATAACAAGCACTCTATGACTGTGAGAGGTACATAATTTGCCCTTGTCATGTATGTTTGTGTTGTGATTGGCACACTATGAGCAAACACATTTTAGAAGTTGTGATTGGCACAGCTTTATCATTGCAGCTAAGAAAAATATGAATCTAGGAAGTCAGTTTGGTCTAGTGGTTAAGACACCAGGAAAGTGTAAAATAGTGAGGGGTGAAAGGTATCTATCTATCCATCATCTATCTATCTATCTATCTATCTATCTATCTATCTATTTATCATCAATCTATCTATATCATCCATCCATCCATCATTTATGAATCTATCATGTATCTATCATATATTTATTTGTTTGTTTGTTTGTTTGTTTATTTATTTATTTATTTATTTATTTATTTATTTATTTATTTATTTGGATTTCTAGGCCGCCCCATCCCCCAAAGGACTTGGGGCGGCGTACAACCATATAAAAACAATACAATACAAATATCACAACAGTTAAAAACTAACTAGAAACCCAATCAAAATTAAAATCATAAGACAAATCATTAAAACTCCCATCCCCCCCCCCTCAGTCCAGGTTGACAAGTTGGAATAACCATGTCTTCAAGCCACAACAGAAGGAGCGGAGGTCAGGGGCAGTCCAAAACTTAGGGGGCAGTTGGTTCCATATGGTGCTGGTGCTCCCACAATCTATTACCCCTATATCTATTATCTATTATCTATTATCTATTATCTATTATCTATTATCTATATGTCTATTATCTATATGTCTATTATCTATCTATCTATCTATCTATCTATCTATCTATCTATCTATCTATCTATCCACCTACTTATCTAGATGCTTGATAACTTTGAAAAAACCTAGAAGTTTCCGACCTATTTTAATTCAACTTGTTGAAAGACAATTCTGATTTCAAAATTTTTTCAAAGGGAGAATTGTGATGAAATTCCCATGGTATACTTCCACATATTTAGTTGCAGTGTGTGTGTGTGTGTGTGTGTGTGTATGCCGAGATGAAGAAAACTTCTGAAAAATGCAAAGTCAGAGTTTAGCATAGCATTATTCTTCAAGTATTTCAATGAAACATCAAAAAGAAAATGAGTGAATTAACACTAGAACTAAAGGCAATCCTGTTTAGTTCACTGTTTCTTCCAGTGATGTGGTGATAAGAGAATTGGAGTCAAATGTCACTTTGTTCCCATTGTAGATGAAGCTATCTAATTTACATTTCCCAAATTAATATGTGAATCAAAGCTTATTATTTGTATTTTTATTATTACTGACACAACATTAGGATCAGAATCCAATATAGGGATGGGAACACTGCATTCACTTTGGCTTGGAAATTTGCTGATTCAGTGTCAGGTTCGAATCCAAATTAGGAAATCCAAATATTGGTGTTAATTAATATATTTTAGAGAGGGAGAGTAGACAGATGTGTTTATTTATTAAATAGCTTGCTACTAGATAGTCTTAGATGTTTTTTATAATAATGTGCAGAGGTCCTTAGAGGAACGAAGTTAGTTCTAGACATAAGTTCTATTGAAAATAATGAGATTTAATTCCTGAACTCACATATATTTCGCTGTATATAGAGCTATTTTCTGAATACCCCCAAAATAAACCTGACACATAATTTACGTCAACTCTTTTGTGGATTATAACTTTGAATATGAACATTTACCACATTGAAATGTTTATCTTTTAATATAAAATAATAGTATTCTATCTGTAAAATATATGTTAAATCAGAGTAGATCTTCAATAGCATGTATACAGTAACTATAACTGTTAAAAATTATTTTATGATTTATTCTATGTTGACTGCTGCCATTGATTATATACTGTTTGGATGTTAACAATAACCTACAGTTTTCCAAATGACAATAATTTCAGTTATTTAAACCCAGTCTGAACTGGGTTTGTCTAAACTATTGAACATTTTCATTTTATGATACTAACAAACTTTCTAGTTTATTCAATTTGTGTTTATTTTTATTTCTTTTTCTTTTCCTCTTCCTCTTTTTTCTTGCTATTATTTTTATCTTTCCCCCCCCAAAATGTTTAATAAAAAGTAATTTATTAAACAGACAGAATCCCTGTTCTTTTTAATGTCAGATGCCACAAAGGAACTAAAGCCTAACCAGGCCTAGGCCAGGAGATCAAACACATTTGCTTCCTATTTTGGAGTTTAGAACTGAAAAGAATAGAAGGGAAATATTATTTTACTGAAAAAGTGTAACTTCCAACTTCCTTGATGGAGACATGACTGAGGAACAGGAAATTTTCTTCCACACATTTGAAGTATTCTTTTCCATCTCAGAAGAAAATCAGGGGGAAAAATTGTAGGTTTCCTAGGAAACCTTGTCTCAGCCATTGGTCTGAATAATCGTAGATAAAAATATGAGTCAGCAAACTAGAAGGTTTGAAGTACTTTTATTCTTACTCCACCCTATGCTTGTTTCCCAATCACCCTTTCCTATCATACCTAGCTTCCTTTAAATCTTGTATCCTAGTGCACCCGCTTTCCTATCACCGATCCCCACCTAATTCCCAGCCTATAGTATACACAATCCGCCCCCATGAATTCAAGCTGACAGTAAAGCTTCTCAGTGAGTTTGGGCTTCCCCACACATCTGTCAGGGCTTCCCCCACCCAGCCGTTGCATCCCAGTTCCATGACAGCTGAATCCTAATTAGTGTTGGGGATTTCCCCACCCAGTCGTCATCAAATCAGCATCAGGGCTTCCCCACCCAACCGTAGTTTCTCAGCCATCACCTCTCAGCTGATGTCATATGTGAGTGTCGATCCTCCTGGGATCTAAGGTGTCACTGCTGTCAGGTGCTGATGCATACAGAGCCTGACAGGCTGCCCCCTCTACCATAGGTCTACCTGGAAAATAGAAATAGATATGTGAATATTACAATTATTTTTATTAACTCCACCCTCTTTCACAGGAATATATATAATTACATTTATATCCCGCCCTTCTCTGAAGACTCAGGGCAGCTTACAATATTTGGGATACAACCCAATGCGCTCAGCAATAGCCTTCATTCCATTGTATATGCCTGCTTATTACTAAGCGGCATTTTTACAAAGTCAGTTTATTGCCCCCAACAATCTTGGGTCCTCAATTTACCTACCCTGAGAGGATGGCAGGCTGAGTCAATCTTGAGCCTGGTGGGATTCGAGCCTGCAATAATTGCAGGCAGCTGGAACTTAAGTGCTAGACATTTAGCAGCCTGCACCACCAAGGCCCTTTCTGATTACACAAAAGGGGAGCGTGTACATTGATATGAACTACCCATGAAGCATCTGCAAGAGAATACCCTTTCCATTGTACCAAATATTGTAACCCACTCTATGCATCCAGGAATCCAATATTTCCCAAACCTCATATTGGTCATCTTTTATTGATCCGGGTGGTGTTGGTTGTGATGTTATTTGTTCTGTATTAACAGGTTTTAGTAAACTAACATGGAAGATGGGATGTACCCATCTGTGACAGAAGTTTCAACTGCATGATTTCAGGGTTAATACATTTCATTATAGGGAACAGTCCAATATACTTTGGACCCAATTTTTTGCATGGGAGTCCCATGTTTAAATATTTTGTTGAAAGATACACAAGATCTCCAACTCTAAAGGATTTAGGTTCAGCCCTTCGTTTGTCAGCTTTGGTTTTATATGCAATAAAAGCATGATGTAAGGCTTTCTGTACTGAAGTCCATGGGTCTTTTATTCTCTCAGACCATTGAACAGGTGTTATGGTTTCTTGATCATTATGTGGCCACTCTGGAACAGGTACAAAGTCCACACCATACACTATCTGAAATGGGCTTTGTTCTGTACTTTTATGTATAGTATTATTGTATGCTGCCTCAGCAAATGGTAATAATTCAGACCAATCATTTTAATGAATTCCTACCAAAATCTAGCAGTAAATTGCAGCCCTTGATCTGAGATGATCCTCCATGGCACCCCATGTAATTGATATACATTTTTTATAAACAAAGCAGCTAATTTACATGCAGATGGTAACCCCTTGCAGGGGATAAAGTGCACCTGTTTCAAAAAAAGATCGATGATCATCCATATTACCATAAAGCCATGACTGTTTGGCAGTTCCACTATAAAATCCATGGCAATATCTTGTCATGGTTTGGTAGGATTGGACACCATCTGTAATAACCCTAGGGGTTTTCCAGGACGCGATTTGTTGATGGCACATACTGTACAGCCTTTAATATACTGTTCAATGTCTGACCACATAGAAGGCCACCAAAACTGTCGTTAAACTAAATGTAGTGTTTTTAAGAACCCATAATGCCCAGCTTGTTTACTGTCATGACATCATTGGAGTACTTTATTTCTCAATACAACAGGTATATAGAGTTTTGTTCCTCTCCAAGCCAATCTGTTATTTATATTACATTGTGTTTTATTCTCCGCTAACCATGAATCATGCTTTAATGCAATTGGTAGAGCTTCTACCATCAATTTATCCTTCAATTATTGTAATGTATCTCTCCTTGGGATAATAGATTGTATTATTACCTCCCTTTTACTGTCATATTGGGGTAAACATGACAATGCATCTGCCAGGAAATTTGTCCCTGAAGGTACACATTTAAGAACAAGATGAAATCTACGAAAATATAGTGCCCATCATCGAACCTGTTTAGGCGACAATTTGCATGGTGTCTGAAGAGCTTCCAGGTTCTTATGGTCCATCCAGACCTCAAACTGATATTTGGATCCCTCAAGGAATTGCCTCCATGCTAACAATGTCCATCTCACAGCGAAGGCCTCCTTTTCCCAAATAGCCCAATTTTGTTCAGTTGAACAAAATTTCTTTGATGTATACACACATGGCTGTAATATATCATCCTTATTTTCCTCTAACAATACAGCCCCCACTGCCACATCACTGGCATCTGCTTGAATCACAAGAGGCAATTCTGGATCAGGATGTTTTAATCCAGGCTTTTGTGCAAACATTTGTTAGAGTGATTCAAATGCCTGCTGACATGACTTTGACCACAGAATCACTTTTCCAGGTTTGGGTTTCTTTGGTTGTTCATTGTTGGTTTTTAACATATCCATCAATGGTAGAACCAACATAGCAAAAGAGGAGATAAACTGCCTATAAAAATTTGCAAACCCTAGGAAGCTTTGCAATTGTCTACTAGTAGTAGGGGCTTGCCAATCTAACATGGTTTGCACCTTCATGGGATCCATTTATATACCTTCACCCAAGATATGATCCAAGGTAATCTAGTTGAGAGCGATGAAGCTCACACTTTGAAGTTTTTTTTTTAATTACATTTATTTGCCGCTCTTCTCCGAAGACTCAGGGCAGCTTACAATTTTTTGGGATACAACCCAGTGTGCTCAGCAATAGCCTTCATTCCATTGTATATGCCTGCTTATTACTAAGCGGCATTTTTACAAAGTCAGCTTATTGCCCCCAACAATCTTGGGTCCTCAATTTACCTACCCTGAGAGGATGGAAGGCTGAGTCAACCTTGGGCCTGGTGGGATTCAAGCCTACAGTAATTGTAGACAGCTAGATCTTAAGTGCAGGCATTTAACAGCCTGAGCCACCAAGTTTAACACATAATTGAGCTTTTAACAATTTTGTCAGAACTTGTTGCACCAGGCATACATGCTGTTCCATTGTTTCAATATAGATCAATATATCATCAAGATATACTAACACACCTCTATACAGATATTCATGCAGGACTCCATTTATTAACTGCATAAAAAAAGCTGGGCCCCCCTGCAGACCAAATGTCATGACCCTAAATTGATAACTACCCAGGGGACAGTTAAAAGTCATTTTCCATTTGTCCCCAGGATGAATACACATTCTATAATAAGCCTCTTGAAGGCCTAATTTTGTGAAAATCTGGCCATTTACTAGGATGGCTAATAAATCCTTAATTAATGGTAATGGATATAAAAGTTCCTTACATACAGCGATTAATCCCCTGAAATCAACACACAACCTTAACCCACCATCTTTTTTTTCTCTGAACAAAACCGGTGCTACTATATGTGCCCATCCTGGCTGAATAAAACCCTTGTTAAATTAGTATCTATATACTTCCTCATCTCATCCATTTCTTGAGGTGTCACTGAGTACATTTGGTGTTTTGGCAATTTTACTCCTGGGATTAACTCAATTGCACAATCAGTGGGTCTATTTGATGGTAATTGATTGCTTCCCTTTTCATTAAAGACTTCAGCTAAATCAAAATATTCCTGTGGATAGCCTAGATTAGAATTGTTAGATGTTGAATTGTGCACTGTTAATCCAGCTGCTTCTTCACAAGGGAGATCAAGGCCTACAGCCAACCTAATTTTCCTAAACCCACCTTCCCATTTAATTGTTGGGCCCATTTATCCAACCAAGCCAAACCAAGAATAACAGCCTCCATCATGTGTTTCACTACTACAAAGGACAGCCTCTCCCAATGGTCTCCCATCTCCATTTGAACGAGTTTGGTTCGATATATGGCTGGCTCTTCTCCCACTATAGAACCATCCACCTGTTTGAACTTAATGGGGGTAGTTAATCAAATAAGCTTCAGATCCAACTTTGGTACTACTGTATGTGTTAACAAACACTTTGAGCAACCCAAATCAATCAATGCACCCATATCCAAATTATGATTCATTTTCATGTTAGTAAGTGTGACCTGTATTATGAAAAGAGGAATAGGTTTACTTACTATTGGATCCTCCATCATCCCTTCCTCGCTATCCTCTTCTGGAGCAGCCAATTTTTTAGCAGTAGGTACTGTCTCACCTATCACTCAGTCAGACTCTATGCTGGTATCCAATTGGCCCACCCCACAAGAACAGTCAGGGAACTGTTTACCACAATCACTAGATTTTCCAAACCCTTTGCTTGTTTGTCCCGGCTGCGGTTTAAGAGTACATAATGGAGGAAGTATGCATTCAGTCACCCGGTATCCTGGTTGATTGCACCTATATCACCTAAATGATGCTCTACCAGGTGGGGTCTGGATATTTAGCCTGGGTGAAGAGATGTTGGGTCAGATAATCAGCCTTTGCTGCCCTAACTTACTTTCACTCCACCCTTTCAATTGATGTAGCCCAGAATCTAACTCAATTACTGCACGATACCAATCTTGCAGCCTTGTTGTTAATCCCCTATACAGACAAGCTTGCCCTAATTTGTGGTCCAATCCTTCCCTAAACAAGTGGACTAACATCCTTTTTAGACAAGTAGGAATTCTCCCAGCTGCTCTTCTAAAATCTTGCCCATACTCTCTTGCTGGGCACCCATGTTGTTTCACTGCCAACAAGTCATCCTCTGCTTGCTGTATCTTTGAAGTATCATCAAACCTCTGTTGTAGGGCTTCCAGGCACACCCCCCACACCTGCTAATGCGGGTGATCTCTCCCGATGTAAATCAGCTGCCCATTTTCCTGCCTCTCTGTCCAGTACACTAGTAATAACCACCACCATTGCCCACTGGAAGGGGTCATATTTTCCATACAAATCAGTGTGGTTGATAACTTGTCCCAGAAATACAGCAACATGGTTGGCATTTCCATCAAAAGTGGCATGTAACAGAGGAGGACCACATCAACTCTATGGACCCAACATTGTTCTACTAAACTCTTGTTGCTCCTTCCCATAAGGCCAATCCTGTATATTCCTGGAATTCTCAGCAACTTTGGGCTTCCCCACATGTCTGTCAGGGATTCCCCCACCCAGACATCATCTCCCAGCTTTGTGACAGCCAAATCCTAGTTAGTGTTGGGGATTTCCCCACCTAGTCGCCATCAAATCAGCATCAGGGCTTCCCCACACAGCCATAGTTTCTCAGCCATTGCCTCTCAGCTGATGTCATACGTGAGCATTGATCCTCCCGGGATCTAAGACGCCACTGTTGTCAGGTGCCGATGCATACAGAGCCCGACACCTTAAAGTGAATTATCTAAGGTACAATAAAAAGCAACATACAGTTTTAGTGCTAGCTCTTAACCATAATGTGGAGAGTGAACAACTTAATAATTCTCTAATTTTTTTGCCAAATAGCTCCAAATATATATGTTTGTGCCGCATGGACATGCACACATACATGCACAACCTCAAATGCCTGCACAAAGAATGAGATAATGTTGACAAATTTAGATTAAGAGCTATATCCTTGAAGCACAATGTTTCAAGTGGCAAAATTTAGAACAAAATTTGGAATGAAATAGATTTAGCATATCAGTTAAATCATATATAGTTAATATATAGATTTTGGGGTACATAAACTGGGTATATTTACATTGAAATGTAAACTATTTTTATTATATGTAAAATGAGAAATAGACTAAAATAAACAGTTCCACAAAACCATGCCTTTATTAAGTAATAAAACTAAACTACATTTAGTCTTGAAATATGCTTAAATTATTAACATTTAAGTCACTGGATTTCACAGCAGGAGAAAAAATAAATAAAAGCAAGCATTTCTAGTATATACAGTCCACAGTTTGAATATAGGTAGTTCTCTAAGTCTCTGTCATTAAGTGATACAGAAATAAAGTGCAGTGTCATATGACTATGTCAATTTACAACAGCAATTGCAACAGTTCTGGTTGCCATTGATAAATGAATCCTGTACCACTGTTAATGGCAACATCACGTGGCTACCATTTGTGACCTCCTGCCAGCTTTCCAATTGATATTCCTTGTTAAACGTCAGCAGTAACATTTGCAAATGGCAATTACATGACCATGGGAGTCTGTGATGACTGTAACTAGAAGGACCAGTCATAAGTCTTCTTGTTCAGCATCATTATAACTTTGAACAGTTGTGGAACAAGAGGTCATTAAATCAGAAACACCTTAGTCCTTCAGACAGGTACTCTGACAATAGAATGACTATTCATTATGAAGCAGGATGAAATAGTTCTTCAGGCCACTGTAGAACTCCATCAAGAATAAGTACCCTTCCATCCCTTCAAAAGACTATTGTCATATCTTTCCTCCATGAGCTAAATGTGATATAAATAATATTACTTCCTCACACAGAAGGTTCCTCCTACACAGAATAATTATGTGGAGTAACTTGGCTGAGAGACTGTGAATGGCTCCAAATCAAGCAGATATAAACTTCCATGGCTGAATATAAGCAACAGTTTTCTAGCATCTCAGTCCTGTATCTCAACCATTAAACCACTACATCACATAGTCCTTATACTGTAACATTTTTAAAAAATGCAGTTCCCTTTCATTGATATATAACTTAGAAGAACATATATTTATTATTTATTTATTTATTAATGGGACTTATATGCAGCCCCATCTCCAAGACTCAAGCTTACAATAAAAACAGACACAATAAATATTTAAAAAAGAATTAAATTAATGGTCCCAATTAATACAAAACTAAAAACAAATCTAAAACACCCCACCCATAGGTCACAGCCCAGCTTGGTGAATAACCAGGTCTTCAAGTCATGGCGGAAGGTGCGGAGGTCAGGGGCCAAGCGAGCCCCAGGGAAGTTGGTTCCAGAGTTCAGGGACATGACAGAATAGGCACGTGTCGGGGACCGCCAGCATTGCCCGGCTGATGGGACAAGGAGTCCCTGTCTGTGACTTCAGCGTTAGTATTCGATATACTTCTATCAATGAGTCTTCCAGGACCAAATTAGCTTGGGAAATTACTTCTGTTATTTCAATAGAATTATCAATGAATTAGTGTTGCATTTTGAGCACAACCTTCCCAAAAATAAGCTGAGTTTACTATTTTTTCTTAAAGTTTATTAGATCTACAATATACCCAAAATAATAATAATAATAATACACTCAAAATAACCCATTTATTCCCTGATATTCGATTTATCTAATTTGGTATAGTTTTACAACCATTTATTATAGAGTCATGATTTTGTGAAATCTTCTGGAGATAGAAAGGTCTCTGATTCACTTAGAGCAGCCAACCAGATACAGATTTCATCTGAACATAATGCCACTTTCTGAACTTCACACACTGTTCAAATTTCTTTGCTCAAAAGGACTGCATTACTTTTTCAAGTTTATATTCCCTAATTGACCTAATTCAATGTGGTGCAAATGCAAATTATTATTATTATTATTATTATTATTATTATTATTATAATAATATTTGGACTTATATGCCTCTCTCCTAGGGACTCAGGCTTACAGTAAAAAAATAGAATACAATTAATTAAAATACATTAAAACCACAATAGCTAAGTCCAATAAGAAGTAAAACCCCATTGAATTTAAAAGAACAATAAAACCCCACCCTTTACCCTTCAGTCTAGGCCAGATTCTTGAAACAACCAGGTCTTTAGGTCACGGCAAAAGGAACAGAGGTCAGGGGCCAACCGGAGCTCCAAGGGAAGTTGATTCCACAGGGTGGGCACTCCCACCGAGAAGGCCCTACCCCTGGGCGCCGCCAGCCAACATTGTCTGGCCGATGGCACCCCAAGGAGGCCCTGCCTGTGGGAGTGCACAGGGTGATTGGAGATTGACACTGGCAGGAGACGCTCCCGCAAGTACCCCAGACCCAAGCCATGTAGGGCTTTGTATGTTATCACCAACACCTTGAATATCAAATGAAACAAATGTACTATCACAACCTGAATAGGCAAGCAGCTGCCCACCTAGTTTTACCATTTTATTAAATCCTGGAATAAAAGATGGAATACAAACAGGTAGAATTTAGAATGAAGACCCTACACACCAAGATGTTGAACTATGTACAATCCTTGGTTATCTAGTTATTCATCCCACATATTTAGATAATCTCAAGCCAAATGTTTATAGAAACCTTACAGATGGCTTTTAGATACAGATAATACAGATAGCTATTTCTAAAGAACTGTAACCATTATTTATCTCAAATGAGACTTGGTTCTTCTAAAGTCAGAGGAATAAACAGTCATGGGAGCAAAACGATTAGCTGATTTGTTTATAAGGAATGTGTATCAATTGCATGGAGTCCAAAAACAAATAATCTCGGATAGAGGAGTCCAGTTCACAGCTCATTTCTGGAGGGAGTTTATTCAACTTATTGGCTTGTCACAAGGACTAAGTACTGCGTACCATCCATGTATTAATGGAGCAGTTGAAAGAGCTAACGCAGCTATCGAGCAGGCTCTACATCTTACCAGCATCCTGAAGCCTGACATTACAGCTGTGCCTTGGAGCTGTGAATCCCTGATAGCTGTGAATCCCTGATCTGCACTTCGAGTCCAGCATTGCAACTTGGCAGGCAGCAAACCAGATCAGCAGAGAAGGAAGGGAGGGCCATGGGTGACATTTCACAGCCTCAGAAGTCAACTTCGGAATGTGGGAGGGCTGTGTAGCCTTGGAACTCAGATAATACAGATGGATGTTTTGCTTTTGCAATGTTTGGCTTTAATACAGCACTGCAATTGAAGCGAAGTGATCATGGCTATTTAGGATACTAATGGGAGGGAGGAACGTAATATTAGCTTAGGTGTGGTATAATTAGGCACGGGTAGTGGCATGGGTGGGTAATGGGTGGATTAGGGTGGGGCAGAGGTAATTGGGCAGGATAAAACAATGTTGGGAGTTAACTGTTTTCAGTGCTGACTTTACATGGACATCCGTTGTTACAGCTATTGCCATGATTGTGAACAAAGCAATAACCTCTTCAATTTCAACTCTGCAAGTGTGAGTAACATGATTTATTGATTTAAGTCTCCAGTTCTTGACAGAGTTCGACAGGAGTCAGCCTATATATTCCCATAATTGTAATATAAGACTTGTAACAGTATTCTGTAATATTTGGTTGCTGAATATGCTTAGTTTTGATACAGGCTTTACTGGAGATACAATTTGTTTTTCTGAATCCTATAGGGAAAGGCATAGTTTCACTGACTGATGAAACCACAGGAACGAGAAACTGAATTCGTTATAAACTAACTTTAAAGAAGCTTTAATACAAAACCCATTTATACCTTGAACAGCCTCCTCTTTCACTCCTTTTTTTTTTGCAAATATCTGATCTCAGTATTTTAATTTCCTCTGGGCTGATTTTGTAGGGAAGAAACTTTAGCTGAAACAGATGGTTGTCAGCAAACCAGTGCCTGCAAAACACAATTGAGAATTAGTGTATGAAAACTAAAACTTGGCACCATCTAGCTTCCCTTGATATAATTGTCAGAAGAAATCTGGTTTTGTTTTTGGGGGTGGGGGAATAGTTTTTTCAACATTTAAATAATTAACATTTAAATATGCAAAACAAAAGTTGTTCTTGGTGTATGAGAAAACCTGTGTGCATTATGCAGATTGCTATTCAAAATGGATGGTTGAGAGTTTCCTGAACAGTCAATTATTAAGTTAGCACCTTGCTGGCTGTTTATTTCAGCCAACAGCCTATCCAGGAACTTCACTATTCTATACATACCATCTAAATAATATTTTAAAAATTCCTAAATGACATTCTCATTTGCAATTTGACCAGTATGATACCTGTCCAGAATCAAATGTAACAAAGCATATTACTAGGAAGTCAATTTGGGCAGATTGACTTCCCAGTCCTGAGCTTCTCTGATGATGCAAATCTTCAGCAAGTTTATCCCTTCTTAGTTTTCAAGACCAGTTGAACTGACACCTTTCATCTATATATATAATTTTATTGAAACAATCTACCAGCAAAATCCCAAAGAAAAGGAAAAGGGAATTGTTAGCTTTTTAAAAAATGAATTAAATTGTAGAATCTAGATATCAAAGAATCATGCCAGCAAATACTCTCAAGCTGGCTGTACAGGTTCTAACAGTGGAGTTCTGTGTGCTAAACTAACAATAAGCAAATCGTTGGCTTCTTCCTCTTAAAATAGAAATGCTTCCTGTCCTTCCAGTTTTTATTGCTATTTTTAATTGCTTTATTATTAGAAATCTTTATATCATCTGTTTCTGGAAGCTTAGTGAGGGCAGATTGGAAACAGCTTTGACCCAAGTGCATGCTCTCTCTCTAACAAAGATAATTATTCTATAATCAGGAGAGAATTTTTGTCTTTCTTGAATATTGCCTTAGGGTCTTCTGGATTTTTATTACAATCTAAGATCCAAGGTGGAAGAATATAGCAAGAGAATATCAAAAGGAGTTCTACTTCTGCTTTATAGACTACTACTCCAAAGCTTTTCACTAAATTGATCATTCAAGATTCTGGAAGTCTCTCAAAGCAATGGGTATTCATAAGCATCTGATTTTTCTGACAAACAAACTCTACAATAATCAGGAAGCCCAATGAAAATGGAATTTAGTAACACCAAATTGTTTTTATCAGAAAAGAAGTCAGGCAGGGCTGCATTCTTTCACAGTATCTATCATTCTATACCCCAAATATATTATAGACCTGGAACAAGTCACTGTTGGTGTCAAAATCAGTAGATGGAATGTCAATAATCTGAAATATGTAGATTACACTACCTTGGTTGCAGGAACTAGAGATCACCTATGAACAATCACTCTAAAACTAAAGCAGGACAATGAAAAGGTTGGGTTTCTACTTGAAAACTAGAGAAATTTAGGATAAGCAATGAAATGGAAGAAATAGTTGACAGTTTCAATTTTCTTGGCCCTAAAATTGATAAAGATATTGGTGTGCACAAAAGATTCAAAGAAGAATATTATGGGGCAAAAAGCATTGGGATATATTTTAGGGCCTATATATATAATCATAAAAGATTGTGACATTTTAATTAAGACAAAAATGGCAATGGTCCACAGTGCATTTCCCTGTTATGATATATGGATGCAAGGAATGGGCTCTGCATAAAAGTGAAAAGAAAGCAATTGATTCTATTGAACTATGCTGTGGAAATTGTTTTGCATTTTTGGAGCAGCCAAAAGAACAAACCATTCAACGCTAGAAGAAATCAAAATGATTATATTTTGCACCTATCACATAGACTGATGAATTAATGGGAAATATAACACTTGACATAATGAATGGAAGTTAAAGAAGTCAATAGCACATGAACGAACAGATGGAGTACTGGAAGCTAAAGAAATATATCTGCAAGAATATGTAATATAATGAGAGACAGGACAGCTTTGAAAGCTTTTAACCATAAAATCATCAAGCGTTAGTTACAACCTAATGGTACCTAACAACCAACAACAAGGATTGTTTAAATAAGAGTTACTGCTAGGTTCTGACTCCAGAATTCTAAACCTCTCTGAGGGCAACCTAGGTTCACTACTTATCTAAAAGTTCAGTATTACAGCAGTGCAAAGCTTTGAAGGGTGTTTCAGTTCAATGAAGCTTCCATTGAATTATTCCATCAAAGCAGTGCTTCTACTTCATTGCTGTGATGTAGTGAATCAGGTGCATGCAACGTGGCAAGTGGAAGCACTACACAGGTTGGATGGGTTTTCTACTGCTTCTATGATTGCTACAGACAATACTCAATGTTGGCATTTCATTTCCATATATGGAGAATTTGAATGGATGCTGAGTAGCTGGTGGTGTTATGGCCTTTCTGATTGTTGAGAATACTCAGACAATGAAATGAGATGGGACTCTCCTTCCCTGGATGGGCCAAAATTGCTATTCAATCTCTTCTTACTTCAGTGACCAGAGAAAAGTCATTTATAGTGGAACTATATCATATGAAAAAATCCATTGTTAAGACAGAAAACTATACCACAAGGTAATTCAGTGGGTGATATTGAAAGTTATGGTATTCCCCAAAATAAGAAGTCACTTTTTGTAGTTTTTGAGATTTTTTTAAAAACATTAGAGTATTTTTTGCTTTGATTCAGTGGCACAAGTTGGTGTTTGGGGATGTTGTTGTGCTGCAATTTTGCCATCTCTATTTAAAAATGGTCTAGGGGGAATTCTTTAAAATCTTTGAAGGTATCTGATTGAAGCTTGACGGAACTAATGTCCTCTAAAAAGTCTGCCATCTCTGTGGTTTTCATCACATTCTGCCCCAGAGTGAAACACCTGAATTTGTTGTCATAGTTCTTGTTTTATAGTGGTTAGTGTGTTTCCCCTCCCACCCACCTTGTACTGAATCTCAAAACTCAAAAGTGTAAGCTAAAATTAAATCATGTCAGCTTTGGATCTGAATCAAATTTTAATCAAATTAAGGCTGATTCACACAGGTCTATTCAATAGCACAGTGTATTAAAAGATTCGAGATTTGGTACCTGGGTAGTTAATTAATATTAGGATATTGCATATAGAACCTGTACATGAGCTAATCCAACAAGGGAGATTTGAGAAGCAATTTTTATTGAAAAATGTTATCTTCTGCACTTTTATTTTAGACACAGATTGCTGGATGGTTTATCTTACTACACAAATGTTTACACATTCAAAGAAAGAATATGATCCATTGCTTCAACAGAGAACTATTTTTCTCCTTACCTAGTTAAAAGGATTTTCATATGGTAGTATTTGTCACTAACAAAAGTTACTTATTTTAGATTTAAGAGCTGGTCACGGGTACTTTTGGAGCTGCATATATGGACACTTTTGCTTAATTTGGCTGGGGCATCAACTTAATCTTAAGCAGAGAAAATATATTCAATAAATAAATGGCAAGAACTATTTTGTCCATTCTCATCCTGTGGGAGTACTTTGTAGTAATTGTCACTGAATAGCGCTCAAATTGAATCATATTTACTCTCTTCTTGTTTTATGATTAGGAATACATTGAGAATATAAAGGCGTGTTCTAAGTTTCTTTCTAAGCCTCTCAATGCTTCAAAACATTACTACATGTTTATGACACTTAAAAATTGGACCTTGTATAGTGTTGTGATATATTATGAACACAAATGCAACCAATTATGAACACAGATGCAACCAATTCATCAGTATATATATAATAAAAGCATGCTTAACCACTCCTTCATTTTATTTGAATTAATTTTTTTCTAGTTTTGGCTTTCCAGTACCATAGAAATTCTAAAACCAGGCAAATGCACAGTATCGTATCTAGAACTGTGTTTTACCTTCTCCCATACTAAAAAGCTTTTGATCTCGATATTTGAATATGTGAGTTGAAAAAAACAGAGGAATCTTTTCAGCCACTTGCATCAGAGCAGTTCAACAGGTGCAACAATGTGGAAAAGATATAACTGTAACCATCTGGCTTTGTATGTCCAAAAAGTACCCTTACTTCAGCTTTGTGGGGAAACAGAAAATATCTCTCCCTCCTCTCTCTCTCCCTCCCCCTCTCCCTCTTTCCCTTTCTCCCTCTCTCTCCTCCCCCTGCCCCTCTCCCTCTCCCTCTGATATATGTCTATTATCTGTTTAGCTATTTGACACTTCTATTTATATGCTAGAGATGGAGATGCTTTTTCTTGACGAAATAGATTTAACTCCCTCAGATGAAGATGTTGTAAAGAATGTTGAGATAGTAAAAATTTATTCTGTCTGTTGAATTAAGGGTTAAAAAGAAGGAAAGGACATCAA
This sequence comes from Naja naja, assembly GCA_009733165.1. Lineage (NCBI taxonomy): Eukaryota > Metazoa > Chordata > Lepidosauria > Squamata > Elapidae > Naja > Naja naja. The sequence goes on from CM019150.1 coordinate 78,657,377, forward strand.
GCATGTTTGTGTTTCAGATCAGACTTTTGCATATTCTCTTAGCCTAATAAAAACAAATACCGTATGTTATCCATGTTAGAGTTTGCAGCAATCCAACCAGCACACAAATAAATAATTCAGCAGGATTCATTTATAGAAGAAACTTCTTTATATACAATAATATACAGTATGATGCATGTATACAATACCATACAGCAGAAGTCAGAATCAGAAAAATCCAGAAGTCATAATCACAGAAGCTATATAAACAGAGAAGCAAAGATTTAAGGACAAACTAATTCTTATATACAGACCAGTAACCCTAAGCCACACCCGGTCTCCAAGCTGTCTGGCTCACAACAGAGACTGTTTCTTAGCCACCAAACAGTTCCCATTGGCTGACCTGTTACCATGTCTATTCCAGTTCATGAACTCTCATACACTGACAATCCACGGGGCTGAACAGCAAAGCAATGCAAGTTATGACAAACCTCATCTTCAGAGACTTCACATTTTTACCTGCCTGCATCCTAAGGCTGCCATAAAGCCAGATTCATACAGTGACATCACTGCATATGAGGAGATGTTTTGAAAGTTCATTCTGTTCCTTGCTTGCCAACAAAAAAAGGCCATAAGCTGCCTTAATTTCTGCTGGTAATTACCAATTACAGCAGAGATCAGATCAGATCTAGCCTGATGTTAGCAGCCCAGTTTTTGCTAGCAAAGACTAATTAAAATGTGTTTCCCCAACCCAGATTTTGATTTTGAATGTTCTTGATATGGTCACATCTGGTTTAGGGTGCTTAGAACCTCACTTTCTATGAGCTACAGATAGCATAGCCAGTTACAAGGGATTGTGTAATTATAGTCCAAAACTGTCTTCAGGGTACTTTACCATCTAAACCAGGGATCCCCAAACTTGGCAACTTTAAAACCTGTGGACTTCAACTCCACAAGAGACCTCTGGTCTAAACATAAGCTATCACAACAGAGGAAACAAGGGTGTCTTTCTTTCATTTCTTATACAAATTAAAATATTAAAAAACCTACATTGGCATACATACAAAAAATGACATAATATATACAAATAGATGGTAGAGCTAGTAATTTGGATACCTCCAAAATAGTAGGAATTTTAGAGGTACTGATGAATCAGTAATTTGGAGGTACTAGTGTATATTTGTTATCATCTCTAAAGAATTAGATCTACTTATTGGATGTGACTTTATGTACAAATAAAAGTTGCCTTAGTATTCACCAGAAGCTTATTTTATGCCTTTCTATGCTGCTTCTCAGGATGTATTTGACATACGTTACTGCATCCTTTTAAAGTGATGGGTTTTTATTGGTTGATCGGACTTGTGGGAAAAAAACCCTTCATGGAAAGAAGTTAGATGACCCCATCAAAGATTTACAGATCCCATCTTATGATGCTGTCACTGAAGTTACAATGAAATAAAGAAGTAAAAATGCAGCCCTTAATTGTCAGCAATGTCAGCCTACCTGACCATCCCCATAATCAGATACTCATGAGAAAATGAAAACCTTGCACTGCCGCCTTTACTTGATTCCAAGACAAAGAGCCATTCATCATCTTTGGACTGAGAGTATATGATGGGATGGAAGTAATCCATCAATATCCCTGCTTTTCAGTAACCTGCTTCCAGTTGACAATCTGCATTCTTTAACAAGGTGATCAAACCTGCTGAGGCATTTGAACAGTTCTATTGTGCATTGTGCTTGGAGATGGCATAATAATTTCTTCTTTGAGTGTGATGATATTATGAAAAAAAAACCTCTCAGATTTATAACAATATTCTGGACACGATTACTGCCACTTCTCTCCCTCCCTCCCTCTCTCTCTCTCTCTTTCTCCCACCCTCTGTCTCCTAAAATGTTCAAGACCATGGGAATTTCCTTCTGCTGTTATATCTCTGACTACATTTCAATGTCAGCAGGCATCTAATTCTGAGTAACGAGGACTACACTGCAAAAGTTTAGCAGGCCAGGTTTAGTTCTCTCCATGGAGTTAAAAATCTGGTGAAATCTTTTACTTGTCATCATCTGTTCATAATTTAGAGCTTCCCATATGCACTGTGTTAGTACTGCTTACTTGTAGGTTTTATCTCCTCATGCTTTGGGGGAAAAATGAGCTTGGCTTGAGGCACATCCATCAAGTGTGTTATGTAATCCTTTCCTGTACTATTTAAATAATAATAATGCCATGATATTCCGGGAGTTGGAATTTGCTTTAATTGTCCTTTAAAAAAAATACTGAAAGAAAATGAAGTGTGGATGCAAGGAAGGTGACTCACTAAGTTAAACACAACCTTTTAGCCAACTAATTTTGGTTTGAAGGCACTCAATATGTCCTTCAGATTTATTTGGAATCAGCTTGGTATTTCTTGGCTATCCATATTGATTTGATTATATGTGAAATGTGTAGTTTTGTGGCTGCTCTGGGAGAAAAATAGCCTTAAAAATAAAGATGTAGAAGTCCAATCCAGGACAGGAATATAATACTCCACAAAGAACCAAAGTTTCTTTGTTTCATTGAACTCTAACCAAGTTTAGATTAACCAAGTGATTATGATTAGCAAAGACTAACTTTGGCATCAATTAAAGCTTTTCTTTCCCAAGTCAAATGCACACTTATGGAGTCATATCCTTCCCATCTTCTGGGAAGAGAAAAGCCTAAAGCCTACATTGCATTCCTGAACTTGGTTACGACTGCACAAATTCTGAAGTAATGTGTGAGAGCACATGTGAACCTTCATGATCAACATTTAAAATGTGTCTTGAATAATTCTGTCATCAGTGAACAGGGAGCTGTATTAGAGCCATACTTTACCTTCCAGCAGATCTAATCAATACTCTACAGTTTTAGTTGTAGTCCTAGAGAGGCATGTGAAATTGGAGAAAAATCTTATGTCTCTAAGAATAAATTCCTATTTTAGAAGAACTCAGTGACAGAGGTTTGATTTAATGGACAAAGTGCATTAAAGAGCCTTGGTGGTGCAGGCTGTTAAATGCCTAGCACTTAATTCCAGCTGCCTGCAATTAGTGCAGGCTCGAATCCCACCAGGCTCAAGGTTGACTCAGCCTTCCATCCTCTCGGGGTAGGTAAATTGAGGACCCAAGATTGTTGGGGGCAATAAGCTGACTTTGTAAAAATGCCGCTTAGTAATAAGCAGGCATATATAATGGAATGAAGGCTATTGCTGAGCGCATTGGGTTGTATCCCCCCCAAAATTGTAAGCCACCCTGAGTCTTTGGAGAAGGGTGGCATATAAATGTAAATAAAAAAAAGTCAGCTGGATCTGAGTTTAATCTGAGTGTCAGACAATAACAGATGAACAAAATGGTTAAAGTTGAGTGGTAAGTAGCAGTACAATTAGGAATGCTGGGCTGGCTGCTGTGGCTTAGCAAAGCAGGCTACTTTTCTGACAGTTCCAGCAATGGCATCATCAAAGGTTTCTGCCTGATTCCCTTGTCCATCTCTTTTCATCATTGCCATACCAGGAAGTACAAACTCTACTGTTCAATGATTAATTTCCATTTGCCATTTGATAGACATCTGGCTTTAATATTCAGTCCATCCTTCTTTAGGCAACTCTTCTTGCAATTACAAGAGGCAACATTCACATCACCAGAAAGCATATGCGTTCATAGCATTGGTTGATATACTGTAACCGATCACCGTTCCCCTGCCTTCTATCTCTCCCTCCTGAAAATTAAACAAGGGTTGAACCCAGCAAAAATCTTCACAGAATCCAATGGGTTTTTTTTATTTTGCTGTACTGTGTTATTTAATTTTGGTTTTCCACTGCTTTTACATTATTTCATTTCATATTTATCTAATCTTGATTGGTTCTTTATTGGAATCATTAACTGTGGGTTGACTGGCCTTGTTGGAGAGGCTGTGATATATCAACAAGTCTAATAAATAATGATCTTGAATCAATTCATTTCTAACCTCCCAACAAAGGAAATAACACCTAAAAAGCAAACAAGTAGTGGCATCTCAATCACTGGAATATAATATGTCCAATTTTGCTAGTGAGTTCTTCTTTGTCACTGATACAACGTTCTTTTTGAACAGTAAGATATGCAACCAGGCTTCAAGCTCCAATTAAGCTGAGTGAAAAGGTTGCTTCTTCAGCAGATCCTGAGAAAGGAGGAATGTGGTGTTATGACAGACATCAGGACTGTGTAACCATGTGGCCTTTCCCTTCCTCTCAAGGGTAGCCTGTTGCTCTCCAATGTGACGGTTTGTAAAATTCAGCTGCCTGTACAGTCAGCCTCTGTACCTGGAATGGAAGGGAACATCTTGTTCTTTCACCCAGGTGCTAAACTATCTTAAAAGCCATACCTTCAATACTTCTGCTGCCTAACGTCAACCTTCCACTAAAATTGGATATTAAATCATCAGGCATCATAAAGTCTGGACTTTATATATTCAATATGAACCTTTACCATCTCAGCACATGAATACAATTCATTCAGAGGCTGAATTTGAGGGATGAATGTGCCTGTATTCAGTTCATAAAACTGATCCTGATTTTGAACAGCCTCACTTCTGTCCAGAATTGGGTAAAATGTCAGACATTTTACAAAGATTCAAGGAACATTTGTCTTCCCTCTCCCTGTGTCACTCATAAGATAGCATTTCTGCAACATCTTCCCAAATATTCATAAGCCTTTGTCATCCAAGCATCGCTTCCCTTTGTTGTCCACATTCATTTTTCAGCAGAGAATTAAAAAAAGACAGTGTAATATTCAGGGAATGGAGCTTATGCAAGATTAGGCTGCTTGAATCCCTCAGTGCTCTCAAAGGCTCATAAGCAGCTCTGAAGATATAATCATAGTAATTCTAAGCAAATCACTCCGAGCTCCTGATATAGTTTTAGATCATGTCAGTTTTCTGAGGCTGGCACAGTCTGTCCTGAGACACATTGATCATGAGGCTGTATGTGGTCCTCTCATTGCCCTCTCTAAAATGTTACAAAAAAGAGGTAGGGGAACGGGCTATTTAGGAAGCTTAGTTGGCAATACCTTTAATAACTGCTTGACTCATGGGTATTTATTTATAAAGGAATATTTTGCAAATCATAGTTAAGTCTTAAGGATATTTTATAGTTGCAGGTGCCTATAAAGTCCCAAACAAGTTGCAAATAAATTTACAAGGAGAATCATCTTTAAAAGAGGGGAAAAAGACATTGATAAATTACTGGAGATCCAAAAAAATATCCCAAGGGGAAAAAAGATCCCAGTTGTTTAAGATCTATTTGTTCTGGCTAAGGAATCAATTAAAGTTGACCTATATTTAACAAATGATCATACTTTTTGAGCCTTAATATTCAAGATATTCCCTACCATATCAGCAAAAACAGCAGGATGGACTCTCACAAAAGAGACCACCCAACTGGCACAGCGACAGAGAAGGAGTGGTGGTCATTTTCACTCTTGTATCCTTAAGACAGGTTCCGTTTCTTGCAGAATTAAAAACAGCTTTCAAAAGTCACACACACACACACACAGAGCTTTCAAAAGTCACTTGTCTCCGGCCGAGAAGGCAGAAATAAATGGTTCCTGGTTTTTTGTTTTGTTTTTTAAAAACCTCACAGCCAAGGAAGGTAAAGTCACATATCCTTGACTGCTATCAGTCCTGTGGCTTTTATAGTTTGACAGGGAAGGAAGCCCCGATCACTTCTTTGAACTGCTGCTGTTGCTGCAAGGATTTTTCTAGAAAACCTTAACAATGATCATCAGTCCAAGAAGATAGCATGGAAAGGGATGTAAGAGAAAAATTCCCAAGTGGATCCATAGGACTGATGAAAAGAACACATGTAACAACCATCATCAAATAATATTTAAAATAACTGAAAGCATTTCTTCTGTGAGATGTTTCCTGAACCATTTAAATGTTCATTTTCAAGGCCTATAAAGATAGGAAGGAAAACTAAGACATGATCATGTAATTTTTTTATCTATCTGAAAAAAAATGGGTTAGTTATTGGCTTCTGTGGACAATGATGCAGAGGTGAAAAAGAGATTTGCTATGTATCCTGCTGGCAGTTTTATTTTATATCCCTTAGGAGATCCACAGTGGGATGAATAAAGTCCATCTAGTGTCCACAGAAATGTCTAATATGAAAATATATCAGTTGGTCAGGATGCCAACCGATTTCTCACATGGTCATTCCAGGAAATACAAGATTAAATCAGCTCTTGCTGCAAGCTCCATATGGCTGTAAAATGCATTTTAATCTGAACAAAGAAGAAGGAAGAAAAAAGAAAAAGAAAAAAGAAAAAAATGTTCAAGAGCCTAAACCAAATCATACATTTCAAAGTAAATAACCATCTTCTTCCTTTGAACAGATAATTTATGACTGGATGGATAACTTCAAAAATCCAAACATAACTGTGATAGCAGAATTCTACCTTTTTGAAAGCAGAACTAAAATAAATCAGATTTCCACTGATCTGCATCAAGTGAAATCACTGGCATCTTTTCATTTCTACATGTGAGAAATCAGAGGGTATTTCCTGAAATGAATGTTTTTTGTGCCTTTAATGATTAGTTTATCATTAATTAGTTCCTTTAATGATTTAGTTTGTTGTACACCGCCTTGAGTTCCCCGATGGGGGAAGAGAGGCGGGATATAAATCTAATAAATAAAATAAATAAATAAATAAATAAATAATATCTGATTATCAAACTTCTCATTTAATAGGCACTGACCTGGGCTATTTACCTATGTTTCATATTCCATAAATAAGGGCAATTCTTTGAATTAACAAGAGTCATGTGGTACTAACATATTTAATAGATGTGTTCTTCTGAATTTCTAGATGTTTATTATTTCTGTGATTGTTTAATTTGAACAAATTGTTCAAACTCTAGACGATTTGCTCTATTCTGTTAAAATGTTATAATCATTTGTTCATAATATCTTAAAATGCACTATATTCTATCTATAAGTAGCTAGGCAGAGTAGCACTGACTAACTGGAGGGAGCAGGCAATGCACATCAGCATAGAGGTCTTTTTTTTAATTTATTAGAAATTTATCCCAACTTCATTACTTTATAAGTAATTCAAGACAGTGAACATACACAATATTCCTACCTCATCCATCCTCCTTTTCTCTCCACAACAACCCTGAGAGGTGGTTTGAACTGAGAGAGAATGAGTGCAGTATAAAGCAATATTATTACTTCACATTCTTGATACTATCCCCATTGATTCAGCCCAAGACTGCATTAGCTTTTTTGGCAACTGCAGCACACTTAATGCTGAAATGGCTGTCCTCTAGGACAGGGGTCTCCAACCTTGGCAAGTTTAAGACTTGTGGACTTCAACTCCCAGAATTCCTCAGCTAGCATGGCTGGCAGGGGGGATTCTGGGAGTTCAAATCCACAAGTCTTAAAGTTGCCAAGGTTGGAGACTCCTGCTCTAGGACACCCAGATCCCTCTCACACTCACTTATTTTGAGCCAGATACTACCTATTTTATACCTTGACTAAGTGTAAAACCTTATGTTTCTCACTACTGAATTGCATTTTGCTGGATAGGGTCCAATGTTCAAGTCTGTCAATATCCTTCCGTATCTGGAGTTTATCTTCTAAAGTGTTGGCTGTTGCCCTAAGGTGTCATATGCAAATTTGATGAGTTCCCTTTGTATTCCCTCATCTAAATCTTTTATAAATATGTTGAAGATTACTGGGCCTGAGACAGAACTTTGGAGTATTTCACTGCATGCTTCAATGGAGTTCCATTGAAAACAAATATTGAGTATTGGGTATGATTGGTTAGCTGGTTGTGAATCCATCTGGAGATGATGCTGTATATCCATGTTGTTCTTTCTTACCAAGAAGTAGGCTGTGGCCTGCTTTATCAAATGCCTTACTGAAGCCTAACTAAAGTATATCCACAGTATTTCCCTGATCCACTAATTTTTCCTGTTCCACTAATTTAGTCACTTTGAAAAACAAGAAAATAAGATTTTTCTGGCATTATCTGTTTTTAACAAACCCATGTTAACTTGTAATAATAAATAGCTTTGCTCATTTCTAGGTGCTTGCAAATATGCTGCTTAATTATCTTTTCCAAGATTTTCTCAGGTATTGATGTCAGGCTGATTGGTATGTACTTTTATTTTTATTTTATTCTCCTTTTTGAAGGTTGGAACCACATCGGCTCTTTTCCAGTCCACAGGTAATTCCTCAGTGCTCTGGGAGCATGGAAAGGTTTTGATCACATCTGAAGTGATCAGGTGTGATCTTGGAACCACTTGTGATCTTGGAACCAGTGAATAAAATCTTTCCATGCTCCCAGAGCAGAGGTGGGCTGTACTTACGTTAACAACTGTTAAATAATATTAATTGAGTTTGGCCTGGATCTTTAAACCTATATCTATTTCATAGAGTCATTCAATAAATTGCAATGCCAAGTTGTGTCAGATCAAAACAGATTTATTTATAACAGAACAATCAATAAATATATCATTCTTAAATATATACAGAGTCTTTTCTTCTTTCATTCCTCTTAAACAGTCCTTCAAGGAACTAGAAGTTACTATGAGAGATTCACAGTTCTTCCTCTCATAACCTCTTCTTAGATAGTCCCTTTCTCTTTAGGTTATAGATCTTCTCTCAGATCTCTTTGCTATATCTTCTCATACACAGACCTCAGTCTTTCAGATCCTAATATCTCCTCAGAGTCTTGGATCTTCTCAGTATCTCCAATCTCCTTAGAATCTCCTCATTTTGTTTTTCTCACTTTTTCTCATTGAAAATGACAGTTGACAGCCCCTTTTATACTTAGGGGCGTGTCCTACAGTATCACAGTGAGGTGCTCAATGCCACCTTGTCATTGGTAGGTTTGATCACCCCATCAAACTCTACTAATTTGTAAACTGCATAGTAACACCAGAAAGTTATACTTTCTGACAACAACCAGTTTGCTGTTTGCGCACTGCTTTGGAGCTGAAACATAGCTTCAAGGATGCAGCTAATCTACTCAGGCAGCTCTGGTGAGGACAGCAGGAGCCATGTGGAACACAGCTGGGCAGCCTGGATGGGGGAAATGAGCTAGAAAGTTAGTTATATATGGAAAAGATAGTGCAGGGCGGTTGGGCAGGCTCAGCCAGTGATCACAGCTACCAGTTTGCCTGAACAGTTCAACTAGGCAGCAGCCCACCACTGTCCCAGAGCACTGAGGAAATACCTCAGTGCCAGTTCTTTTAGTACTCTGTATATAATCCATCTGATACTGGTGATTTGAACCTATCTAGAGTGGATAGATAGGCATTATCTTACCACTTTCTTGCCTATTTTGACTTCTATTCCCATTCTGCTTCTGTGGTTTTGATAGGTTTTGATAGGTTGGGCTATTTTTTCCTTTTGCATAAACACAGATACAGAAAACAAATTAATCAGTTCTGCTTTCTCCCTGCTTCCTGTCAACTCCTTGTCAGCTTCCCCCATTAGTGGACCAATCATTTCCATGACTTTTTCTCTTGTTTTTCACATGTTGAAAGAAACTCTTTTATTATTTTTGGGATTAGTTCATTCTGAGCCTTAGCTTTCCTGACTTCATTCTTCCGGATATTTGCTGATATTCTGTTTTAGTTATGTGTCCCTCTTTCCATTTTTTATACTTGTCCTTTTTGTTTCTTAGTTTATCAGAGAGTTTTTTATGCAACCATCCTGGTTTTGTCTGAGGTCTCTTGCTTTTCTTTCTCAGTGGTATTGTGTTAGCTGGACTTTTATAATCTCATTTTTCAGAATTTCCCAAGTGTCTTGAGAATTTTGAAGAGCTCTACTAGACATGCCATTATTCCACAGTTCTTTTTTATAGTATTTCTGTATGGTTTTTAAAAATGTTTGTAAGGCATCTTGGGGAAAACTTTTCTTTTGAACTATGGCAATATATTTTGAAACACACACACAAAAATGAAAGAAAGGTGGATAAATATAGCTGAGATGCTGAGATACTCCTTGATCTAAACCACTACAAAGATTTTTAGTTTGGGACAGAGCACCTTATTAGCATAGGGCAATGTGTTGTTTTCTTGATACATGCCAGAAAATTAAAATGCTGATGGCAAGTAGCACTCATAGAATTATAATAAGAAACCTTGAAAGATGTCTACTACTAAAAGTTTGATCTTTTGGAACAAGAGCTATTAAAGATGACTTTCTAATCATAAATGTTTTGCCCCAGGTAAAAACATATTCTCTTTTTCTTTGTTGTCTGCAAGCTTGGTGTTAAGTTTGCATGAAGAGTCAGATGCGAGGAGTTCCAGCAAAAGAGTTTATTAGTGACTACAGCTCGAATGGACCCGTCCTGGCTTGGCTACGGCTGCTTCTTATAGCCTGCAGCCATAGATGCCAGCCAATGGGAGTGCAGGGTTTCTTCCCGCACTATTTAAACCAATACCATTTGACATTTTACAAGAACAGTTCAAATAAACCAATAACATTCAAACCTCCATACATAACACCCCTCCCACTAGGTTCAGTCCATACCAAACCCCAACCTATCTAATGTATTCCTTTAAATAGGTGGGGCTCTTACGTGCGTTGAGACCTTCGTGGTTCAGAAGCTTTAACGTTCTCACCCAGTGAGAGGGGAAATGTGTCTACTGACATTTCCTGTTGGGACTTCCTGAGGAAGAAGACCCTGTTAGACTGTTAGAATCTGGTCTCTCCTCCCAACCCATCTCCATTCCAATGTCAGCACCCAAGTCAGGTAGTGATGTGCAATCTTCCACTTCTAAGGATGGATCTTGGCTTTGTGACAGGGTTCGGGATGGTTCCTGTCGCAATGGCTCGTTACACGGGGTTGATACCTGTTTCTGATTTACCTCCTGTTCCCCCCTTCCCCCTAGAAGAGACATCAGGTGAGGGACCCAGAGAGACAGGGTGATTTCCTGAGGAACCTGGATCTAAGTTGGGCAATGTGCCTGCTCCAGAGGAGGCCATCCTCTGTTTGTACCCTGTAAGAACGAGGGCCAGTGATGTGAGTTATTTCAGCAGGAATCCACAAAGGTTCACCTATAATGTTCCTAGCATAGACAGAATCACCCACACTAAAAGAACGAACTTTGGAAGTGGAATCCAGTGGTGCTGGGTGCGTAAGTGGGATGAAGGCGGTCAAGGGAAGACCTAAGTTTCCTGCCCATCAACAACTCTGCTGGGGACAAGTTATTTGATGGGCTAGAGTGATGTGTTGAACACTAAGAAGTTTTTCAAGCTTCTCAGTGATGTCCCCAGGACCTAGCTGCTGAAGCTTCTCTTTGGTGAAGCGTACCATGCGTTCAGCCCGCCATTGGCCAAGGGTGCCTAGGGGCAGTGACGGCATGTCTGATGCCCTGTTGAGCTAGAAAGGATTCAAAATGTTAGATGTGAATTGCGGGCCATTGTCAGAGACAAGGACATCTGGTAGCCCATGGGTGACAAACAATTTTCTGAGCTGCTTGATGACAGCCTCAGTTGTAGTGGATGTCATGGGAATTACCTCTAGCCATTTAGAGTATGCATCTACTAGCACTAGAAAAGTGTGCCCTCTTGTAGGGCCTGCAAAATCAATGTGGATTCTAGACCATGGGCCCCTAGGACATTCCCATTCCTGTGGGGGTGAGGTGGGGCAGGCCTGACTACCTGGCAATTGGGACAAGATGCTACCCAGTTTTCAACCATTTTGTCAATACCTGGCCACCATACATAACTCCTGGCCAAACCTTTCATCCTTACAATCCCAGGATGACCCTCATGTAACATTTCCAAAACCTCCCTTTGCAGTTTTGCAGGAATAACCACCCTGTTACCCCACAAAATACATCCTCTTAATACAGATAATTCAGTTTGCCTGGACTTAAAAGGTTGGGCAAGGTGAGGTAGATCTTGAAGAGGCCAACCTTTCTTAATCCAGCCCATAACAGGTGCTAATACAGCATCTTTGGTAGTTTCTCTGGCAATCTCAGCAGCATGGACTGGAAGCTTAGCTACGGTCTCCAGGAAAAGGTGTGAGTTTCAAGTTCAAAGTGCTCCTTGTGGCAAGGTAGTGGGCAACCACTCAGTGCATCAGCATGTCCAATGTCCTTGCCAGGCCTGTGAATCAGTTTGTATGAATAGGCTGCAAGAAATTCAGTCCACCTCAGCATTCTTGGTGACAGGATATTAGGTGTAGGTTTGTCTCCTGCCACAATGCCTAATAAAGGTTTGTGATCTGTAACAGTGGTGAATGATCTGCCATACAGATATTCATGAAATTTTAACAGCTGCAACAACTGCTAAAGCCTCCTTGTCCAATTGGCTATATTCCTCTCTGCTTGGACAAAGTGCGAGAGTAAAATGCAATGGGGCTTCCTTCCATTGGGAAGCCGTGACTCAAACCCCCCCCCCCCACTCCAAAAGGGGATGCATCACAAGTCAGACAACAGGCAAATTCTCAGAGAATTGTATCAATACAGCATCAGACGTGATTAGTCTCTTAATACTGTTAAATGCTGACTGTTCCTTCCCCCCCAGATCCAAACAGCTTTCTTATCAAGCAGCGATGTAAGGGCTCAGCAATAGATGCTTTGTGAGGTAGAAACATGTGGTAAAAGTTAATAAGTCCAAGGAAGGCTTGCAAATCTGCCTTGCATCGAGGTTTGGGGCTTCCTGATTGCTTAACCTTGGCATCAGTAGGATGGATGCCATGCTTGTCAATCATATACCCCAGGAACTCAACTCTGTCTGTTTTGAGTGTACATTTGTCTTCCTTGACTTTTAAACCCGCTTTTCGAATCTGGTAAGGACTTCTCTGAGTCTTTCTTGAAGCTGAGTGTCATTTTCAGCAGAGATTAATACATCATCAAAATAAGGCACTACCCCTGGCAGTTCTTGCAACATTCTTTCCATAAGGCTTTGAAAAATGCCAGGTGCCACGCTTACTCCAAATTGTAGTCTTTTAGATTTGAAGGCACCTCTATGAGTCACAATTGTTTGTGCCTCTGCAGTGGCATCATCAACTGTTAATTGTTGATATGCCTGAGCTAAGTCCAGTTTAGCAAATACTGTACCCCTGCCAAGGGAATGTAGCAGATGATGCACAACTGGTACAGGATATGCGCTCTGCTGCAGCGCATGGTTAAGTGTCCCCTTGTAGTCACCACAGATTCTCATTGACCCATCAGCCTTGACTGGTGTGACTATGGGTGTTTCCCATCTGGAGTGGTCAGTAGGCTCTAAAACCCCTTGAGCAATTAGCTTATCTAATTGTGCATCAATTTTTTCCTTTAAAGCAAATGGGACCCTCCTGGGCTTTAAACGAATTGGGGGCACCTTGGGGTCTAGGCTGAAAGCAATAGGGGTCCCCATATACTTGCCCAGTCCTTCTCTGAAGACCTCTGGAAACTCAGACTTCAAGGACTCTTCCCAGTCAGAACTGCTCACGTGATGGATGCCAGTCACCTCGATGCCAAGTGGCTTGAACCACTCAAGTCCCAGCAAACTTGGGCGATCCTTGTCCACGATGGTCAGGGGCAAACGTTTGGTGTGGCCTTTAAACTGCACGTTGAAATCTCTCGCTCCAACTACTGGAATCCTGTTCCCTTGGTAGTCTTTGAGAAGTCAGTGCTTGCTTCTGGAAATGCTTTTTCTGAATTTTGGGAAAGAGTCTGTGGATAGTGTCCCATGACACCATAGATAAATAAGAGCCGAGTCCACTTCCATTTGGCAAGGCCTTCCTTCAATAAACACCTTCACATGTACTTTTCTGCTATTTAAGGGTGAAGAATGACCAATAGTGATTGTTTGGTGAGTTTCATTCTTGCCATTTGCTTCTAAATTTCGCCCAGTTTTTCAAGGAAATGTTGGGCTTAAAGTCTCTATCAGGAAATTTCTTCCTAACTGGTGGAGTTCTGGATGATTTGCAGACTCTGGCTATGTGACCCGTTTCTCAAGCGTAGGCAAATGGAGTCAAAGAACTTGCATTCAGTGCAGGGGTGGGCTCAGCCCACAGCTACCAGTTTGCCTGAACCAGTTCAATTAGGCAGCCCGCCACTGTCAGAGCACTGAGGAAATACCTCAGTGCCAGTTCTTAGTACTCTGGATATAATCCATCTGATACTGGTGATTTGAACCTATCTAGAGTGGATAGATAGGCATTATCTTACCACTTTCTTGCCTATTTTGACTTCTATTCCCATTCTGCTTTCTGTGGTTTTGATAGGTTTTGATAGGTTGGGCAATTTTTTCCTTTTGCATAAACACATACAGAAAACAAATTAATCAGTTCTGCTTTCTCCCTGCTTCCTGTCAACTCCTTGTCATCTTCCCCCATTAGTGGACCAATCATTTCCATGACTTTTTCTCTTGTTTTTCACATGTTGAAAGAAACTCTTTTATTATTTTTGGCATTAGTTCATTCTGAGCCTTAGCTTTCCTGACTTCATTCTTCCGGATATTTGCTGATATTCTGTTTTAGTTATGTGTCCCTCTTTCCATTTTTATACTTGTCCTTTTGTTTCTTAGTTTATCAGAGAGTTTTTATGCAACCATCCTGGTTTTGTCTGAGTCTCTTGCTTTTCTTTCTCAGTGGTATTGTGTTAGCTGGACTTTTATAATCTCATTTTCAGAATTTCCCAAGTGTCTTGAGAATTTTGAAGAGCTCTACTAGACATGCCATTATTCATAGTAATTTTTATAGTATTTATGTATGGTTTTTAAAAATGTTTGTAAGGCATCTTGGGAAAACTTTTCTTTTGAACTATGGCAATATATTTTGAAACACACACACAAAAATGAAAGAAAGGTGGATGAATATAGCTGAGATGCTAGCTTAAGTACTCCTTGATCTAAACCATACAAAGATTTTTAGTTTGGGACAGAGCACCTTATTAGCATAGGGCAATGTGTTGTTTTCTTGATACATGCCAGAAAATTAAAATGCTGATGGCAAGTAGCACTCATAGAATTATAATAAGAAACCTTGAAAGATGTCTACTACTAAAAGTTTGATCTTTTGGAACAAGAGCTATTAAAGATGACTTTCTAATCATAAATGTTTTGCCCCAGGTAAAACATATTCTCTTTTTCTTTGTTGTCTGCAAGCCTGGTACTTCAGGATTAAAAAGTTGTAATGATGTTATTATTTCTATGCAACAAATCTGTGGTTGATGAAAAAGGCAGCTGAAGTACTTTTAAATGGGACATCCTGCAATAGTAATGAATGTAAATCCAGCACTACTTAAAATTATTCCTTTAGTTTATAACTGTTGATTAGAGGATACAAAGTTATAAACTAAAGTGCTTATGTGTGTGTGTATGTGTTTTAAATACAATAATTTCACTAGCAATTCAGTCCAGCCTCAGCCTGTTACTTTCCAAAAGATTATCTGGCATTAAAATCATATGACATGCAGACAAATCAGGACCAGTTTTAAAATGTGGATGCCAATAAAGCACCAGGTTGGAAGCTTCTCCAAACTTAGATGAGCACAACAGAAGTATGCTTTCACAATCATTACTGATTCCTAGTAACTGCCTGGGTTAGTGCCTGAAGTGTTTGGCAAAATTTCAGAAGTGGTTTGCCATTGCTTGCTTCCTAGAGTTGAGAGATAGATTGGATTAGGGTTGTTTCCTAAGGTTGAGATTGGCCCACATTACCTAACCAGCATTGTCCTTTAAAGCAGAACTAAAACTGCTTTAAAACCCAGTGACTTAATCATTACACCAACCTGGTTGTCAACATCAGATGGAATGGCCTGGTTGTCAACATCAGATGGATGAAAGGGCCTTGGTGGCTCAGGCTGTTAATTGCCTGCACTTAAGATCCAGCTGCCTACAATCGAATCCCACCAGGCTCAAGGTTGACTCAGCCTTCCATCCTCTTGGGGTAGGTAAATTGAGGACCCAAGATTGTTGGGGGCAATAAGCTGACTTTGTAAAAATGCCGCTTAGTAATAAGCAGGCATATACAATGGAATGAAGGCTATTGCTGAGCACACTGGGTTGTATCCCAAAAATTGTAAGCCGCCCTGAGTCTCCGGAGAAGGGCGGCATATAAATGTAATTTTAAAAAAAATGCTGTGAAATTATCTGTTAAAATTATTTATAAAACCATGTATAAAAGTAGCAATAAAACCTGAACTAAAATTTTTAAAAATGTATCTAGAACAGTAATTCTTAAACTGTTTGGCTCAATTACTCCCTTTCCTGATCCCAAATAATGGGAGAACAAACAGAAATATAATAAATGGGGAGAAACTCTTCTTGCAACACATTCAGTAAAATAACCACCTCTCCAAACTGCCCACATTTTAGAAAGTTCCAATACAAAATAAATTTTATAGCCCAATTTCATATGGTATAGTGGGAAAAGTGTTGGACTAGAATTGGAGAGAATTGGAGAGAATTCCAAGTGTACCTTTTTATTTATTTTATTTGTTTGATTTGTCAATCACTTACAAGATAATAAGTATAAGGATAAACATAGTTATGAATACATGAAATGAATACATATAAGAAAAATAAAGGAAACAAAAGAAACAATAGGACAGGGACGGTAGGCACATTGGTGCGCTTATGCACGTCCCCTACAGACCTCTTAGGAAACGGGTGAGGTCAATAGTAGAAAGTCTAAGGTTAACGTTTTTGGGGTTTGGGGAAGAAACCACAGAGTCAGGTAGATTATTCCAGACATTGACCACTCTGTTGCTGAAGTCATATTTCCTGCAATCAAGTTTGGTGCGGTTAACCTTGAGTTTGTATCTATTGTGTGCTCTTGTATTGTTATGGTTGAAACTGAAGTATTATTAACCGGTAGGACATTGCAATGTATGATTTTATATACTATACTTAGATCGGACCGAAGATGGAGTAGTTCTAGGTTTTCTAGGTCTAGAATTTCAAGTCTGGTGGCATAAGGCATCCTGCAACAAGTAGAGGAGTGTAGGATTCTTCTTGTGAAATATTTCTGGACTTTCTCAACTGTGTTAATATCAGATACGTGATGTGGGTTCCCGACTGATGAGCAATATTTGAGTATTAAACTATGGAAATTGAAGGCATCAGTCATTCTCCCTCAGTCAGCTCAACTTTGGTCATTTAATTATTTAATTAAATTTTTAAACCACCCACAGGTAAAGCTGTCAAAAACATACAGGTAATCCTTGACTTACAACAGTTCATTTAGCAACAGTTCAAAATTACAATGGCACTAAAAAAAGTGACTTGTGACCATTGTTCACAGTTATCCCCTTTCCAGCATCCCCATGATCATGTGACCAAAATTCAGGTGCTTGGCAATTTTTTAATTTTATGAACGTTGCTGGGTCCCAGGATCACATGATTCCCTTTTGCAACTTTCTGACAAGCAAAGTCAATGGTGAAGCCAGATTCAGTTAACAATCAGGTTACTAACTTGTCAACTGCAGTGATTCACTTAACAACCGAGACAAGAAAGGTCGTAAAATGGGGCAAAATTCACTTAATAAATGTCTCATTTGACAACATAAATTTTGGTCACTCAATTGTAGGCAGAAGTCGAAGACTAACCCTACTGGGTTTTTGTTGTGGGGAAAATAAAGGGAGCTTTCAGCTTTTGGAGGAAACAAAGGAGTAACCTTACTAAATTATTATCATATTGCATAATTTTAAATAGTTTGTCACTATCATAAAAGAATAGGTTGATAAATTGATTTAGTACAGGTTTTATAAGGAATTTACTTGGTTGCACTGTATTTAAAATATTTATGTTATACTAAACAGTTATAAAAATTTAACACCAAAAGCCACATAAAGGTATTATATGCAAGAACATTCCGTTTTGAGTTGGCCATTGGAATTGTGGTGGTTAGCAAATCACAGATAGATAGATAGATAGATAGATAGATAGATAGATAGATAGATAGATAGACAGACAGACAGACAGACAGACAGACAGACAGACAGACAGACAGACTGTGTCTTTTTCTAACTAGGTAAAAAAATCAAATGTGTATCATTGTATTCCTGCTGAGGCCAATTTAAAGTTGACAATCCTACCAGACAGTGGATATGGATCAGGATGGAGACAGCAAAGTTAGATCGGACCAGAATAGTTGGTGATCAGATAACTGTTTCTCTTCAAGCCAATACAACTGTACTGCTGTACTGCTATTGTAGAGATAAGAAATAACTTACAGAGGGTTAAATGTAATGTAATGTTAATTGCATGAATGTAATAGAA
This sequence comes from Naja naja, assembly GCA_009733165.1. Lineage (NCBI taxonomy): Eukaryota > Metazoa > Chordata > Lepidosauria > Squamata > Elapidae > Naja > Naja naja. The sequence continues at coordinate 78,675,581 of CM019150.1, forward strand.
CCAGCTTTAGTCATGCTTAAAGCAAACTCCTTGGAATCCAAAGGATTTAAATAAATCTTCATTTAATTAAGGTTCCTGGATTTCATTGGGCTCATATAAAAACAACAAACTATGACTACAGAACAGATACACAGAGACAACACACATCTTACAAATAGGATTTTTCATAGGACAGAGATTTATATTCTTTCCTACCACCCCAGTAATCCTATTGCTAGTCTATATAGGTCAAGATATAGGCAGAGGTAGAGACTGAGATACAGTGGGGTGTTAATTTCTTTTTTAAAAAAACTTCATTGATCTCTGTTTCTTTATTTTATTTGTATTTATTTTTAGCCTAAGGTCCTACTTTTTCTGATACAATAATTGCACTCAACCTCTCTGAATTCCACTGAGAGATTATGATGGTGATATGCATTTATGAGTGTACATAAATATATTATATTCACAACCAGTTGATACAGGGGAACAGGTTAAAGTGAAGGGGTCCTTTGTCATAAAATCTCAGCTCTCAATAATCCAAAAGGAACTTTCATTCTGTGTGACCACATCTTGAAAGAATTTCCAACATTATACTATCCTATTCAGATACAAGCAAGCTGTTGGTCTCCTGCCTCAATCTTGAAATGTTAACGTTTCCATAATAGTTAGAATGGGTAAAGTTAAGCTGGCCTACCAAGCAAATAAAGGGAAGTGTTAAGCTCAGCAGGACTTGTGCTTAAATTTGCCAGAAGGCAGAAAGCAAATGAATGATGTAGAATTTCAAAACTTGAATTTATTTATATACAGCCCACCTCTTCAGCTGAGAATTTTCAGTTTGACCTGGCATTGAAAGGCTTTATGTTGCCAGAACTTTGCAAAACCTCCGTGCTATAGGGAGTATGTGAAGGTAATTTACCATGCAGGGTGCTCTTTGATATATTTGTACCAATTTCAGCTGAAATAATCTTTTTCCCCTGTTTTCTCATGCTTCTATTTACTCTGAGTGCTACTGTTTTTCAGTACTCAGATATCACTTCTTCTAGCTGCTGTATTTGAACCAAAGATGCAAGGAATTTATTAAATAATGAGTCAATCAAATCCAGATAGCAACATTGTAGAAGGACAGAAGGCAGAGAGAGAGAGAACGAATCAATGAGAGACAACTGGCAATTATCCATCAAATAAGGAAATACTGAATCCTAACACCACACTATACAGAATCCTGCTCATTCTCCTGAGCCCTATTAGTTATTAAATAAAAATGGGAGTTAAAAATTATGTTCCCACAAGCATCAATTATGTTTTGTTTGCATGGGTTTTGCTACTTAGAGGCTAGTCCTAAGAGCCACTGCAACTTTTCGTGAATACATTAAGGTACTTTTTCATTTTCAAACCTTTTGAAAAGAAATTATGTTCCAGAATCTAGTTATCTAAATGATCAAACCTATTAGTCCTAGCTAATAAAGAGTGATGTTCAAACTAACATTTCCATGACTGTTCTTTGCATTCTGGGGAACATTCCCCCCCCTTATGATGGTGCAAAGGTGGACAGATACCTATTTAGTAGGCTCTCTTTGCTGGAAATTTTGAGGGTGATGTGAATAGTGTGTGGAGGTGTTTGGTGGTGCTGGTTGGTACGGTGGCGGCCCAGCAATATTAATACCAGTTTCCTGAAAAAACAGGAAGAACAGCACCAGAAGAGGCAGCTGGTCTTGTGCAATAGACCAAGCGGTTAGAAGGGGCTAGGGGAGCTCTATCAACATCTCCCTAGCAACATTGGAGTGGAGTGATGGCTTGTCAACAAATAGGTGGCAAGCAGCAGATCTGGAATCCTGCCACCTAGTAGGACCTCTTTTAACAGAATGCTTTTTCCATAGCTGCTCTTATCTTATGGAACATCTGTTATGTATGCAGGTTTGAATGTCATTGGTTTAGTTTGAACTGTTCTTGTAAAATGTCAAATATGATTGGTTTAAACAGTGCGGGAAAAACCCTGCATTCTGATTGGCTGGCAACTGCGGCTGCTGGCTATAAGTAGCAGCCGCAGCCCAGCCACATCGGGTCTGTTATGAGCTGTAGTCACTAATAAACTCTTCACTGAAGCACTCCGCGTCTGACTCTTCATGCAAATCTAACAACATCCTCCTTCTGGTGATTAAGCAGGTCCCCTCTCTTTTAGCATTTTTTGAAGGCCATCAAGACCTGGCTTTTTACCAAGGCACTGGGACAGGACAGGACAGGACAGGACAGGACAGGACAGAACAGAACAGAACAGAACAGGGGTAACTAGAACTGCTGTGTGGCATCCTAAGGGATGATTAAGGTGCTGGTTTTTGTTTTTGTTTGATTGTTTTCATGTTTTACTATTTTATAGTTTGTTTATAGTTGATAGTTTATTGTTACCAATTTTAGGTGGTTCTCAACAATAGAAAAAGCTAGTAACTGTAAACCAATTATCAAATAATAAAATGTTGTTGTTTAAGTTGTTTAAAATACGCAGTCATATAATTTTTTTTAAATAAATAAAAATATTTCCAGGGTCATTATTACCTATTTTAGAGAAAAGGGAAAAGTTTCACTTCCAGATTGATCATAAAGATAGCATTGAGACAGGCTAATCTAGTTTTTAACCAAATTCAGAAAAGCTTCAACCCCCATAAACAAGCTTGAATACTAGATGCTCTGTCCAGAAATCAGTGCTCTACCCGTATATGATTCATCCTGAGTTTCCTGAATGAGGCAGAAGAGACCAAATAAAAATGTTATTATTATGGATTTTAGGAACCAAAATAGCTTGGAATAAACATACCTTTACATGTATGTTTATATAGCTTGGCACATTTGATAGCTGTGTTCTTTCCAGTGCTCAAAATTCCTTGTTGTTCTATATGCTAGCATAGCCTGGTGACCTATTTCATAGGAAACAATGCTTTAATCAATGGATGCTTTTATCTGTGGGTTCAATTTTTCTCTCTGGGAAAAAACAAACGACATATTAAAGTAGGTCAAGAATAGAAAGCTGTGCTCTGGGGCTGGAAATACCGAATAAGTATCAGAGTAGCACCTAGCACTACCAAGGGATCACAAGGACTGATCTTTGTGTCCAAAAGTATTCCCCAATTTTGGGGAATTAAACTCTCAGCTGATTAGTGAATGGCATCACTGGATATTTTCTGCACAAAAAGTTCCAGCTTTCTCTCCTGGTGATGAAGAGCTTTTTGTACAAGAATAATTTCATTTATTTGTGCCCCTAGTGGTTGAACCACTAATTTTTTTTAAAAAAAATTCAGCTAACATCATATGAGTGATGTGTACATCATGTCATATAGGGATTATCTAATGCTGTTTTTGAAAGTAAAGGCTTTCAACAAAACATGTGATTGGTTAATTACATTCAAATAAGATCAGAATTACAAGCAGTATAATTTCTTTCCAGAACCTTGGTTGTTGCAAATTATAACAACTGCTGTACTGCGTACTGAAGTTCCCAGTCACATTTAAATTTTTGCTTGTATGTTTAGGTGTTTTTTAAAAATTGTCTGACTTCTCATAGAAGGCACAGTTACTATGAGGCAGCTAACTCAGGTTTTCCTGTTCTAAAACTTAAAAACAGACACCCAGCAAATTGAAAGTACAGCCAAAGATTTTGAACAATCATGTGCAACTTTACCTATGGGGAAGTATAACAATAGGATAAAAGGGAGTTGATGCTATTGATCATATTTTTAAAAATGTTATTTCCACCAAATATGGCTTGCATAAATGCATTGGCAAAGGTGTGTGATCAGTGATTTGACTTATGCTTCATGTTAAAAAGGTGCATACAATGGCTGACAAATCTAAAAGCATTCAGCAATGATGTGGTATTGCTAACAAGTTTAATAACTGTGTTTCAGACAGAAAAATAGTCTCAAAAGTGTCTTTGAAGAGATGCTTTTACTACTAAAATGTTTACTGTAATGTTTTGTCTTTCTCCCTCTCCTTTTTCTCCTCTTTTTTTCTTTTCCTGTATTAAAATAGCAGCAAAGAAAAAGTAACTTTTCTCTGAATAGTACTTGGCTGGACTATTATTGAAATGACAGTAATCATAATAATCATATTTTAAATTTACAATCAGTTTAAAGCATTAAATTTAGACTGGTTTAATGAGATAAGAAACAAAACTATTTTCTCCCATTATAAATACTTGTTTTGTTCGGTCCCAAATCAATAAATCAGTTTTCAGGTTTGCAAGTCTTACTCTGCAGAAAGCCCTGCTCTTTCTTTTACATCTTTTAATCAAGAGATATCTCAAGGCTTCAATCAGCGAGCATCCTCTCATGCTCTCGTTTACATTTTACAGAAATAATTTCAGCAAGGCAGTCTCACGTAACTGTGCAGCTATTAGGGAAATTCAGCTAGGAAATTTACAGTAGAGAGCAAAGCTTAAAAGTTAGTTAATGGGAAACATCTCTTTTCCCCACCCTCCTTGATTTATTCATAATTCAACATAAACATCTTTGGGATTTTTATGGTTTTCATTAATTATTTGTGCTCCGTGCTAGGTACATAAGAGTATTAAAACTTTGCAATGGAAAACATGAGAGAAAAAATCCTACACAGCCATTAGTTCCTCTAACTAGGATCCTCTAAGATCTGTGGTGGCACAGTGGTAAGGATGCAGTATTGCAGGCTAACTCAGCTCTCTGCCAGGAGTTTGATCCTCACAGGCTCAAGGTTGACTCAGCCTTCTATCCTTTCAAGGTCAGTAAAATGAGGACCCATACTGTTGGAGGCAATATGCTGACTCTGTAAAACCACTTAGAGAAGGCTGTAAAGCACTATGAAGCAAGAAAAGAAGAGGCTAACTGCACTTGGCCTCCTATTGTAGTATTGACATAGCTCAATATTACCTCCATATTTATAAACCAAAGTATTTGAGCTTGAGCTTCAGAATCTGTCTTACCAAAGAATAGTCAGGGATGTTTTCTTTTAGGAAGCCATATGTTACAATGAACCAATTGAAAGACTCCAAACTGGTCATCGGACCTTTATATAATGACAGAGGACCCTTATCTAAGCATGACAAAGAGCTGAATCAATCTTTTATCATCTGGCAATATTCTGACCTTTTTAAATTAGTTCTTAGAGCAACCATATACAACCAGGAACTAATTTTAAAAGGTCAGAAGTATTGCCAAATGAAAAAAAAAAAGATTCAGCTCTCTGTCATGCTTAGATTAGGGTCCAATGAACAATTTGGTGCCTTTCAGTTGGTTTATTGTAACATACGGCTTCCTAAAGTAAAACCACCCTGACTGTTCTTTGATAGAGCAGATGCTGAAGCTCAAGCTCAAGTACTTTGGCCCCCAAATAAGAAGAAAGGACTCAATGGAAAAGCCCCTGATGTTGGAAAAGATTGAAGGCCAAAGGAGAAAGGCACAGCAGAGGAAGATATGGATAGATAGCATCATTGATGTAGTGAACATGAATTTGGACAATCTCTGGGAGCTGTGGACGATGGGGGACTGGCATACTGTGGTCCATGGGGTCGCAAAGAGTCAAAAATTACTTAGTGATCGAATAACAATAGCAAAAACATACAGCTAAGATACAATCTATTGGGTTTAGAAAATGTCCTTCTTTGTAAAACTCTTGGCCCATCTATATTGTTAGTTGCTTTCCAAGGACTCCCAATGAAATGTTTCTCATTTTTCAACTGGAAAAACAGGAACTGAATATAATTTCCCTACACATGGGCTATGCTTTACCATAGCCTTGTCATTTGTATCCAATAGAGAAACTCTTAATTCAATTTGATTGGATGATACCTTCAAAACAACTTCTCCTTTGTTCTCCTGTCCATTTACTTTCAACTTCTTCATGGCATCTAAGGGATTATGTATTTCAAAATATGGTAAAAAGCCACAAGGGGCATTTATGCAGGGGAGGAAAAGTCAGGGATTGTCTGCATGTGAAATACTTCTCCTAACATGAATTCATGTCTTCTCATTACTTCAACTTGTATCCTACATGGAGAGATAAAATAGATTACATCAGTAGGAATTCTTGCCAAGGGAGGAAAATAGAAAGAGTTTTGGCTCCTGGCCTGTGGCAGCTGTTTTGGTTTCTTTTACATTCATGGCTGGGGGATCCATACCCACCTGTTGAGTTTAATGAAAGAAGCCTGAGACACAATGAGAAACACACAGCTGTGAGTATGAAAGATCAGAATGCAGCTAAATGTGTCAAAATAAAGAATTCTCGAAGCTGATGTCAACTCTCATTTACATCCTTACTTCTGACTCCATTTTTTTGCTAGGTTCTGGGGTTTGTTCAATGAAGTGGTTTCTCTTTTGTCTCTATGTCGGTGTGTAAATGCACACAGAGAGAGCTCAATTTAGAAGAGACTCAGCAAATTAAGCCATTTTCCCAAAGAATCAGACATTAATGGTTATACTTCCATTCACTTTGCAGAATGGTTCCCACTATTTTTCTAGTGAAGTCACTGTGAATATAATGAGGCCCAAACATATTGCAGGTAAGAAGTGAAAACACGTTACCTTGCAACTGTTTTAAGCAAACTGGGGAATATTCTCTATGCAAGTATGTGTATCTTGTATGTGTACCTATAGCTGTTTCTCTGGGTATGTGCACCCAGAAATACAGGTACATTTATTTCAAACAATAAATAAAAACATTATTTTAAATGAATAGCATAAAAATATCTTTCTAACTATGTGATACGTAAGTAGGAAGGCCAACTGAACACTTTCAACTTAAACTTTAAGAGCAAACTCTAGAATTTTAAAACATCAATTTTAGACCAAATATTTTACCAGACCTTTTGTAGAAAAGTGCAATTCTTACAAAGGAAGCAACGTACTACCATTCAATACTTAAACTGTGACTAAGAAATGATGAAATAATTATTTTCAGTTTAGAAACATAAAAAAGTCTTAGTGGATCAATGTACCTGTCAAAATGAAACTCATATTTGCAAGTTCTGTATTCAGTTATAAGATACTTTTTCCCTTTGTAATTATTATTTTAATATATTTTAAACCTTTTAGCATTGAAATGCTGTCATTTTTGCACAATTTAATATATCTTTTTGAATAACTGTATTAGGAAATATGCAAGTTGTAAAAACTATGTTTAAAAAAATCTTCCCAGATCCCAGAAACACACTGTGGGTATTGATGTGTCTTATGTTTCTCAGAACATCACTCAAAACTGTTTATTTTTTCACATGTTAAAAATGAATTTAGCAACAATTCTGTGTATTGTTAAAAATACATTAGGTAATCCTACTTACCCATTAAAATATCATATAATCACTTCATAAAAATATTTATACATTTATACAGTTCAACAACAATTTAATAGTCAATAAAAATACAGTACAATAAAAAAGCACTAATATATTCTAAAAGTAAGAATCACTAATGTACTTTCTTCAACATCCAAATAAGGAAAAAGACAGTGGGATGCTAATTAAGTAATATGTATGATTCCTTGTAATATTGGTAGGCAAACCCTGGTCAGATACAGAAACTCTGTCAAGCACATGATGTTACTAAAGGGACCAAAAGCAAAAAAAAAAATCTCGTTCAAAAGGTCAAGGGAGAAAAGTATCTAAGTTTAACATTGAATAACATCATCTTTTTTCAGTTGGAAGGTCTTAGTATAATTTGTGGATGCAATCAAAATATTTTGTGACTCCGTTATTTAAACTTTACATTCTTTATTCATGATGGGCTTCAAAAGCAATACATTAAATACAAATAATGTATATGAAGACCTAAATAAGATTTTTAACCATTTTAACCATTTGTGTCCAATACAGTGCAAATATATTTTATTCATTTTTTATTTTCATTTTTTTATTTTGTGCAATTTGATGAAGCTTTGCATTATCCCAATTTACTTATATTCCTTGCACTTTCATGTTACTGACATGCATCCACTGATTTTTTTTATTTAGTTAAATGATGGTGTCTATCATCTATCTATATCTTTGTACATAATTTCATTTTATATAGAACATATTGATAACATATGTCCAAAATTTTATGAGTATATAAGGAAAATGAATGATTACTTGATTACCTTACCTGATTAATTGAATATCTGATCAATTAAATATATGACAGAATAAAAATAAATGATATATGCTGACTCCTTATTTCACTTCCTACAAATTATTGCAGACAAAAGATATAAACATGGTACAGAGGAGACAAACTGTCACTAGGCTGCTTATAGACTCATCAAAAATATATCCTGCCAACAACATATGACTATAACACATGTTCTTATAAAAGAACATGTGTGTGGCAATACCTTCACACTATCTCACAGAAACATGTTGTGTATGACCTCTTAAAAATAATAATTAGCACTGAACATTTAAAAGTTATTCCTTTCTATGAAGAAAAGAACCAATTGAAAGCTGAAGTTAATGGAAGGATATACTTTTTTACCTGAATAATTGTCAACTTTGTATAAGAAAGTGGGGGAGGGGAGAATCACAAGTATATTTTAATGGTACAGTTTCTTGGAAATAATTAAGAAAGAATGAAAATAGTTAATCAATACAAGTTTGAAAGTGTTTCACTGTATAAAATACACTATATCCAAACTTGCCAACTTTTGTTAAAACTCATGCAGAATTAAAAGGTCAGTTCTAATGGGAAAGTGAAGATTAGAGTCTGGAAGAATTGAAGTGGCAAAGTTGGCACCCAAGCACCATCAAAAATTGGCACTCATGCACAAATTACCCTGTCACTTGTATGGGTTAGCAACCATTTTTGGATGGTGGGATTGGACATAATTTTGTATTCATCCTTCACCTACCATTTCCACCACTGGAAATGATTTCCAGACACAGCTTCCTGCTCTGTTTTCAAAGTACTGTTTTCCTATTTTGATCACATCAAGCATTGACATCAGTTTTGCCTGCAGCACATTATTTTTTTCTAGGTCATCTTCAGAACTTTGATTGCTTAGTTCATAGAGGCATAAAACTCCCTCAGCTGATTTAATGGTTGCCATATTTTCTAATATCTTCTAGGGCTCCCTATACATCAGAAGTCTAATAGCATTGTAATTATAACACTTGCCTTGCATATAGAATGTTTCATCATGATGCACCAATCAATATATTAAGAAAAAAGACCAGTGGAAAACTAGATAGATTAGATTAAAAAAGATAGTTATTTGAAAAGAATTTATGTCATGCCATACTCTGCATATTTGCACATTTTGATGCTTCAGAGATAGAGTGAGATTGACATAGATAGATAGATAGATAGATAGATAGATAGATAGATAGATAATATGCCATGATGATGAGAGAGAATAATGATGATAAAGATAGAGATAGATAAAAAGATAGATGATAGATACTGTAGATGATAAATGATAGAGATAAATAGACACACAGATAGACAGACATACAATATATCTATATACCATCTATATCTATATCTATATCTATATCTATATCTATCTATTCTATCTACTGGTCTGTACACACAGGGGGGGGAGAGAGAGAGAGTATGTCTAGGAGGTTGTAGAAGCTGCAGAATTGTCTAATGGTAGGCCATAATCCAGATTATTATATCTAATGGTAGCCTGCAATCCATATTGCTTCACATGTTTTTGTCAAAATGTCTCAGTCCAGGCGATATTTTCTTAGGTTGTCTTAGAATCAAGCTGGCCTGGGCATAGAACAAGAGCAATTTAAGGGCACAGCATGAAAATACCACTTACTGGAGAAGTAGCCTTCTCCAGATAAACCTGTAGGCATTAACTCTGTTGAGTGTTTATTTTAAGCATCAAGACAAACCACAGAGGGCAAAAGATAAATCTTTTAAAGATCCTTACATCAAACTACTCCCCCAAGAAGAACATAATGAGAACATGAACATATATGCACAAGACCTCAAAGAACGAAAGATCAGGAGGCACAAAAGAGCCAGAGAACAAAAGACCAGGAGGCAGAGAACAAGGAACTGATGGCCACAAAGGAAAAGAGGCACTGAGGCATTTAAATAGAAATAATTGGTATTAAATTTAAATAGGATCCATACACAAATAAGGGTCATGCAGCTACAATAATCTGGACTTTCAGAAAGTTACAAGAGATTGTGTACTATGCATTCAGAAGATGAGGCCACAGTAAGGCAAACAAATGAAAATAGCCTTGCTCACTAGAAAGTAAAGCATAAATCAGGTACTAAAATTCAGAACTTTCTAACACTACCCATGCAGTGCCTGAAAATTTACCTTAGGGGGGAAATGTTACTATGGATACTTTCTGCGATAATAATATAAGAAGGGGCAATTCTCATCATCTCCTATTCATGCTATCATTTTCAACTTGAAAAATCTTTTTGTGCCATCAAATTGTCATTATAGTCTTATCCATAAAGGGTATTTGTGTTAAAATGGAGCTTGTATAAGATAACCTCCAGTTGTAATTAAATTGCAAGCTAACTGATGGAGGAGTTCACATTTCTGTGAAAATCCATGTCTCTGTTCTTTGATTTCCATATCTGAATGGAGTTGGATCCAGAGCATCAAATTCAATTAAAAAACCCTGAAAGTATAGTAAATTCATACTAAATGAATGATCATAAACCAGAGATCCATCCAAAATGTGATGCAATTTTACGCATCTCAAATGCACAGCACAGATAGGTGCAGCGAATCCAGAAATCATCTCAATGAATAGATCTATCTATGTAACTTTCTTTCCCAATCAGAAATCTATTCCTGTCTGAAATCACAAAGGTTATTAAGCATGGTGAGGGGATGGATTTTGTTCAGTTTGGAGAAGGGGTCACAAGCTGTACAGATCTTCTCTACAGTCATGACCTAATGGGAATCCAATTATATATCTGTATTGTATCAGTGATTCACTAGAATCTCAGTTTGTAGCACATCATCCATGCAGGTAATTGCTAGGAATGTAAGTTAGGGCAAGATTGCACAGCATTTGTTTGTGGCCAGTAAGCTGGTGCCATGGTGTGATTGGTTTCTCGCTGAGCTAAATTCCAGAGCTATCACTTTGAAAAGTTCAGATTGTCAATTAAGGTGTATATAGGTGGTATATGGGTAATGAACCCCCTGCTGGGACTAGATTAGTTGTGTAGACATGGCTGACTTGTGCATAAATATGGGAGTCATTTCTCAGAGCAGGTAAAGCATCCATGAAAGACAAGCTACAACCATACTGCGCTCGCTGCATTGCATCTTATCAACTCTGCTTGCAATAGATTTACAGAAAGCATTTATTGAACAGGGCCCAAAAGGAGTTTTGAAATAATAAAAACCCAATAACATGCTGTAGAGGTTTTCTGTATACAAGAACTGATGTGTGAGATTAATGAGTTCATTCTTTACAACTTTTCATTTGTAAAAATATTTAGTTTTGATTGTGTTCTTACATTGATTTGAAACAAACAATCAGCATGTTCTATTTTATCCCTTTTCTTCCTTAATCTGGTTTTTAATCTGCACATAAAATGAATTCCATTTATTTGCATTTTATACCAGAACATACATTTAACACGTGTTTTATTTTAAAATATTCATGTTAATAAGATCGTTATGATCAAATATACATTTTGGTATGTTCATTGTGTGTTTTTTAAAATAAACTGAGCCATGTCATCAAATGCATTCAGAATTCAAAAAATGCATAATCAGATGGTGACCTTTTTTTGCTTTGAAATATAGATCTGGCAGAATTCATAAGCACTGGGGCCACAAAAACCTGCTTCTAATAAGAGATACACTTTTACAAAGCTTTGATTGAAGCAGATTGTAAATTGAAGTGGAGACCTGCTTTGAAGTAATAAAGGGCCTTGGTGACTCAGGCTGTTAAATGCCTGTATTTAAGTTCCAGCTGCCTACAATTACTGCAGGCTCGAATCCCACCAGGCTCAAGGTTGACTCAGCCTTCCATCCTCTCGGGGTAGGTAAATTGAGGACCCAAGATTGTTGGGGGCAATAAGCTGACTTTGTAAAAATGCCACTTAGTAATAAGCAGGCATATACAATGGAATGAAGGCTATTGCTGAGCACACTGGGTTGTATCCCAAAAATTGTAAGCCGCCCTGAGTCTCGGAGAAGGGCGGCATATAAATGTAATTTTAAAAAAATCAATAAAGTTGGATGACACCAACTCTCTTTGGAGCTTTCAGAAGCACATCAAAGCTTCATTGATTTCTGTTGTTTCAGGGATTCTTATTGACTACATAATAGAGACCTAGTTTGGTCTATAGTGGTTAAGGCACCAAGCTAGAAACTGGGAAACCATGAGTTCTAGTTCCATTTTAGCCAGGAAAGCTATCTGGGTGTCCTTGGGCCGGTCATTTGCTCTTACCCCAATCCACTTTATAGGGTTGTTGTTGTAGTAAAAATACTGTAGGAGGAAGAAGGTATGTTGGAAATGTTCATTACCTTGACTTATTTGTAAAAATAAAAAGGTGGGATACAAATACAAAATAAAATAAAATAAAATAAAATAAAATAAAATAAAATAAAATAAAATAAAATAAAATAAAATAAAATAAAATAAAATAAAATAAAATAAAATAAAATAAAATAAAATAAAATGGCATAAGTACCAGAACTAAATCTTGTGGCACCTCAATATTCTCCCTAATATGATGAAGAACCACTAACACTTTTTGAATCAATTATATTTCATAATTATGTTATCCAGCCCATACCTAACTAGTTTGCTAATCAGAATATTGTCAGGTACTTTTGGTAAATACTTTCTTGAAATCAGACTATACCATATATCTGTAGCATTCATACAATATACTAAGGAAATTACCTGGTTAATAAACAGTGGTGAAGTTAGTCTTCTAATATTTGTTCTTGATAAATATTGCTGCATTATTTTCAGGATGCTTATGTTTGTATTTCATATCTATTTATTTGTGAATGAAATTTCTCCAGTGACATTTTGATCTGTTCTAGTGTTGTCAACCTGGCTGGTCTATAGTTCTCTGGATCTTCCTTCCCACTCCCCCCCCCTTTTTTTTTCCTTTGAGCAACAGGCTTATGTTTCCCCTTTTTCAGTTTTCTGGCATTTTATCAGATTTTTCAAGAATAATATATAGGTCTGGGCCAGACTATTGGCAACATTGCCAAAGATCACAGTAATCTTTTGCTAATGACTCTGACGATTAATTGCCCTGCCCGACTGGCATCTGTACTATCGAACTGATGCTCAGAATATCCTACATCTTCTTGATGTCACCATGCTCCCAAGGTTACAATAAGGGTTAGCAATGGTTGGTTTATTGCAAATTTCAGTCTTTATGAAGACAGAATGCTGAATCCAATGTTCCTCTTTTCCTCCTATGTATTAAAGATATTTATGTAAGTAATGATGAAAAACTTATTGGTTCTCTATGAAATGAAGTTGGGAGAATTCACTGAAGTTATGAGCAATGTAGATATAGAGCCACTTTGGTGTAGCATTGGGCTAGAAAGCAGGAGACCATGAGAGTCCTGTCTCAGCCATGAAAGTCAGTTGGGTGATTTTGGTCACCTCACAGGATTGTTTTGGGGAAAATAGTTTAATTTACTTCATTGTCATTGCATCTCATACAAGGAAATTAAATGCCATCTTCAGTGTACATTATAACTATAAAAATAAAACACATGGTTAAGTCAGACTTTTGACTTGGTCTACTGTACACATGGTCAAATCTGGAGATATCACTTCATTAATTTCATTTTTCATTGATGAACAGTCACAAATCAGTAAGACACAGTGTACTATCTGATGTTTAAATATCTCCTTTGAACATAGTCAAATAAACCAAATGAAGAATTAAATTTGAAGTAAAGACTTTTGAAATATCTGTAATGAGAACAGATCCATTCAGATTCACATAAATATTCTCTCCTACCTCTACCATGTGTATGTATAACAATAGAGAAGGACTGTGGATATTTTAGGCAATTTTGTTAGCGAAACTGGACATGACATCCTCTAATTTAGTTTCTATCTATTTTACTGAGTGAAGAGTTCTTCACAGGAAATTGTTAGTTTTTATTAACTGGTATGGTGAATTTGTATGGTCATTAATTGGTATGGTCATGAACCCATATTACATTCTTTGAAATTTTTCCTCTTATGATACACAAATTAACAAATCACTTGTGAAACAAGGGGAACTTGTTCCTTCTTTCCCACTGCCAGGTGGTGGGAGACTGCAGAGTGAAAAAACTGTGTGGTGTGTAATCAGCGAAATAGGAATAGCAAAAATGATCTTTCAACATATTCTCAAAACATGTCCTTATTTTTAAAGGAGAAGCAGACCTGAAAATTGAATAACTTTGCTGATTTTGCACTTTTTTTACTTTTGGATCAGAGATTATATTGCATAAAGAGGTAAGAGACATCTGCTTGGAGAACAGTTGGGAAGATGAAAATTATGACAATATTCTTCATTTAGATATACTATAGCTATTAAGTAAGATTAGTAGTAAAAGAAAGTTACATCAAATGTAATGAATATTTTGTGTTTGTTACAAATCATAAACATGATAATAGTTCTGGGTATTTGAATCAATTCAGGATCTGACCACACATAAACTTTTGCTAATTTTATTACAGTATTTTTCTTGCTAACGCTCCCCCACCAGTTATCTCTTTAACAAGGTCTGGATTAATAAGAATCTTTGAAGGGAAATGTATGTGTTTTTATTTTTTTACCATGACTGCATTTGAAAAGCAGACTAAAAATTATAAGACAGTGTTCAACAATGTTGACTTTTCTATATATTTTTTTCCTTTTGATTCCTTCAACTGCCTGAATAAGTCTCTGCAGGGTTTTTTGCAAGATTTTACATAAATGGTCAACTGTTGCCTGCTTCTTAGGGCTGACAGAAGGTGAAATGAAAGCCCAAAGTCATCCAGCTGGCTTTAAGTCTAAGGCAGGATTAAAACTCATGGTCTCACAGTTTCTAGCCTGATGCCTTAACCACTACACCAAACTGGCTGTTTGCCACAGAGTGGACACTATATAACTTTTAAGACCTGAACCTTATATGTCCTTTTTGCCAGTCAGACCTGGTCTCTTCAATGTTTTTTCTATTAGTTCACAAATCTTTGGAAATATTTTTTTTAAATAATGGTAACAATACATCTGCCTAGCCCAGGTCCTTGGGAAGGACTCAGTAGGTGCATAAAAACACCAGATCTAATCTAAACATCTGGATGACTGTGTGACCAATCATAATAATTTATATTGTTGATAGCAGTGCTCACACTGCAATATAATAGCATGTATCATAATGGAACACACTTTGGAAGAGCTACTGCATTTTGTTTTCTTCAGATATTTAGTTTTGGACACTGAGAAATCTAGTCCTCTCATGCTGGTGAGAAATCTGTCATTGAAAATTATATCTAGTAGGCAATCAAAATTGTGTGTGAGGGAGAGAAGGGAGTGGGAGAGAGAAATAGTGAGAAAGATACTTTTCTTCTGAAGCGTCATAGGATTCTTCTAGCTAAATGTCAACTTGAACCTTTCTTTCTTTCTTGAGATTTTTTAATATTTATTTAGGTTACATATTCAATATTAGTATCAAAACAGAATGATTGTATAAGCTAGATGTCAGATCTGTGTATCTGCCATTCTTCAATGGAAGAAGAAAGGGGGGAGGGGAGTTGGTGCAAGTAATCCTTTTTGATGTAACCTGAATATATTAAATCTTATATTGAATCTGTATAACCTACACATGACATACAACTGGAGGATTGGAGCCAGATGTCCAGAAATTTGTCACCTCTTGAAGAGACAGCAAGCAGAGAAGGGACCATAAAAATTCCAGCTCTCGAAGATACTCCCTGGGAAGTCTTCAAAAGATACGTTCTCAAAGAAGGGGAGGGGGGAATTAACATGTTGGTTCTTTGTTTGACAAAATACACATCTAAATAAGGGGATGGGTCCTAACTCCCCTATCTATTACTGCATGCCTGGGAGCATTTAGACTTTGCTTTGACTAGTGCTGGGATCACTCCCTTTCAATAAAGAATTCCCTTTGAAATGTTTATTTTGAGAAGTTCATTCTTTTCTGTTGAAGGGGAAAAGTCCAGTGCTTACACTAAGGCTCCTACAAAGGAGTTATTGGGAAGTAAAAAATAAGATTATGATTTTCCCCAACTTGTACTGAACAGCTGTGATTTGAGGAAGGAAAAAGCTAACCTAATCTAGAGGTTCCAGATTTAGTTTAGGTTTTTATCCTGTGCCTGTGATTTATGCTCAGTCTCCTCAATATGAAATCAAATGACAAAGCTACCTCATGGCAACACTATAAAATAGGAGCAATTTTGTTTACTATTTCTGCCCTTGGTCTTGTATTTCCTCAAATGGCAGCTCTTCTGTCAATACAAGATCATAGCTATGACCCACAAGAAATGAATTTGTCGGAAGGGTACAATAAAAAATAGGAAAAGGGATAGATATCGAAGGACAGAAAAGAAAAGGACCAAGAGGTGGCAAATCATGTTTACTTTAAAAAAATGGAATGAATGGTTCAGCAGAATGCATATAATCCAGTCCTATATGCACAATTCATTTATTAGTTTCTTGCAATGGGGAAAGCTAACCAATATAGGAAGGATGATAATAAATGGGCCTCTGTTTAGGAAAACATTTTGGATTTAGGTGTGAACCAGATCTTTCATTTCAACCCTAGTTCAGCTTGTGCTATTGTATAAAATCATTTCTCTTGCATTTTTATTTTTCATTTATTTATTTATTTATTTGACTTATATGCCGCCCCCTCTCCAAAAAGGACTCGGGGTGGCTCACAGCTAAAAATACAACAATAAATAAATTAATTAAAAGTATATTAAACAAGTTAAGCCAAATTAAAAATTAAAACCCATAGTTAAAATAGGACCAACCCCAGAGAATCAGCACAGCCCAGATTGTAAAAAGAGCCAAGTCTTCAAATCGTGGTGGAAGGTGCGAAGATCAGGGGCCAGGCGGAGCTCCAGTGGAAGAAGATTCCACAGAGTGGGAGCCGCCACAGAGTAGGCCCTCCCCCGGGTCACCGCCAAGCGACATTGAGTCGCAGACAGCACCCCAAGAAGGCCCCGTCTGTGCGCCCGTACAGGGCGGTTAGTATTTGATGTTGGGAGGAGCCGTTCTCGTAAATAACTTGGACCCATGCCATGCTGGACTTTGAATGTTAATACCAAAACCTTGAATCTCACCCAGAGGGCAACCGGAAGCCAATGCAGGTCGCGCAGGAGGGGTGTAACATGGGAGTATTGGGAAGCTCCCATCACTACCCGCGCAGCCGCATTCTGCACCAGCTGAAGCCTCCGAGTGGTACACAAGGGCAGTCCTAGGTAGAGAGCATTACAGTAGTCGAGTCGGGAAATAACGAGCGCCTGAGTGACTGTGCACAGGGCATCTCGGTCCAGGAATGGGCATAACTGGTGAACCAGCCGGATCTCGGCAAAGGCCCCCTGGCCACAGCCCCCACCTGCTCCTCCAATTTGAGCCGTGAGTCCAGGAGGACCCCCAGGTTCCATGCCCTGTCCATGGGGGGCAACACCTCCTCCCCCATGACCAAAGAGGAACATCCAAACTGGACCGAGATGTCGGTATGCACAGCCACTCTGTCTTGGCTGGATTGAGTTGAAGCATGTTCCTGTCCATCCAGATCCATACCGCTTCCAGACAACGGGACATCACGGAGAGAGCATCACTGATGTGGCCTGGGGTGGAGATGTATAACTGCGTATCATCAGCATACTGATGATAACTCACCCCAAAGCCACAGATGATCTCACCCAGCAGCTTCATATAAATATTGAACAGGCGGGGCAAGAGGACCAAGCCCTGGGGCACCCCACAAGTGAGATACCTTGGAGTCGACCTCTGCCCCCCTGTCAACACTGTTTGCGAACATCCCGAGAGGAAGGAGGAGAACCACTGTAAAACAGTGCCTCCCACTCCCAACCCTACGAGACGCTGCAACAGGATACCATGGTCGATGGTGGGAGATGGGCGGAGCTGGAGTCGCTGCGAGATGGAGGTGATCTTGACTCCTGAGATCACCCCTGATACTGCCGCTTCGGGACGGTCCCCCGGGATCTAAACTGACTCGTAGGGTTGGTGAAAGTTGGGGGCGCCTTCTGTTGATCCCAGGGACGTCACAAAGTCCCTTGTTGATCCAGGACAGCCCGTTTACCCAAAACGTGCTGAGGCAGCCATTGGGCTGAAGAAGCTGTGACAGCTCCGGAGGAATGAGATGGGAAGAAGTGTGTCGGTCGGTGAGATCATTTGGTTGTTAACCCTTTGGTAACACCCTAGTGATTCTAATGGTGTGAAATTGAATGTGAGATGGACTAGGCGGCGGAAGAGATTGGGCTTGAAAGTAAAGAACTTTGTTTCTTCTTTCTTTTCATGGCTTTAAAGACTTTTCCCTCCACTTTTTCTTCTTGGGAGTTTTTGAATGCCTTTTATATTTTTTGAACTTTGTCTCCTTTTTCCTTTTCTCTTTTTGTCACTGGGGGCTCTAATGTAATTTGGCTATTTGGACTTGGTTACTTTTCATTTTTTTCATACAAGAAATGGCTGCTGAGGCTTTTTTCTGTCCTTCTTGTTTTGAATGAGACAGGAAGTGATATATTTTGGGAGCCAGCCGGCAAGGAAGTGAAAGTTGGCTGAGAGATATAATATTGCTACCTAGAGGCTTGCTATCTTATACAAACATATACATTTGCAAGGATTGTATCCAAGGCTCTGTTGATTAGAAAGTGCTGGACAGGTGCTTTTGGAATATCTTTGAGCCTGCAGTTTGGAATTGAAGAGTAAAGCGACCTTGGAGAGTTTTAAAATAAAGGAACTGGAATTCTTTGAGAGGCAAAAAAACAGAAGAGCTGGAATTTCTCCTCTTTCAATTGTTAAGGTCTGGACTTTGCATAGTGGCAGTGGAATAGTGATATTGCTTCCTGCCAAGGTCTCCTATTGTTTGTAACTTAATTTTTTTATAATTGGAGCCCCTAAAAATATATTTTGTTATTCTTAAAGGATACTTTACTATTTTTTTTCAACTTTTTTATTGATATCTTCCTATTTTTCAATTTTTAGCCTTTTATCTTTTGAGAGGTGACTTTTCATTTTGTACATTGGAAACAAGACAGTCAACTATTGGATCTTTTCTTTTTTCTTTCCCATCTCTTTAAAAAAAACTCAAGTTTTTTATTTATACATTCTTTTCTTAGTTTTAAATTTTATCTTTTCTTCAAATCATTGATATATCATTGACACGTTATGGAATTCCTCTTTTTTCTTCTTTTTACTATTTTTCTCTTTTTTCTTTTTGAGTAGGATTGTTCCTCTCCCTTCTTATATTACTAATTTTTACTTTTTTATTATTGGCTTCCATTCCCTTTTTTCTTTCCCTTTTTTGGAATTGGTGTTGACAATCTCTGCAAGAATGAGTAGAAGGTCTTCAGTTCCACAAGTTACAACTCCTGCATCAACAATATCACAACAAGAAAGGGAAAAAGAGAAAGAAGATAAAATACAGATGATATTACAAGCGGTGAGTGAGATTGGAAAAAAAGTAGAGAAAATTGAGATAATTGAACAGAAGCTGGACAAGACAGATGAAAATATAAAAGCTCTATGGCAAACAATGGAGAAATATGGTGAGAGGATTAAGAAAGTTGAGGAGCAGCAAGAACAAAGAGATGAAGAAATGAAGAGTTTCAACATCAGATTAAGTGAAGTTGAGAGTGACCATAATGAATCACTGCGAAGTGAAGTGGATAGATCGGAATTTTATTTGAGATTCCAAAATGTTGAGGAAGAGAAGGGTGAAAACTTGTTGGAGAAAATGACACAGATTTTGGCAGAATTGTTAGAAACAACCGAAGAGAAGACGAGGGCTGGAATAGATGAAATATTTCGAGTCTATACAAGGTATGCAACGAGGAATAGACTTCCAAGAGAAATCCATATTAGGTTCACTAAGAAGAGCATTAAATCACAAATATTGCAAGCAACTAGAGACAAGACATTGAAGCACAATAACAAAGACATTATGGTATTGAAACAGGTACCAAGAAGAATAAGAGAGAGGAGAAGAGAATATGCATTCTTATCCAAAGAACTGTTGAAGAGAGGTGTAAATTACAGATGGTTAATACCAGAAGGCTTTCTGTTCGTGTGGTGGGAACAAAGACATAGAATTGACACAGTGGAGAGAGTGCAATTCTTTTACGATGAATATTTTAGAGGAAAGGATGGAAATGGAAGACAAGAGGAGCTGATTGTGGAACTTCCAAAGGAAGGTGTAGCAACAAGTGAAGAAGAGGAACAACTTGGAGCAGTAGGTGGTCTACCTAGAGAACGAAGAGAAGTTAGAACGACTAGAGCAACAAAACCTATATACAAGACCTAAAATGGAAGGGAAAAAACTGATTTCAATTAATATAAATGGACTTAATTTGATTGCTAAAAGAAGGAAAATATTTCACAAATTAGAGACACTAAAACTTGATATAATTTGTCTACAAGAAGTCCACATTAAAAAACAACATGAATATGTATTGAGACAAAAAAAGTTAGGAAAGTTATTTACATCATTGGCACAATGTAAAAAGAGAGGAGTGGTCTTGTACATTAAAGATATAATTACTGCAGAATTGATTTATACAGATGAAGATGGGAGGATTTTAATGGTGGAGATAATAGACAACAACACTAAAATGCTCTTGATAGCAATATATGCACCAAGTGAGAATCAAGAAGAATTTTATAAGAAATTATACCAAAAAGTGATTGAATTAGACTGCAAATATTTTTTGATGGGAGATTTTAATGGGATAATTAATGATCAGCTTGACTATAAATCTGAGAGAACTAAAAAGAAAACTAGAAGAAAGCTGCCCAAGTCCTTTTTCAAATGATAGAAGAAATGAATATTAAAGATATATGGAGAGAGAGAAATACTGGAAATAAAGAATTTACTTTTTATTCAAACAGACATGAATCATGGTCAAGAATAGATATGGTATGGGCATCTGCAGATATGCTCTCCGATATAGAGAAAATTCAAATTGAAATTGGGACCTGGGCAGATCACAATCCACTGATAGTTGCTTGGAAAGGACAGAGGAGAAGATCTAGATGGACATTAAATAATATGATTTTGAAAGAAGAAGAATTTAAAAAGAGAATTGAAACAGAACTTACTTTTTTCTTCAAGGAAAATAGAAAAGAAGATACATCATTACAAACTCGTTGGGACGCGATGAAGGCCTGTACAAGAGGATTGATAATTGATTACACAAGGAAAAGAAATACTAAATGGAAAAAGACATTTAAAATATTGGAAGATGATTTCATGAAATTGGAAAAAGAATTACAAGAATCACCACAAGGGAAAGATATTAAAAGGAAAATGGACATGACTAAACATAAAATGGCTTTAATGGATAAAGAAGATGTTGCTCAAAAGATTAAAGGCGCTAAAACAAAATTATTTTGAAAATGCTAATAAACCAGGAAGATGGTTAGCTTATAAAATTAGAAAGGAAAAGAGAAACAAAGAAAATTAGCCAATTAATAGATGGAAAAGGAATATACAATATGGGAATGATGAAAGAAAAAAATTATTGAGACTATTATGAAAAACTGTACTCTCAAGAAGATATCCCAGAAGAAAAAATTATACAGTATCTACAAAAGACAAGACTGCCACAGATACCTAAAGATATTGAAATAATGCTAGAAGGGAATATAACCATGATGGAATTGACAGAAGCTTTGAAGAAACAAAATACAGGGAAAGCACCAGGTCCAGACGGCTTACCGGCGGAATTTTATAAGACCTCCCAGGAAGTGTTAAGCACTCCCCTTCTAGAAGTGATGAATGAAGTGTTACTAAAAAAGAGAATACCTGAAACCTGGTTGGAAGCCTATATCACCTAAAGAAGAAATGGACCTACAACAAGTTAAAAATTATAGACCTATCTCACTGCTGAACTCAGATTATAAATTTTTCGCTTCAATATTGGCAGAAAGAATGAAAAGATATTTAAATGAATTTATCCACACAGATCAAAATGGATTCTTGCCAAAACGACAAATTAAGCAAAATGTGAGAATAATTTTAGATACTTTGGAGTACTACGAAGCACACCCTGAAAAACAGATGGCATTGATGTTCTTAGATGCTCAAAAGCATTTGATAATGTGAGGTGATTTATGATATTGCAAATGATGCAAATGGACTTTGGAAAAAACTTTATACAGGCTATTGAGACAATATATAACAACCAAACAGCGAAGATATTGGTAAATGGAGAATTGACAGAATTTATAGAGATAAGAAAAGGAACTAGACAAGGTTGTCCTCTGTCGCCACTGCTGTTTGTCTTAACATTAGAAGAGCTGAATAGAGCCATTAGAGAAGATGAAGAAATAAAAGGAATGAAAATTAAAAAAGAAGAATATAAACTTCAGGCGTTTGCAAACAATTTGGTATTCATATTAGAGGATCCGCTTAATCAGCACCTAAGTTGATAGAGCAAATAGAAAAATATGGAATGGTGGCAGGCTTAAAAATTAATAAAGACAAAACAAAGATTCTAACAAAGAATATGTTAGCAAAACGTAAGAAAGACCTAGAAGATTTACTAGAGATACAGATTGCAAATAAAGTTAAATATTTGGGAATATATATAACATCAAGATGCAGTACATTGAAAGAAGATAACTACATAAAACTCAAACAGCAGATAGCGACAGATTTTGAAAGATGGGAAAATATGCAATTATCTCTTATTGGCAGAATATCGACAGTCAAGATGAATGTTCTACCCAGAATCTTATATTTATTTCAGACAATCCCAATTAGACTTGGGAAAGAGTACTTTGAAGATTTAAAAAAAATCACATCAAAATTTATATGGCAGGGCAAAAACCAAGAATTAAATTTAAGCTATTACAAGATGCAAGGTCTAGAGGGGGATTTGCACTACCTAATTGGGAATTGTATTACCAAGCTGCAAGTTTGATGTGGGTGAAAGAATGGATAACGTTGAGAAATAGTAGATTATTAATCTTAGAAGGTCATGGTTTGCTATTAGGATGGCATGCTTTCTTATGGTATAAGGAACAAAAAAACAAGGATATTTTAGAAGACACTATGTTCGAGAAGTTTTATTTTTAAATTGGGAAAAACTAGAAAACAACATTATATACAAATTCCATTATGGGTATCTACTATTGAAGCTTTTTCATATCCAATAATATATAAGAAGCAACAAACAATTAGATATGGAGAGATTTTAAATGAAAAGGGTGAACTCAAATCGATGCAAACATTACAAGAACAAGGAATAAAAATGAATTGGTTTCCATATTTGCAAATACAATCCAGATATGATGAGGATGTTAGGACTGAAGGTATTTATAAAAAGCAAACTGAACTAGATAAAATTTTGATGGGTACAAATGAAAAGGTGATTTAAAAATTCTATGGTCATTTATTAGAAGTTAGAATGGAAGAGGAACAGGTTAAGGAAACAATGATTGCTTGGGGGAAAAATTTTGGTTATGGCATAGATTTAGAGAGATGGCAAACACTGTGGGATCAGAATTATAAAATGACAATGTCAACTGCATATAAAGAAAATTTGTATAAGATGTTTTACAGGTGGCACCTATCCCTGAGAAGGATCGCAAGGATGTTTAAGGACAAATCGGATAAGTGTTGGAAATGTCATCAGATACCGGCTCCTACTACCACATGTGGTGGACTTGCGCTGATGCTAAAAGATACTGGACTAAAATCCACATGTGGTTAGAAAAAATGACACAACAACATATAGACCTGAAACCCAAGATATTCCTATTGGGAATTGTACCAGAGACATTTAACAAAGAACTGAAATACTTGATTGTTAATGTACTGACAGCTGCTAGAATTGTATTTGCTAAAAATTGGAGAAATGACAAGATACCTATGCAGGAGGAAATGATTAAGAAGATTTTGGACTGTGCCAAAATGAGTAGACTAACATTTGAAATTAGGGATTAAGAAGAAAAGCAGTTTTATAAGATATGGAACATGTTTTATCAATGGTTAGATAAAAAAGTTTGGTAATATATGGGATATATATGGAATATAAAGATAGATAGAACTGTTGAAACAATCTAGATATTATAATATGGTAGAGGATTAATAATAATGATAATGGTTTTTCCTTTTCGTAATACGGAGTATGAATAACGAGGGGAAGGCACTGTGATTTTTGACCGACCAACACCCTTGAAATTGATATGGATTTGTGTGTTTTAAGTTTGTTTGTTATGTTTGTTCTTTTTGGAAAAATAAAAGCTTTATAAAAAAAAAGGATACCATGGTTGATGGTATCGAAAGCCGCTGAGAGATCTAACAGGACCAGGACAGAGGAAAAACCCCTGTCCCGAGCCCTAGAGAGATCATCAATCAGCGTGACCAATGCTGTCTCCGTGCTGTACCCGGGCCGGAAGCTCGATTGGTACAGATCCAGGTAGTCCGCTTCCTCCAGGAAAAGTGGCAATTGCTGGGCCACCACACTCTCAACAACCTTCGCTAAAAGCGAAGGTTGAGACCGACGAAAGTTGTTCAACGCGGCTGGGTCAAGGGCAGGCTTCTTCAGAAGGGGCCTCACCACCGCCTCTTTCAAAGCGGCAGGGAACAGTCCCTCCCTTAATGAAGCATTGACCACTGCCCGGAGCCAGCTGCACGTGACCTCCCTGGAGGCATAAACCAACCAGGAAGGGCACGGGTCCAATAAACATGTGGTGGAACTCAGCCACTGCATAATCCTGTCCACTTCATCCTCAGAAACAGGATCGAACTCAGTCCAGATAACATTGGCCAAACCACTTGCATCCCCATCCTCAGGCCACTGCAAGTCCGAGCGCAACCCTTCCCAGATCTGAACGATTTTATCCTGCAGATACTGGCCAAATTCCTCAGCTCTGCCCCACAAAGGGTCCACCACCCCCCAGCTGGAGGAGTGAGTGAGCGACCCCAAATAGGGCGGCCAGGCGGTTATCTGCAGATGCTATGAGGGCAGAGAAATAAGATCTTCTCGCCGCCCTCACCGCCACCAGGTAAGTCCTAATATGGGCTCTTAGCTGGGCTCAGTCAGATCCAGAACGGGTCGCCCTCCACCTGCTCTCTAGTCCCCTCCTGCGACGCTTCATCTCCCGGAGCCCCTCGGTATACCAGGGCTGTCCGGGATCTGCGCCAAGTAAGGGGACGCATGGGGACAACCCTGTTGAGAGCCCCCACAGCCGACTGTTGCCAGATAGCCGCAAGGACCTCAGCAGGGCTGTGGGTAAGGGATGCAGGAAAAAAACCCAGCTCTGCCTGGAACCTCTCAGGGTCCATCAGGTGCCTGGGGCGGAACCATCTAAGTGGCTCCTCATCCCAGCAGTGTGGGGCAGCTTGATGGAAGACCAGCCAGAGGAGATAGTGGTCTGACCATGAAACGGGGTGGGTAACTATGTCACCACTCCCAGACCACTCCACCACTGCTCCGAGACAAAAGCCAGGTCAAGCATGTTACCCCCCTCATGAGTCGGGCCATCAATTATCTGGGTCAGGCCCATGGCCTCCATGGAGGCCATGAACTCCTGGGCCAAACCCGACGCCAGTCCCAAGGAAGGCAGGTTGAAGTCACCCAGAACTATAAGCTCTGGAAACTCCACCGCCACCCCAGAGATGGCATCAAGAAGCCCAGGCAGGGCAGCTGAGACATAGCTGGGGGACAGGTATGTAAGCAGCATGCCCATCCGACCTGCAGGCCCACACCTCAGGAGGAGGGATTCACACCTGCCTATCTCCGGGGCAGGGACCTTCCTTGGAAACAGGGTCTGACAATAGCCACCCCACCCCCCCTTCCCTGGGGTCATGACTGGTGCAACACCCAAAAACCTGGGGGGCAGATGTCAACCAGAGGGACTCCACCCTCTGGCCCCAACCAGGTCTCGGTGATACAAGCCAGGTCCGTGGCCTCCTCCTCAATCACATCACGGAGGAGTGGTGCCTTATTAACCACGGACCTGGCATTAAAGTACACCAGTCTGAGGCCAGGGGTCCTGGATCCCAAAACCCCCAGGGGATGAGAAGAGGCTAAGGGGTCAGAGCGCACCACAGCTTGGACATAGCGGGGGGGGGCGCTCCCCTAACATGATATGACATATGAAGTAATTATATATATCATATTATTCTTGCCTCACAATTAGAAAGCTGTGAGTTCAATCCTAGGTAGAGACAGGTATTTCTCTCTCTGGGCAGAATGAGAATGTATCTGCTGAACAAAACTCCGCATTGGTGACAGGAAGGGCATCTGGCCAGTAAACACTCGGTTCCATTCAGTTGCTCAGATTCTACCCCACAAGGGATTATGCGGTCATTAAAAGAAGATGATATATATCATATTATTCAGTTACATAATTAAGGATCTACTAAAAGGAACAGCATTAACATCCCCAAAACAATGTTCTTACATTATCCTTATTTCTATCAAACTAAGACAGAAGAACTACAGAACTAAGTAATAACTACAAATGTTTGCATAATTAGTAATCTGAAGATAATATTCTTTATTCCCATGTCAGTTTGTATAAATGTTGAGAGAAATTAGACTGAGCAAGAAGAAAATGAACAGTTTTGGATGAGAATATTGACTCTTCTTTAAGGTTCCAACTTTCAAAGAAACAAGTAACATACTCCACAAATGAAACAGAGGTAAACAAATGTAAATTTCACAACTGAAGAAATGAATGAACATGTCCATTAGGTAAAATTTCATATTTCCACAGTGTAGAATTCCCAGTGCTTCTAAGGATACCTTTGTATGTTGGCTTTGCACCTTTGGTGCTAAGCCTCCACGATGCAGTGGTTCATCCATGTACAGCACTGACTATCATTTATTTCTGATTCAGAAATAGTTGTGTCAATGCACCTGAAGCACTACAAAACTTTGAAGTATTGTAAAGTATTGCAAAGCTAGGAGTTTGGTTTGTTTTTGTTTTTTTTAATTGCTGTGGCTGTGTAGAATTAATAAGTGAGCTCTTTCCTCATTAAAAAAAATCTTACTTCACTTTGCCTTTACTGTAGGGGGAATGGTTAATTTTTTTCTAGGTCTCTTCGTGGGAACTACAGGCAATCCTCATTTACTGACTGCTTCAGACAGTAATCATTTCCAGGTACAAAGCTAATAAAAAAGCAACTTTGTGAACAATGTCTTCATTTAGAGAAGTCCTCTTCTCTTCTCTTCTCTTCTCTTCTCTTCTCTTCTCTCTTTCTCACACACACAAACACATACACAAAGAGGGAGAGAGAGAGAGAGAAAGAGAGAGAGAGAGATATGGACCTTAATTAGTTGATTATAACCTGATGGCTCACAGCTGCTGTCAACACTAAGAACACACTAATCAGTTTCACATTAAAGGATTTTGTTTGCCTCCTTGCAACAAGTGCACTAGACAAACAGCCAGTGCTAGCACATTCCTTTCAATGTCTATTCCTCATTTTGTGCCTGCTTACTCTCTTGTAATCCCTTCCTCTCCAATGAATGTAAATATAAACATCAATTCTCTATTTACTAATTAACACAGCACAGCTATGAGCACTCCCTGAGGAGCAGGGGAAAAGAACTATAAGACTTGCCCTTTTACCTGGCTTCCTTGTGGGTCGAATTTTGGAAATCTTTTCTGTTGTTTGGGCTCAAGTCTTTCTAATGCTGTAAGGGAAAGGAAAGCTGAGGCAAAATCTAAGCGCAATTGCAATGACATCATTTCTCATTTATCAACTGGTTTGCTTAGTAACCAAGCCGCTAGTCCCAACTGCAATCACTAAATGAGAACTACCTATAGTAGGATTGTTTTGCTTTAGCAGACAATATGAAGTGGGTTGGAGGTGGGAAATAGTTGACATTAGTCCCTTCAGCATGAAGAGGAAATGGTATTTTGATGTAATTGTTTGGAGCCAATTATTCTTAGCGTAAGGGCCTTGTGGCTATATTTGATCCTATAGATGCATTGATTTCAATCTAATAGCATTTGTATTACTTTATAATATCATGTAAGAACTTTGTAACAATAAGATTTTTCATCAAATCCTTTTTCCCACAAATCAGTAGATCAGTTATAACTTAATGATAGTACTGACATTTGTAATGATCAAGCCTGGCACATTATTTTGAACAGCTCCCAATGCTTATTCATTTCCCATTGCACTTTCTTCTCTACACATAAAATGAAACTCTAGACATAGGTATCCAACATTCAGCAAAGTTGGAGCTAAAATCATCTGCTTTTATAAAACAAGGGTATTTTATACATAAAAATAAACATTCACTGATTTCAGTGAACCTCATGAGATCAGCTAAATCTGACCAGTTTCCTTGAATGTCCCTTCAAAAGATTTACATGTCCTCTATAGGTCTTATACCACTACAGACAAAAAAGCAGTCCTGCAGATTTTGACCCAATTTTTAATTGTGTTGGTTGAACTTTAACCTTGACTATTCATATAAGAGAACCCACATCTAAATAAACATGAATGAAAGAGTCTGCAACTTATCCATCTCTGCTCAATTTTCAAAACTAACTTTATTTTAATACTGTCAATATATCTTATATTAATCAACATCCAATACTCTAACCTGGAACAATGAATGACCAATTTCTCAATGAAGCTCATGTTTTCTGAACTGCCAGCCACACTTGTGTCCTATTGGCCTTGTACGTCTGTAACCAATAAAGCCATTATTATAGACTTTTAATGTAAACTTAAGCTGTGAATTAATAATATTTAATATTTTATCAATTTCAGATTGGAACCCATTGTTTGAGGCTATTGTTCCAACATTGGAAATTCTGACAAGAAGAAGAACAAAAAACAAAGATGGAAAGGTGAGAAGAAGCTCTAGATTTAAAAGGCGTTAGTTCCTCTACTGTTTATTCATTAGTTTAAATGATGCAAAAATTTACAAGATTTCTTTAAAAAACACCAAGAGAACAGAGAAATACTAATACCTTTATATCTATTCTGCCATCTGATGTTGATAAGGTTTTGGTAATCTTCAGCCTCAAGCATTAGAAAATTCCATGACTCTTCTTAACTTAGGTCACTGCTCAGATCTTCAGGCAATGAGGAAACAGAAATATAAGAAAAAGAAAATTAAAAGACAACATTATCTGAAAATACTATTCTGGTTATCAGCTGTTAAAGCATTCACATATCCAGTAATATACAAAATGGAACTAACAGTTAGATATGGTGAAATATTGAATGAAAGGGATGAACTTAAATTTATGCAAGAATTAGAGGAACAAGATATAAGGATGTAAGGTTTCATATGTGCAAATACATTCTAGATATGATAAACAAGTTTTTTATGATGAATTGACTAAATCAGATAAAATTTTGACAGGTACTGATGAAAAGGTTATTAAAAAATTATATGGATATTTACTAGAGGTTAAACTTGAAGAAGAACAAGTTAAAGAAACAATGATTGCTTGGGGGAAGAATTTTGGATATGGGATTGATTTAGAGAAATGGCAAAAATTGTGGTCTCGAAATTATAAAATGACAATGTCCACAGCATATAAAGAGAATTTGTATAAGATGTTTTACAGGTGGCATTTACCCCCGGCAAGAATAGCAAGAATGTTTAAGAACAAATTGGAGTAATGTTGGAAGTGTCATCAGATACCTGGATCATACTATCATATGTGGTGGACGTGTGCTGAGGCTAAAATATTGGACTAAAATCCACACATGGCTGGAAAAAATGAAAAAAAAAACACATAGATTTAAAACCAAAGATATTTTTACTGGGCATTATACCTGAAATATACAGTAGAAAATTGATATACTTGATTATAAATGTATTAACAGCGGCTAGAATTGTATTTGTTAAAAACTGGAAAAATGAGAAAATTCCAATAGAAGAAGAAGTTATTAAGAAAATAATGGAGTGTGCAGAAATGAGTAAATTGACATTTGAAATTAGAGAGCAAGAAGATACACAATTTTATAAGATATGGGATTTATTTTATCAATGGTTAGATAAAAAAACAGGGAAATGAAATATTTTATAAGATTATATAACAAGTATAATAGAATTGTAGAGATAAAATAATTTAAGGATATACTACTATTGAATTGATTAATGATGATGAAATGAATGTTATAATGTAAGTTAAGTTAAAATGGTGATCAGCTCGCATAAAATGTTAGTAATAGGCTAGTAAATGATCAGCAATGACAACAATATACATATATATAATTGATTGATAATATGAGGATTAATATAAATCAGAGGGGAAAGACTATAGAGATTATGCACAAAAGATTTGTTCCAACACACTGTATGTAACTGAAAGATGGTTTTATGTTTTATGTTTATGTAATGTTTATGTCTGTGTAAACAATAAAAAAAATAAAAAAGAAAAAGAACACAAGAAAAGGAAAAAAGGAAGGAAAGGAAGGAAGGAAGTCTAGATATATTATCCCTAGTGTAATAGAATACAGATAGTCCTCAGCTTATGACAATTGAGCCCAAAATTTATGTTGCTAAGTGAGAAATTTGTTAGGTGAGTTTTGCCCCATTTTACAACTTTTCTTGCCACATTTGTTAAGTGAACCACTACAGTTGTTAAGTTAGTAACACAGTTGTTATGTGGATCTGGCTTCTCAAATGACTTTCCTTGTCAGAAGGTTGCAAAAGGAGATGACGTGACACTGGGACACAGCAACGTTCCTAAATATGAAACAGTTTTTTTTTTAAATTACATTTATATGCCGCCCTTCTCTGAAGACTCAGGGCCGCTTACAATTTTTGGGATACAACCCAATGCGCTCAGCAATAGCCTTCATTCCATTGTATATGCCTGCTTATTACCAAGCGGCATTTTTACAAAGTCAGCTTATTGCTCCCAACAATATTGGGTCCTCAATTTACCTACCCCGAGAGGATAGAAGGCTGAGTCAACCTTGAGCCTGGTGGGATTCGAGCCTGCACTAATTGCAGGCAGCTGGAACTTAAGTGCTAGGCATTTAACAGCCTGCACTACCAAGGCTCTTCTAACAAGCATCTGAATTTTGACAAGCATCTGAATTTTGATTACGTGACAGTGGGGATGCTGCAACAGGCTTAAGGGTGAAAAATAGTCTTAAGTCACTTTTTTCAGTGACTGTTATAACTTCGAACAGTCACTAAATGAGCTGTTGTAAGTCAAGGACTACCTGTCCAGTAATAAAAGTTGGCTCAATTTAAGCAAACAATTTATATTGGGTGTTTAAACTAATTTCAGTACTGAACAGTTAAGTAATTTAAGTATAAAGTAGAATTTTGAAATGAACTTTGCAGCAGGGTGAAGATTCAGTGAAAACAATAGCTTGAAAACAATTCTATAGTGGATTAAAAAAAACATGGCAAAGCAGTTCCGTGATAGTGATGAACAAAAAGCAAAATGATTAGACTGTCGTCCTTCTTCAGGAAGGCAGCAGAGTCACAATGGGAGATGGAAAAATATGATTCATTGAATTGGTTGGAGAAAGGCTGCCTCAGGCATTCTTTCTTTCCACTTCATGCTGTATATGTGTGTGTTGAGAGACAGAGAGAGAGAGCATGTGTGTAAGTATACAAAGAATGGCCCCTGTTAATGCAAATCCAGTATGCACAAGGGCTATGTTCTTTTTACAAAAGTGTATGATAATATACTATTGTTAGTATGTTAGTGAGATATGAATAGAGAGAGAGAGGGAAGGAGGGAGGGAGGGAGGGGAAGAGAGGGAGAAAGTTCTCACAACTTTGAAGAATGGTATGCCATAGGTGCATACAGGTAATCCTTGACATGGCCACATTTGGGGCCAGAGCTTCTGTTGCTAAGCAATGCTGTTATTAAACAAGTCATATCCAATTTTACAACCTTTTGGCTGTGGCTGTTGAGTTAGATGAATCATGCAGGTTAGTTGAATCATGCAGGTTGTTAAGCAAAACTAGCTTTCCTTGTTGTCTTTGATTGTTGGAAGCCGCCTTGGAAGATCAGAAAGGACAATGACCCTGGGTGTTGTAGTTTTCATAAATATGTGCCAGTTGTCAACCTCCAAAGTTTGATTACATGACCAAAGAGATATTATAATGATCTTAAGTGCCAGAACCAGTTGTAGTTTTGTTTTCAATGCCATTGTATGGTTGTTAAGCAAATGCTTTTGTAAATTGAGGAATATCTGTATCTGCTTTATTATTAGTGCATACATTCCTACTGATGTATTTGCTATTGAACAAATTTTAACCTGTGTTGTTGACTTGATTATAATGAAACCAAGATGTTGGTACTTTTTTTTAAATACTTAATCCTGCCTCTCAACCCAACTGATTTTAAAACTCTATTATCTTGATGTTTAGGACATTTTATACATTTATTCTGGGAATGAAGCAATATTACAGAAGGAATGTTAGCAGTCATGTGGGATCCATACAAGAATTCAAAACATACTGAAATAATATTATGATCAAACCAGAATGATCCTACTGGGTTTTATGGACAAAGAATTAGAAAAGAAATATGGGAAATCAGTATTGTTTATGGTAACTGTGGCAAGATTATTGTATGCAAAAAGTTGGAAAAGCAATGAAATACTTACAGAGGAAGATTGGATTGTAAAATTAACTGAATTTACAGAAATGATGATTAGGCTAATCAGAGAAAAAATAATGGCAACTTTTTTTTTTGAAAGACTGGACACTTCACAAGACTGTTGTTCACAAGGAGAAAATAGGAGGAAAGAGTATTATTTATGCTTGCCACCTTGAGTTCTTTATAACAGATAATCAGAGTTGGAAGGAACTTGTAGGTCATCTAGTCCAACCCCCAGCCCAAGTGGGAGACCCTACACCATTTCTGACAAATGGCAATCTCTTCTTGAAAATCTCAAGTGATGACGCTCCCACAACTTAAAGTAATAAAAGGTGGGATACAAATAAAATAAAATAAATCAAATTAATTAAATTAAATTAATAATTGCTACTTGAATAGAAAAATGGGTAGGAGATATAATTGCACACCTTTTTTCTTTTCTTTTCCTTTCTTTTTCTCTATTTTGGTGGAATTTCTTGTGAATGACCACAATGGGCCTCAAGTTGCATAACTCACCACATCTCTTTTTCTGTTCTCTATGCGTCCATTGATTTTTAAAAAGAAAAAAGAAATAATCTTTATTTATCCTTTATGTCTGAGGATTCTCCCAAACTCTAGATATGTGGTTTTGCAGAGATTTGGATACAGTAAAATGTTGATGTGCAAAGTTTTCCCCATGATACATCTTTTTCTTTTCTTTTTTTTTGCCTTCCTAGCATTTTCCTGCAAGTGAAGGTTCTGCCTTTTTTCAGATAAACCAAGTGCTGGTCCATTGGTTGAGACAGAAACTGACCAACTGGCTTATTGAACAAGCCTTAGTGAAGTGGGCTGAGAGAGAAGTGTTGAGTGCGGAAGTTCTCACTCAGGCCGGCGTTCACGCGGGAGCTGAAGCGGTCGCTGATTGGCTGAGCCGTTTGACAGCTCTCTGTAAAAGGAGCTGTCAAACGGAGTCAGCTGCCTCCCTCACTCAGCTGTTGCCGCGGGCTGACAGCCAGCCACGGCTAAAGTTACATTGTTAGAAATAAAGCCATTTAAAAAGAGCTGCTCTGCCTCCGTCCCTGTCTTCAAGCGCCAATTATAAAGAAGGACTGGCTCAAAGTCACCCAGCTGGCTTTTATGCTAAAGCAGGACTAGAACTCACAGTGTCCTGGTTTCTAAACTAGTTCCTTTGTTTAAATTAGATTTATATGCTGCCATTCTCTGAAGACTCAGGGAGGCTTACAATTTTTGGGATACAACCCAATGCGCTCAGCAATAGCCTTCATTCCATTGTATATGCCTGCTTATTACTAAGCAGCATTTTTACAAAGTCAGCTTATTGCCTCCAACAATCTTGGGTCCTCAGTTTACCTACCCTGAGAGGATGGAAGGCTGAGTCAACCTTGGGCCTGGTGGGATTCGAGCCTACAATAATTGCAGGCAGCTGGAAGTTAAGTGCTAGGCATTTAGCAGCCTGCACCACCAAGGCCCTTACCACTAAATTAAACTGGCTCTCCACCAAGACATCCCTGGGGATGAAACCCAAGGACTTAAGGAGCATTAGGACTTTAAGGTCAGGATTAAAGTTGTGATTTTCCATCCTCTTCCATGAGAGCATAAAGGGGATTAAATACTTAGAATCCTAGATTTAAGTAATTCATTAAACAAATGCTTCAAAACTGTCTGTGGCATCCTTTTTGTCCAAAGAAATGAACATTTTTAGCTATCTTTTGGCAACTCAATATGATGCCATTTCATTTAAAGAAAATAGAGAAGAAGGGTGAATATACATGTCTCAAGATAATGTTGCAGGATCCAATCTGGGATCAGAAGTTTTGTCTTCAGAGGTTTCAGACTTGTGCTGGAGCCCATCTTCAGGGAAATTCCCTGTAGCCCTCTAGCTAGAGAGAAGTTACCTGAAGAAGGGCTTCAGCACTAGTCTGAAAGCTCAGAAGACAAAACCTGCGGTCCCAATGTCTAACCCAGACTGGATTCTGCAAAGAAAATGGTGTAGTTTTAGTAGTCACTATTCTCTGGAAGGTTTGCATTACATTACAGTTGGTAGATGTTAAGTTTGCATGAAGAGTCAGAGGCTTCACTGAAGAGTTTATTAAGTGACTACAGCTCGAATGGACCCCACTTGGCTGGGCTACGGCTGCTTCTTAAAGCCAGCAGCCGTAGTTGCCAGCCTATCAGAGTGCAGGGTTTTCCCGCATTATTTAAACCAATCCTATTTGACATTTTACAAGAACAATTCAAACTAAACTAATGACATTCAAACCTACATACATAACACCCCTCCCCACTAGGTTCATTCCATACCAAACCCCAACCTATCTAATGTATTCTTTTAAATAGGTGGGGCTCTTGCGTGTACGTTGAGACCTTCGTGGTTCAGAAGTTTTTACATTCTCACCCAGTGAGGGAGGAAATGTGTCTGCTGACATTTCCCCATTGGGACTCCCTGTGAAAGAAGACCCTGTTTGACTGTTAGAATCTGGTCTCTCCTCCCAACCCATCTCCAGCCCAATGTCAGCACCCAAGTCAGGTAGTGATGTACAATCTTCCACTTCTAAGGATGGATTTTGGCATTGTGACAGGTTTTGGAATGGTTCCTGTCATAATGGCTCATTACACCTGGGGTTGATTCTTGCTTGCTGATTTTCCTCCTGTTCCTCCCTTCCCCTAGAATTGACATCAGGTGAGGGAACTAGAGAGGAACAAGTGCGATGTTCCTGAGAGAACGTGGATCTAAGTTGATCAATGTGCCTGCTCCAGAGGAGTCCATCCTCTGTTTGCACCCTATAAGAACGAGGGCCTGTGATCTGAGTTATCTCAGCAGGAATCCACAAAGGTTCACCTATAAGGTTCTTAGCATAAACAGAATCACCCACACTGAATGTGCGAACTTTGGAAGTGCAATCTAGTGGAGTGTTGGGTGCGTAAGTGGGATGAAGGTGGTCAAGGGAAGACCTAAGTTTCCTACCCATCAACAACTCTGCTGGGGATAAGTTATTAGATGGGTTAAGAGTGATGTGCTGAACACTAAGAAGTTTTTCAACTTTCTCAGTGATGTCCCCAGGACCCAGTTGCTGAAGCTTCTCCTTGGTAAAATGTACCATGCGTTCAGCCTGGCTGTTAGCTGAAGGGTGCCCAGGGGCAGTAAGGGCATGTCTGATACCCTGTTGTGCTAAATAGGATTCAAAAAGGTTGGATGTAAATTATGGGCCATTGTCAGAGACAAGAACATCAGATAACCCGTGGGTTACAAAAAGTTTTTTGAGCTTTTTTTGATGACAGCATCAGTTGTGGTGGATGCCATGGGGATTACCACTAGCCATTTGGAATATGCATCTACTATAATAAGAAAGGTGTGCCCTCTGGTAGGGCCTGAAAAATCAATGTGAATCCTGGACCATGGGCCCCTAGGACATTCCCATTCCTGTGTGGGGGCGAAAGGTGGTGCAGGCCTGACTACCTGACAGTTGGGACAAGATGCAACCCAGTTTTCAACCATTTTGTCAATACCTGGCCACCATACGTAACTCCTGGCCAATCCCTTCATCCTTACAATACCAGGATGACCCTCATGTAACATTTCCAAAACCTCTCTTTGCAGTTTTGCAGGAATAACCACCCTGTTACCCCACAAAATACATCCTCTTAATACAGATAATTCAGTTTGCCTGGACTTAAAAGGTTGGGCAAGGTGAGGTAGATCTTGAAGAGGCCAACCTTTCTTAATCCAGCCTATAACAG
Organism: Naja naja; assembly: GCA_009733165.1. Classification (NCBI taxonomy): domain Eukaryota; kingdom Metazoa; phylum Chordata; class Lepidosauria; order Squamata; family Elapidae; genus Naja; species Naja naja. The sequence goes on from CM019150.1 coordinate 78,712,009, forward strand.
GAGCCAACACAGTGTCTTTGGCAGTCTCTCTGGCAATTTAAGCAGCATGAACTGGAAGCTTGGCAACAGTTTCTAGGAAAAAGATGTGTTTTTCAGGTTCAAAGTCCTCCTTGTGGAAAGGAAGTGGGCAACGACTCAATGCATCAGCATGTCCAATGTCCTTGCCAGGCTTGTGGATAAGTTTGTATGAATAAGCAACAAGAAATTCAGTCCACCTCAGCATTCTTAGTGACAGGATAGTAGGTGTAGGCTTGTCTCCTGCCACAATGCCTAATGAAGGTTTGTGATCTGTAACAATGGTAAATGTTCTCCCATACAGATATTCATGAAATTTCTTGACAGCTGCAACAACTGCCAATGCCTCCTTGTCCAATTGACTGTAATTCCTCTCTGCTTTGGTCAAAGTGCGAGAGTAAAATGCAATAGGGGCTTCTCTCCCACTGGGAAGCCTGTGGCTCAAACCCCCCACTCCAAAGGGGATGCATCACAAGTCAGTACAACAGGCAAATTCTCAGAGAACTGTATCAGTGCAGCATCAGACATGATTAGTCTTTTAATACTGTTAAATGCTGATTGTTCCCTCCTGCCCCAGACCCAAACAGACTTTTTGTCAAGTAATCTGTGCAATGGTTCTGCAATGGTTGCCTTCTGAGGTAGGAACATGTGATAAAAGTTAACGAGTCCAAGGAAAGCTTGCAAATCTGTTTTGCATTTAGGTCTAGGGGCTTCTTTGATTGCTTTAACCTTGGCATCTGTAGGGTGGTTGCCATGCTTGTCAATCATGTAGCCCAGGAACTCAACCTTGTCAGTTTTAAGAGTGCATTTTTCTTCCTGGACTCTTAACCCCACTTTCCTGAATCTGGTAAGAACTTCTCTGAGTCTCTCTTGTAACTGAGTGTCATTTTCAGCAGAGATTAACACATCATCAAAGTAAGGCACTACCCCTGGCAGTCCTTGTAGCATTCTTTCCATAAGGCTTTGAAAGATGCCTGGTGCCATGCTTACTCCAAATTGTAACCTTTTACATTTGAAAGCACCTCTATGAGTCACAATGGTTTGGGCCTCTGCAGTGGAATCATCAACTGTTAGTTGTTGATATGCCTGGGCCAAATCCAATTTGGCAAAGACTGTACCCCTGCCAAGTGAATGTAACAGATGATGCACCACTGGAACTGGATATGCGCTCTGCTGCAGTGCATGGTTCAGTGTCCCCTTATAGTCTCCACAGATTCTTACTGACCCATCAGTCTTGACTGGTGTGACTATGGGTGTCTCCCATCTGGAGTGGTCAGTGGGCTCTAAAATCCCTTGAGCTATTAATTTGTCTAATTGTGCATCAATTTTTTCCTTTAAAGCAAATGGGACCCTTCTGGGCTTTAAACGAATTGGAGGGAACCTTGGGGTCTAGGTTGAAAGTGATAGGGGTCCCCATATACTTGCCCAATCCTTTGCTGAAGACCTCTGGAAACTCAGACTTCAAGGCCTCCTCCCATTCAGAGTTGCTCACGTGATTGATGCCAGTCACCTCGATGCCTAGTGGATTGAACCACTCAAGTCCCAGCAAGCTTGCATCCTTGTCCACGATGGTCAGGGGCAAACGTTTGGTGTGGCCTTTAAACTTCACCTTGAATTCTCTTGTTCCAACTACTGGAATCTTGTTCCCTTGGTAGTCTTTAAGAGTCAGTGCTTGCTTCTGGAAATGTTTCTTCTGAATGTTGGGAAGTAGCCTGTGAATAGTGTCCCATGACACCATAGATAAATAGGAGCCCGAGTCCACTTCCATTTGGCAAGGCCTTCCTTCAATGAATACCTTCATATGTACTTTTCTGCTTCTCAAGGGTGAAGAATGACCAATGGTGACTGTTTGATGAGTTTAATTCTTCCCATTTGCTTCTGAGTTGCACCCCATTTTCTCACTGAAGTTGTTGGGCTTGAATTCTTTCTCAGGAAATTTCTTCCTACTAGGTGGAGTTCTGGATGATTTGCAGACTCTTGCTAGGTGACCTCTTTTCTCACAACGTAGGCAGATGGTGTCTAAAAACTTGCATTCAGTGCGGGGGTGCCCCCCACCACAGCCTCTGCAATAAAATTCTTGCCTCTTTCTTCCAAGGTCTTTCCTTTTCTTTTCCATTCTGAGTCTATAATTCCTTCCTCCACCTCACTACAGTCTGAATCAGAATCTATTTGCTCAAGAATGGGTTGTTGTGGACTTTTCCACATCAGAATGGCTTGAGGCCTTGTTAATTTTCTTCATGGCTGCTGCTGAGGACTTGGTTGCTTCCGCTGAAGCAGCTTCCTCTATGGCCTCCTTAAATGTGATCTTAGGTTTCATTAGTAATTTGCTCTGTAAGACCTTATCTTTAAGGCCTAGAACAAACCGATCACATATGGCCTCTTCTAAGTTGGTAAACTCACAAGCACCCAATGTCCCTTAAACTTGCCACAAAGTCATTAACATTTTCGCTTTCCCCTTGATCCCAATGATAAAATTCGTGTCTCTTAATGAGGCACGATACTTGTGGGGTATAATGGGCTCTTGAAAACTTTTCTAAATCAGGCCATTCCATTACCTTCAAGTCTGCAGCTCCCGCCAATGCCTTCGCCATCTTGAAGACTGCCGGACCGCAGTGCGTGAGAAATACCGCCCTCTTCCGCCTCGGGATGTCGGCGAGGTTGTTTCCTTCCAAATACATTTGGAAGCGATCCGCATACGATTCCCAGTCTTCTGCCGTCGGATCGAACGGGGCTGGGGGGGTGTTCAGCACAGCCATCTCACTCTTCTGCTTGTCTTCCGCGTCATCTCTTCTTCAGGGGAATCCCATCCTCGTCACCAGTGTTAAGTTGGCGTGAAGAGTCAGACGCGAAGAGCTTCAGTGAAGAGTTTATTAAGTGACTACAGCTCGTATGGACCCCACTTGGCTGGGCTACAGCTGCTTCTTATAGCCAGCAGCCGTAGTTGCCAGCCAATCAGAGTGCAGGGTTTTCCCTCACTATTAAAACAATCCTATTTGACATTTTACAAGAACAATTCAAACTAAACCAATGACATTCAAACCTACATACATAACAGTAGACCTGCTGGAGTTGGCTTGAATACATGCCAGTAGTGGGTTTCACTGAGACAAGGAGATTATATAATCTGCCATATCAAGACACTTCAAGTAACCTTGAAATCTGCTTGCTGTTTTTGACTTCTCCCACAAGTAGTTAGAAGCAGTTAGATGAGTAGCTTCCTTAGATATTGAATTGTAGCATTTATCTTATTGCAATTCTACAGCAGCATGTTGTGACAATTTTATCATGCTTTTATCCTAATTAAATATTTTATCTCATCTATTGTATTGCCTATACACTTTGTATACTGTTCTGACCTAGCTTTCCAAGATCATGAAGCAGACTCCTTGTCCTAATAAAACCCCTTTTATTTAGGTTAAAGTGAATTCCTCTCCAGCAAAGTCCTGGCAAACAGTCTTTCATGAGATTTCACAACTATAGATCTTTATCAAGCTTGGAGAGTTGCCAGGCCAATATCTTCCAAATGCCATGTTGTAGCAGAAATAACTTGGCAAGAAGTCAGACACTCTAATGAATTGAACTAATTGTCTCCTGCAAACACCACTTCCCCTTTGCTCCTCTTTATTCCCTATGGAAGGGGCCATTCACCATCCATCTGTGCCCTTACTCCCGAGTCAACCCTTGTTCCTTAGCTGTTCCCTTCTCCTGGCAGCTCTGCACATGCGTACACTGGGAATAGGCTCCCGCTGTTCTTCTGTCCCACTGATCTCCGAAGGCAGCTGATAACTGTCAGATGGCCCTGGCCCCATCTCTGTCTCTGACGCAGAGCACTCAGCCTTTCCCAGACTTGAGGATTGGCCCATGTTCCTTCCAACCTCCTCACTGTCTGAGTCTGCTGCCAGCTCTGCTGGTGGGCCACAACATATACAGGTATTTGTTGATGCTTTATTTAAATTTATATTTATGTTTGTATGTATATATTGTGGTTAGTGTTGTGTAACAGTGGTTGCATGGCCTCTGTACAGGCCACATGCTAAATAATAAATAACTTCTACAGCACAGCTTTCTTGTACTTACAACAACATTAAGGGGCTTCTGAACAGGTTCAGTCCTGAGTACAAACCACTGAGGACTTTGAGGAACAACGTAGAAATGGGAATAAACCAGAAGACATTGAGGAGCTGGTAAGCAGGGCAGAAGAAATAAAGCAACATGGTTGCTTTGCTTATCAGTTTGAAGCAGGAAAGGACTTCCTTGTTAAAATCTTTATTCGTAAGAATCAGTGTCATTTTAAAAAAATCTATAGGCTCACATTCTAATGCAAGTTGGTAGGCTAAACTCATAGTTCATTCATGTAGTTAATCAAAGTGTTTCTGCCACTAATTGATTTGAAGAGAAACTCTTTCCATCTAGTGAGTCAAACAGTTGGTTTGTCTAGCCCCATCTTGTCTTCTCTATCTGTTAGCAGCTTTTCAAGGTTCCACAGGAATATTTCTAGCCTACTTAGAAAAGCTGGGAACTGAACTGAGACCTTTTTCATGTAAAGCATCTGTTGTAACACTGAGCTACAGCTCTTCCTCAAAGAAAGAGCCATCTGTGCCATTAGAGAAGATGTTGAGATGAAGTCATTTTTTTTTAAATGGAATAATTGGTTAATAAGCCAAGCTTTACTGACAATTTAATAGATGCCAAAGGAAAGGTTCATCTATTGGTATGTCATCAGGAGCTCATTGATCTGGCATATGGGGGTCAGAATTTTTGGACTCAAAATTAATAAGTAATACTTTGAAACAAAATGTGTTAAAATAGTAAAGATAATGCATAATTTAAAAAAACATTTTCCTATCTGAATTTGTGAGGAGAAAAAATATTCTTGTTAGAACATCTCTCACCAGAGCCTTAAGAAGAGAACATATAAGTGTTAATGGACAAATTTTCTTTTAAAAATGAGATTAATAAAAATAGTTAACACAAATTTTAACTTACATTGCTTAAATTACTAACTGCAGCAGACAGAGGCAAGTGTCTATAATGATAGCTGGTGATTTTTTTTAAAAAAAGGAACAGCTGTCATCACTCTTTCAGAAAACAGTCTCAAAAGTATTCTTTGTGTTTTCAAAAAGAAAAGAAAGAAAGAGTAACATTTGTACAAGTTTATCCAGAATTGTATTAACCGTATTAGGTTTAACATTATTTCAGGAAAAAAAAACATTTAAAGGCGATGTATGTTAAATAGTTCCACAACTGAATCATTTGGATCTACTGGAGTTCTCTAAAATCTCATATTCTAAGATCTCATATTCAAGTGACCATAAATATGGTACAAAATAGACCAATAAAAGAGCATACATTAGGAAAAGTAATTTCTTATCTGACTTTTATTATGCAAAAGTGTATTAGATTTTTTTAATATGCATCCTTTACTACTTTACAAGTAACTCAAACAGCAAACATACCTAATATTTTTTTCCTCCTCCTGTTTCCCATAAAAGATGAGCTGGGTTGAGAGAGAGTGACTGGCTCAAAGTCACCCATCAGGCTTTCAGGCATAAGGCAGGACTAGAACTCATTATTCTTGGTTTCTACCCCCCACCACCACCTCCTCCTATTCTGAGAAAAGAAGTGACAAGGCTTTATGAGACCAGAGGCCATATAAATTTGAGTTTAAATACTTTATTTGGGCAAATGTGGTTACACACAAGGAATTTGTCTCTGGTGCAGAAGCTCTCAGTGCACATGGAAAGCAAAAAAACAATAACCATAGTAATAATGTCAATAAGTGGGGGAAATAAGAAAGATAATGGAGGATACATAACACTATAGTCATACTACATGGGAAAACACACATAGACATTAGACAGCACTTTGAAAATTAGATGTTCAGCAGAGTAATGGCCCAAGGTTAAAACAAAAAGATCTGTCCCTGTGTCTAGCTTTTTGGCCTGCAATGCTCAGCACCGCCATCTTGCTTTATTTCTTTGTTACCATTCTTCCATGAGGCAAACTCTGATAGATCCTGGTTTGTTCTGGGAATGAAGAATTTCAGCAACATATTTCTATAGAATTTGCAGCCATTTTTAAGGCAAAGTGGGAAAGCTTTTCAATAGAAATAGAATTTCATGTGACATCGTAGATTTAAGCCCTACACATGGACTTATTTCTCAACAAATACGTTGTAGAATGGCTCCGCAAGTTAATTTTCTTAATATCATAAAAAAAGATGAAAACAGCCTAGCAAGGATCTTTAAGAGATTGGTTGTTGAAGATCAGACAGTAAAAGTCAAGATCAAATTATACTTTACATTGATTGTATAACAAGGAGCTCCCTTTGTGATGAGGTCAAGCATCAGTTTACTCATGTGAATTTCTGAATCTCTTTAGCAGGTTGAATATGAGTTTTAATAAACTCAGCCAGCCAATTTGGTAACAGTTGCTAACAAGGCTAAAGAGGATCAAAAGAAAGGTGAAAATTAGTGTTTTATTAAGCGTTTAATAAGAAGGAGTGGGGAGGAGGTTGGATATCAGATTGCTGAGGGAAGTGGTTTGGGTTACGCTCTGTTCTGGCATCAGCATAGTAACAACTTTGTTTGGCCTTTCCAAGATTCTGCCTGGCGCTGTGGAAGACCTTCAGTTTGAAGTAAACCTGGAAGCGTCTTAGTTAGATTCCGCAAATTAAATTCACTCGTTAAGAAAGACTGCAGATGTTTTCTCCAAAAAGACCCTAAAGCTTTGTGCATCCGTTGTTTGTTTCTCCTCACGTTATTGCTGCTCACCTTTCACATTTCTGTTTGTTGGTTAGATGACTAAAAGCTACAAGGAACTGGCTGAATTTCTATACAAGCCTTGATCCTGATGTTTTTAGTGCACAGAATGTAGTTAAAACCCAATTGCAATAGTGATTGCTTTATGAGAATTTTGGTACTTACAAGCTTCTCACCAACTTTCATTTTAGATACTTTAATGAAAAGCACTCTGTCTTTTCAAAATTGCTTCTCATGATATTTATAAAAGAGAAAGACATTGAGAAAGAGATGACTAAACCTCCCCTCTAATCTGAAACCGGGCTTTTTTTTAAAAAAAATAAATAGCATAGATAAAAAGTAGAGGAAAATCTCACATAATTAATATTACAGATAGTTTAATCACACAGGAAGCCCAATTCCAGAGTATCTGCAGCAGTGAATTATCTATTGCATGAATGAAAGGGTGATGAAAAATGGAAATCAACTAAATAGTGGTTGATTCTCTAGGTTCTGTTATACTGAATTTCTCAGTTTTTCAAATGCAAGCTCTCTGCAACTATTTTCCTTATCCAGAGAAAGTTTATTTAAATAGAAGAGGCCACTGTGTAAGACATGTATTTTGAGATCTAACCTTTCAATTTGTACTTTTTTGTAAAGTGAGTGGGGTTTATTTAGTGATTTTTAAAGACACATTTCTCTCTAAAGCAACTTTCTCCAACATGTTATCCTGATGCTAATTGGAAATCTTAGGCAGTGTTGTTCCAACACAACTAAAAGTTGGAACTGACCAAACAAAAAATACCAGTGGATGAATGCTCATCTATGCTTAAATCCCCAACTCCCTTCAGCCATATGGGTGCTATTGAACAGTTCTTGAGCGCAAGGACATTTCTGTGAAGAACTGAATCTAGGCTTAGCTATGGCTTTTCAAGAAGGCTGAACAAATTTCCAGCTGGTGAAGTGTGATTATTCCTACCTTCTCTTATGGAATGAAGAAATGGAATCTCAAACACGAACACTATCACTAAATGGGGGTGTGGGGGGAACCTGCTTACCGTATTTCAGATCTCAGTCCATGTCACTGAATTGATAGTAATTCTGTCAAACCTAGAAGTGAAGTGCCTCTCTTATTGTGCTAGCACTGATATCTACCCACTAGGAGAGCAATTATATTCAAGCAACCCTTCAAAGCATCATATAACCGTAAGGTGCAGTCTATAAGCCCTTCACCAAACATTTCCTAATATAACTGTAATACAATTGTAATCAGAGGGAATATCATATTTTATAATAGAGAAGCTATTGTTCACAGCTTGCCAACTTTGCTCAAGAAAGTTCTTTGACATAAGAAATTACTTTAGACTACTTTAGAACATAATTTCCTAAGAATTGAAATGGAGGGGACTAATCTCCATAAAAACAAGGAGATCCACACCTCTATAGTAGAATGAGTAATCTCCATAGAAACCAGATGAATCACATACAAACCATCATACATTATTACTGTTTATTCTGAAGTGAAAAGGCAACAGACTGGATGTATTTATTACAAGCATAATATCCTGGCATCCAGATGTTATCTGGACTCTTAATATGTACAAAATCTCAAATAGAGGACCTCTGCCATTGAAAAGCTGAATGCTATAGACAGATTTGCCTGGTGACAGGGAACTGTGTTTACAGCTACGTATAAACTACCAAATTTCCTGCATATAGATGAGTCTCACAAAGGCAGAAGTGATCTTATGCCTACATAGAGAGCGTAAGAGTACATATAGGAGTGTGTGGAGCTATACTGAATAGTTGGCTTGACAATGTGCCATTGAATTGAGTCAGTTGCTTGTTTGCTTTTTCATTTATTGGGAGAGTAGTTTTCAAACATGGTAAGCTTATTTTAAAGCTTTAAATGAGCAAAATATCTGGGGGTAGTAAGCTAGAAGTCTGGAACCCACATTACATATCTGATATTAACACAGTAGAGAAAGTCCAGAAATATTTCACAAGAGTTCTCCACTCCTCTACTCATTGCAGAATACCTTATGCCACCAGACTTGAGGTTCTAGACCTAGAAAACCTAGAACTACGCCACCTTCGGCACCACACTAAGTATAGTATATAAAATCATACATTGCAATGTCCTACCTGTCAATGAATACTTCAGCTTCAACTGTAACAATACAAGAGCACACAATAGATACAAACTCATGGTTAACCACACCAAACTTGATTGCAGGAAATACAACTTCAGCAACAGAGTGGTCAATGTCTGGAATATTTATTTATTTATTTTATTTTATTGGACTTATATGCCGCTTCCATCTCCTCAAGACTCGGGCGGCTCACAGTTAAAACATACAAATACAATAAATAATTTAAAAGAATTTAACCACTATAAAGTCCATAAACCAAATTAGAGTTAAAATTATCCCATACCCCGGTTAGGTAATCACAGCCCAACTTGGTCAAATAGCCAGGTCTTCAAATTGCGTGTGGAAGGTGCGGAGGTCAGGGCCAGACGGAGGTCCAGAGGCAGTTGATTCCATAAGTCAGGGGCTGCCCACAGAGTAGACTCGCCGTTGGGGACCACCAGCCCCACATTGGTTGTTGCCGATGAGACCCCCCGACGAGCCTGCCTGTGTGCCCGCATATGACAGGCGGTTGGTCTCCCATATCGGCAGGAGGAGCCTTCAAATATTGTGGACCCATGTCGCGGGGACTTGAATGTTAAAGCCAGAACCTTGAACCTCACCCGGAGCACAACCAGCAACCAATGCAGGTCAGAGAGGGGGTAATATGGGAGAATCGGGTAACCCATCACAACCACACGCCACATTCTGCACCAGCTGCAACCTGGATGGTGTGCAAGGGCAGTCCTAAATAGAGAGAGCACAGTAGTAGTCGAAGTCGCCAGGTAACAAGGCATGAGACTGCACGAGGGCATTTCGGTCCAGAACGGGCGAAGCTGGCGAACCAGCCAGACCTGGGCAAAGGCCCCCTGGTGACGGCCCCCACCTGCTCCTCCCACTGGAGCCGCGCGTCCAGGAGGACCCCAGGTTCCATGCCCCATCCACAGGGGATAACACTCACTCCCCTATGGTCAACAATGGACATCTTGACTGGGCCGAGATGCCAGTATGCACAGCCACTCAGTCTTGGCCAGGTTGAGCCAAGCATGTTCCGCCCATCCAGATCCGCACTCGCATCCAGACAGCTAATCATCACGGAGAGGCATCACTGATCTGTTTGGGGTGGAGATATAACTGGGTATCATCAGCTGCATTGGTGATACTCTCCTCACCTCAAACCATGAATGATCTCACCCAGCGGTTTCATGTAGATAGCAATAAAAGGGGGAGAGGACCGACCCCTGAGGGACCCCACATTGAGCGCCTCGCCGACCTCTGTCCCCTGTCAACACCGATTGGACTGCCCCGAGAGGTAGGAGAAGAGCCACCAAGAACAGTGCCCCCCACTCCCAGCTCTCGAGGTGTCGCAAAAGGATACCATGGTTGATGGTATTGAAAGCCTGCTGAGAGGTCTAATAGGACCAGGAAGAAGGCCAGTCTCCGAGCCAACAGTCCTCCCTGGTGGCATAAGAGCCAGGAAGGGCACAGGCCGAGCTCAGATGCGCATAATCTTGTCCACTTCATCCTCAGAAACAGGATCAAACTCAGCCCAGATCACATCAGCCAGACTACTTGCACCGTGATCCTCAGACCACTGCAAGGTGGAACACAACCGCCCGAATCAGCGATCTTATCTGACAGATATTGACCAAATTCCTCAGCCCTTCCCCGGAGAGGGTCCACCACCTCCCCCAGATGTAGGAGGGAGCAGATGGCCTAAACAGGCTGGCGTTATCTGGATGCTATGAGGGTGGCTTGCTTGTTTTATTTATGTATGTATTTATTAAATAAATTCAGTGTTTCTCAACCTTGATAACTTCTAAGATGTATGGACTTCAGTTTCCAGAATTCCCCAGCAAGTCTTTGGATTTGAAGTGCATACATCTTAAAGTTGTCAAAGTTGAGAAACACTGGATTAAGCTAATTATTAGTAATTACTAGTTTATTTATTTATTTGATTTGTCAATCGCTTACAAGATAATAGGTATAAGTTATTTACTTATTACTTACTTATCTATGAGTAAGAATACAAGAAATGGATATGAATAAATGGGGACAATAGGACAGGGACGGTAGGCACGATTGTGCACTTATGTACACCCCTTACAGACCTCTTAGGAATGGGGTGAGGTCAATAGTGGATAGTTTGAGGTTAAAGGAGTGGGGATTAGAGGATGTAACAACAGAGTCAGGTAGTGCATTACAGACATTGACCACTCTGTTGCTGAAGTCGTACTTTCTGCAATTAAGTTTGGAGCGGTTTACATTGAGTTTGTATCTGTTGTATGCTCTTGCATTGTTTTAGTTGAAGCTGAAGTAGACATTTATGGTCCAGAGTTCTTCCTAGTACATCCTCAGCTTCCTCACAATGTCTCACATATAGGAAGGAAGGAAGGAAGGAAGGAAGGAAGGAAGGAAGGAAGGAAGGAAGGAAGGAAGGAAGGAAGGAAGGAAGGAAGGGGAGAGTTGAAAAAGAAATTAGAATTGTAGGGGAAAGTGTATGATCCTGCTGAACTTTCCTTAATGGCATCAGCCCAAATTGAAGCACAGTAGATTCCCCACACCAATCTCATTCAGGAGAGGGGAAAAATATAGAAAATGAAAATTACAGCTTCCTGCTTTTTTTCTTTTTACAGTAACTGGGAAAACTCAAGATATCCAGTGAATGATTGAGTTATCTGAAGTGCTCCACTGCTATTACATTTAGATGAGTTGATTCAGTAGGAGAAAGGACTGGTACATTGTTATAGAAACAAAACCATAAATATTCACTCCCCTTCTAACATCAAGTTCTTCCATCTTTAAAAACACACTGATCAACCTTTTTGATATACAGTATACACCACAATATGCAACTCTTTCATTCTTGTCACTGGAATAATTCAGATAAAGTGATTTGAAAAGTAGTGGATTAATAGCTTTAGAAAGTCTCACTTCAGATAAAGTGATTTGAAAAGTAGTGGATTAATAGCTTTAGAAAGTCTCACTGGATTATTTCTTTTTATTATTATTTATTCTTTAGCTCCAAAGATAAAATAGAAAACAAAGAAAAAACTAATAGACACCTGACATCATCAACAACAACAAAAAAATTGTCTCCTAGAAGTTGATGAGTTTGCTTTGGAAGGAATCTCTGCCTATAGACATTCCTTTCCACATTCTACATTCTTTCAAATTGTTTGACTTTACTTTTGTACCCTATTTATTTCAAAACTTGTCATGAACAGTACTACAAGGACAACATTCTCTTCCCCCATTTCATTTGTTTTTCCAGCACTAGGCAATGATTTGCTAGTTCCGTTAAATCATCTACACAATATTATATGTATAATTTCTGAAGGAGACCATTCATTTCCTAGGATGGTATGATTTAGTGTCTTCATTTAAATATCTTTGCCATTATACCTGTCCAATTTTTCCTCCCAAAATTTATTTATTTAATTATTACAGTAGGACTGCAACTCCATTTCTTCAAGCACAGCAATGTTATTTTGGTCTATAATGATGAACTCATTTTTCTCTGAAAATGACAATATTTATTTTATCAGTGTCTGGCCTTCATTTCCATTTTGCCATTTCCAACCAAATGGAATAATTCATCATTTAACACTCTCTTAGCTCCAAACAATCCTGAATAGTACCCCTCCCCAAATTATACCTGGACTAACTGCAGCCCATTGTAGTATCTTAAGGCACCACTGCAATATGATTAGACAAGTTCAAAGGTCATAAATTGTTACCTGCAATTTCTATGTAAAACTCATAGATGATGTTGTAACTAATGGTTATTTGTCATATTTTTCAGGATTATTTTTCCTTTGCCCACCAAAATAATTCTTCTTGAACTCCTGAATAATTTCTATGTAATTTAAATGTCTTAAGGTCATAGCTATACTTGCAATCTCATACTGAAATCTCTCAGGGATGTCATTCTGCACCAAAAAAAAAAAAAGCATTTTCCAGGACAAGGTTTCTCAACCTTGAGAACTTTAAGATGTTTGGACTTCCACTCCCAGAATTCCCCAGACAGCATGGGAGTTGAAAGTCCACATGTCTTAATGTTTTCAGGGTTGAGAAATACTGTTCCAGAAAAAATGGATGCCTCTTACATCTGCTCCTTTGTGCTTCTCCAAATCTAAATCAAAAGATTGAAGGATTTTTGGATCAAGTAAATGATGAAGAAGTGGAGAGGAATGAAAGGGAGAAGAAAGACAATGGAATTTCCATTGAGTAAGCAGTAAAAATTCCTGAAGAGAAAATATCACAAAGATTTAAACTTACTAAATAGAAATCATGATGGCTTTTGTAAGGGTACATCTTATCTCCCTAGACTTTCTTATTCATGTATGTATGTATTTAAGAATACATATCAGGAGAATAATTCAGCAGATATTGCATATCAAACAGTTTCTCAATTGTGGAAGTTAGATATATTTATTTATTTATTTATTTATTTATTTATTTATTTATTTATTCGACTTATATGCCCCCTCTCCCAAGGGACTGGGGGCGGCTCACACTAAAATACAATACAACAGTAAATTACTTAAAATTATATTAAACAAGTTATAAGCCGAATAAGCAATTTAAAACCCCCATATTAAAACAAAACCCCAAGAGTCAACATAGCCCAGATTGTAAAAACAGCCAGGTTTTTAACTCGTGGCGGAAGTTGCAGAGATCGGGAGCCAACCGGAGCTCCAGCGGAAGAAGATTCCATAAAGCAGGGGCCGCCGCAGAATAGGCCCTCCCCCGGGTTCCTGCCAAGCGACATTGGGTCGCAGATGGGACCCTGAGGAGACCCCGCCTGTGGGCCCGTACAGGGCGGTTGGTACTTGATGCTGGGAGGAGTCGTTCTCGTAAGTATCGTAAGTATCCTGGACCCATGCCATGCAGGACCTTGACTATAAAGGCAACAATTCTATTCCTGTATCAATTGAATTATTTTAATTGCTACAGCAATCCCACTTTTACTCCATATGGCACAAATTGGCCCTCAAAAATATATAATATCCTTAGAAGTAGTTTAGTATACAATCTTTGAGAACCATTCATCATATATCCTGACTGAATCTTTATGGAGGCTTGAAGTAGGATCTTTTTTTTAATTCCTTGTGTGCAAGTTTAACTCTTGAGACAGTAATGCAAACTAAATTTTGGAAGCAATTGTTCATTTAGAAAAAAAAGTAATTATTATTATTATTTATTTATTTTTCACATTTTTGGACCACCTATGTTCCTCAGGGAGACTCCTAACATTATATCAGATTGGCCTGTTGGATATACCTAAGGCTGATAACCTACTCTACACCTTCCATTTCCTACTTTAAAATATTACATGAAAGACCAAACTTTGTTCTTTGGTAAATCACTAAGAAATGTGTGATTGAAATTTATGTTAAGCTTGATTTAGAAAAAGCAGCTGATAAAATGAGGTATGGGCAATTTTGCATGAATATCAAGTCAAAGGTTGGTTGCTGAATGCAATAAAAGTGATATAGATGGCAATACAAGACAGGAGAAAATAAATGAAATCCTTAGTAAATGGTTAAACAGTGAGCAGGGAATAAGACAAGGATATGTGATGTTTCCTTTAGCAGTTTAATATTTATATAGACTAATACAGTGTTTCTCAACCTTGGCCACTTGAAGATATGTGGATTTCAACTTTCAGAATTCCTCAGCCAGCAGGGTAATACATAAGAAATATTTGTGATAACATAAAGGAAGTGTTGATTAGGTACTGTGGTGTATATTTTTTTATGCGAAGGATGATAAATAATTGATTAAGAACTTGAATTATTTTCACAATGTAGAAAGTAAGAGTTTTGAAAATTAAGCACTGAAATCTGAGCAGTTGCATTTAACAGAGGAAATGGAGTGAAAGATTGCAAGTTACACATAAGTGATAAGAAACTAAAGCAAATAGATGAATTTAAATATCACAGTAGAATGTTTACCATAGATGGAAAAATTGATGGAGAAATCTAATGATGCAAATGTTGGTAAAAAGGTAGTGAGCAGTTTGTAGTCTGCTTATTAGATTTATATGGTTGCCCAATTTGCAACCATATTTAAGTGATTTGCAGTTTGAAGAAACATGTAAACAAGGAATATGATATAATATCCCTTTAGAACATAAAAAACAGGCTAATGGAATAAGAGAAACAGCAGTAATAACAGAAAAAATTGAGACTAGCCAACTGTTACCAGGAATGAATAAATATCAAAACAGATACAAATGGATCTATGTAAGAATGTGCTTCTACTCACTTTCTTAAATGGAAGTGGGATTTCAGTACGTCAGGATAAAGATAAAAATAAGCTGAATGCATACTGAAATGGATACATAAAAAGAAAACAACTGTAAAGCAAGGAAAGTACTAAAACCAGGAAAAAGTAGGCTCAGGAAGGAATGGGTGCTGAATAAATGCAAACTGAACAAAAAACGAGGGACTAGAGGCAAACTGACATACATTGTTCATTGTCTCTGTATGTGGATAATCCACTAATATTTTCCAGAAGAGACATACACATGCCACTGCTTGTATCCATCCCAGTTGAAGATAGCTTAGCAGAGCGTTAGTGGCATTTTCCTTCTTTAGATGTTGTATGCACCCAGTGTAGGATGCAGTGTCGCCTGGAAAAAAGACTGCCTTAAAATGTCACTTTCTGTGTCACTAAGCTATATCTCCAGTTAGTTCTACCTAGTCTCTATAGGAATATCCTTCAAAATCCAAATATATGAGCTTTTTTTCCTACCTCAAGCTATTTTTGACTCTGAGTGTGTCTAGAATCCTAGCTTCTGGTCTTCTATTTTCTTTTATTTATTTTTTAATGGATTACTATATCAGTATAGGTAATCCTCAGTTTAAAACCATTCATTTAATAATCATTTCAAGTTACAACAGCACTGAAAAAAGTGAGTTCTGACCAGTTTTCACACTTATGACCATTGCAGCATCCCCATGGTCATGTGATCAAAATCCCAACACTTGACAACTGGCATGTATTTATGACGGTTGAACTCTCCTGGGCTCATGTGATCACCATTTGTAACTTTCCCAGCCAGTTTCTGACATGCAAACCCAATGGGGGAAGCCAAATTCTCTTCATGACTAAAGATTCACTTAACAACTGCAGTGATTCACTTAACAACTGGGGAAAGCAATGTCATAAAATGGGGCAAAACTCACTTAGCTACTGTCTTGTTTAGCAATGGAAATTTGGGGCTCAATTGGGGTCATAAGTCCAGAACCAACTGTAGATCTAGAGCAGGCCTGTCAAAATGGTGGCCCATGGGCCGGATACATCACACACAGGCCACACCCACCCCAGCTCTGCAAAGGCAAAAACCATTGTGATACATCACAATCTAGCCCATGATGCAATCAAGTTTGAAACCAGTGATCTAGAGAGTGCAAAGCTCTGAAATTGACTAGCTTATCATTTTGCTGCAATTGGAATGAAGTTGAAATAACATAACATTTGAAATATCAAATGCCGGCCACCCTGTGCAAGCACATAGGCAAGGACTCCTCGGGGTCCCGTCGGCGGGTCAATGCCGGCTGGCGATTCCCCGGCGGCGAGCCTATTCTGTCGTGGCCCCTGACCTCTGGAATCAACTGCCCTTGGGGCTCTGTCTGGCCCCTGACCTCCGCACCTTCTGCCATGAGTTAAAGACCTGGTTATTTGACCAGCCCAGGCTGTGACCCCTCCCTGGGGGGAGGGACAGTTTTTAATGTTTATTATTGTACATTTTTTAGTATTTGGGCTTGTAACTTAGTTTAATCGCTTTTTAAGTATTTATTGTTTTTGTATTTTAGTTGTGAGCCACCCCGAGTCTTCGGAGATGGGGCGGCATACAAGTTCAAATAATAATTAAATAAATAAATAAACATGCCAGCTAATTCTTTCTTTTTCCTAGAAGTCTTGTCTCCTTGCTTTACAACTCCCATGCTGGTCTTCATGATGAACATTTCTCAAACTCCAGCTTTACAACAGGACTTATTCAGTGACTGTGCCAATTCCAATGAGTTGTGTATGCGGACAAGACATATCAAAGCTCAAAATCTTTGCTATCACCTTTTGGCAAATAATTGACCAGCCCACCATTAGCTTCAAGAAATAATAAAAGTTATAGTATTGTTAGAACAGAAAAGAGTAAAGGAAATGCAATTTATACAATGTTAAGAAAACCATTGTGCAGAAATTGGAAAATGCTTTTCATGTGGAGGGATGATGTTGGGCAGGGGTGGAATTTTAACTGAGGAAACCACTAAAGAGATCATGATTTCCTGCTGACTCTGAGACTGAGTATAGTGATGCTGCTGTATGATGTGGCATAGTACAACACATAGTTTAGCTACTCTGGTTGTGCAAAAAGAAAACGTAGGGATGAAATTGCAAAATAGATATGGAGAGGAAGAGTAGATGGAGTGGAGGGCGAGAAAGGGGAGGAGGAGAAGGAGGAGGCCATGGTGGATGGCAATTGATGAGACTTTCAAAAGGAGAAGGGGAGGAATTTTAAAGAGCAGGCAAAATATGACACAATCTATGGATAGATGTAGTAGTAACAAGGATGATTTGCAAAGATAGAACAAAATTAAGAGGTTTAGTGAACTGTAAGTGTAATTAAAGAGATGCAGTGGCTCAGTGGCTAAGATGCTGAACTTATCAGTCAAAAAGGTCGGCAGTTCGGCGGTTCGAATCCCTAGCACCGCATAACGGAGTGAGCTCCCATTAATTGTCCCAGCTTCTGCCAACCTAGCAGTTTGAAAGCATGTAAAAATGCAAGTAGAAAAATAAGGACCACTTTGGTGGGAAGGCAACAGCATTCTGTATGCCTTCAGTATTTAGTCATGCTTGCCGCATGACCATGGAGACGTCTTCGGTCAGTGCTGGCTCTTCGGCTTTGTAACAGAGATTAGCACCGCTCCCTAGAGCCAGAAATGACTAACATGTATGTGCGAGGGGAACCTTTACCTTTACCTTTAAGTGTAATTAGCTATACTTCATTGCATTTTTTTCTTCTTCTGTCCTTTGCATAATGTTGCTTACGCAAAATGGGAATAGCATAACCCTAACATGAGAGATGCATGTGTAGGTCTAAAAGCAATTATATACATTTTATGGAGGTGTGGACTTTCAGGAGCAACTACTTAATAATTCTGCTATTTCCTGAATACCACTTATCATACCTTAAATGCAGCTGTTAGACAACAGTTACAAAAGGCTCTTTCATACCTGTGTTTTTGAGCAAAGTCCTTAGATGCCTGTGTTTAATTTATTTACATTTATCTGTAGGTAATTATTGTAGCAATAAAGTCCAACTTCCTAGTAGGGGCTATTAGAACATTTGATATAATCAATGAAATAGGAACCAGACAAATCACTACCTTACTATTTTTCCTGAAATGCAAGTATTATTTCCAAATCACAACTGAATGCCAGGCTTCCTTACTAAGAAAGTTATTTTTTTCTCCTCTCTCTCTTTTACGTCATATTCTTTGTATTTGAATAATTCAATCAGCGCTCAAAAGATTTGCTTGTTAAGTACAACATTTATTCCTTTGCTGAGTTACAAGCAGTGCATTAAATGTGGTTTACAAGGAAGGCAAGTCTAAAGTATACTCATCACCAGTTTTCTTAGATGTATCCTGAGAGCACTAAGGCAAGCTCCCATGATCATATGTCCTTTGATAGAAACAGGTTGCTTTCATTTAAATGCTTAGCAGCTAATTATCTGGTCCAAAATTAAAAATTGTCCTAAAATGATTCAAGCAGCTAGAAATTCTTGAATCAGTTATCCAGGCATTTTATTCGCCTTCCCAGCTGATTCTCAAAAGCAGCTGTTACTAATATTTGCAGGGTAGGGAAGTTTCTACAAAATAATCCACTAGTCTTATTTATATATATTTTAGGGGTATGGATTGAATCTTTGAAAGTGTATGGAATGAAAAAGAGGGTCTTTTAAATCTTCATGTTTGAATGGGCGGCCCTTCAAATCAACAACCCTCCAGATTCCCAAAGAAGCATAATATTTGGGAGTTATACTGTAACATATCTGAATGATGCCAGATATGGAAGGTGTGTCCATTATGCTTTCATAGGTTACTTTGATTTAAAATAATTTAAGTATGTTTTGCTCAACTCTCAGCACTGTACACTGGTATGTTATTGTGGTTTAACAGCTCAAGACATCTAGCATGCTGGCAGGGGAATTCTGACAATTGAAGTCTACACATATTAAAGTTACAGATGTTGAGAAACACTTGTGTTGATTATTATGATTACATTCATTCATAACTTCAAATGTGGGTTAATCTATTCTAGTTTATGGCTTATTCTTTAATGCATGTTCTTGGATCTTCTGGAAATAACAAGGAGACATGGAAATTGTGACATCCTCCTGTGATTAATATGGGCATTTTACAGTTGTCCTGCATCCTAACTGTAGGATCAGAGAAAAAAACAATAGACTTTTTTAAAAGACTGGAAACCATATATGGACTTTTTGTGGAAAGAAGAAAAGTGTGACAGATCTTATCTATGGAGCTTCTCAGTCATCCAGGTCATGGTTGTCCCAAAAGTGCTTTAAAAGGCAACTGGACTTTCTGGTTTTTCTTTGAAGATATTTCACTTCTCATCCAAGAAGCTTCTTCAAGCAAAAACCAGAAAGTCCAATGGCCTCTTGAAAAAGCACCTTTGTGAGAGATGATTCCCATGGAGTGGGAGTTGGCGTGAAGTTCGACAGTGAAGGGGCAAGAAAAGAGGGAGAACATTCCAAAAAGGAGGAGGGACAATAAGAGGCAGTATAGTTCAAAGGAAACAGAGGAAGAAAGTAAAGGTAGCCACTTTCTAGACTGGAGTGTCAAACCTTGGCAACTTTTAAGATTTCAACTCCCAGAATTCTCTAGCCAGCATGGAATTCTGAGAGTTGAAGTCTTAAAGTTGCAAAGGTTGGACATCCCTGCTGTAGATTCTCCCAGGGTATATCCATTAGCCTGAGGATAAACAGGGGTTTGTCTGGCAAGATTCTGTCAATTATTTACAAGCAAATAAAGAACTGAACTCCAGCTGAACATCTCCCCATCATTCCTGGGCTTAGCCTAACAAAAAGACTGAACTGATGAATTATGGATGTATCTATTAATCAAATTTGTATAGCCATCCATCTCATCATACTCTGAGCAGTGCACAACAATAATAAAAATCACAAAAATAAAAACCACCAATATAAAAAGAGTTAAAATCTATATTAAGAAATAAACAGGATAAAAAAAATAATATACAATTTCCTAGGTAAAAAGAGGATGTCCACTTCAACAATGGAGCCCTCTAAACATATCTCTGGTTTTTTGGACATAGCCAGGTCTTGAGGGCTTTCTAAAATGTCAAAAGGGATGGAGGTACTCTAATTTTGGGGGGGGCGGGAGGATGTTCCATAAACAGCAAGGCACATCTTCTGGGACCTGTCAAATGTAGATCCCTAACTGATGGTATCCACCCAATGTCTTCTGTGCTGGATCTAATGAGCAGCTTGGGGGGGGGGGGAAGCCCAGACAGAAGTATTTCCTCTGATAGCTGGATCCCATGCCACAAAGGGCCTTAAAGATTAAAACCAGCACCTTGAATTGGATCCAGAAGCAAACTGCCAAACAGTACAGGTCACAGAGCAAAGATATAACATGTATTATTCTAAGAGCACACATATCTGCACACACAGCTGAATTTTGTACTGGTTAAAGCCAAAATGGTTTTTTCCTTCCTTCCTTCCTTCCTTTCTTTTTCTTTCTTTTCTTTCTTTCTTTCTTTCTTTCTTTCTTTCTTTCTTTCTTTCTTTCTTTCTTTCTTTCTTTCTTTCTTCCCTCCCTCCTCTTTTTTCCTTCCTTCCTTCCTTCCTTCCTTCCTTCCTTCCTTCCTTCCCTCCCTCCTTCCTTCCTCTTTCTTTCTTTCTTCCTTCCTTCCTTCCTTCCTTCCTTCCTTCCTTCCTTCCTTTCTTTCCTCCTCTCCTCCTCCTCCTCCTCCTCCTCCTCCTCCTCCTCCTCCTCCTCCTCCTTCTTCATAATACTTCTTCTGGTGATGTCAAACAATCCTTGTTATAATTTATTCAGTAGTCAACTGCAGTGATAGTCTATCCAGGATCCAAAGACAGAGTGAATTATCTGTGGATATCTAAACAAAATAAAGAGTTGAGCTTGGCTAAGAACTTTTAGAAATAAAACTGGAAAAATATGTGTTGTATGTTTCTGCTTAATTAGGTCAGTTTCATTTAAACCTGCCACCATAAATACCACTGAAAACTATACCAACATATATAACCTTAAATGGCTTGGTATTCTATTGAGACATTAGATTCTATAGAGGAATCATGTTTACAGAAGATAAATTAGCCCATCTATGGACAAATCTTCAAATGAGAATGAGCTTTATTATTTTACTGGTGCACCCAATTGCTCTGCTAATAAAAATAAGGGCTTGACAGCATTTCCATTTACCATTCCTGTTTTTAGGGTTTATTATCTTTTTCAGTTCTGAATTTCATTAGGCTGCAAATTAGCTGTCAGAATGAGTATGAGTTATGATCCACATCACAATTTTCTGGGAAAACAAACAAATTGCAAGTGGAAATGTTTGTATGCAAAAAACCCTGTTTTTTTCTTTCATTTTATGTGTCTTTTACTTTAATTTCACTGGTGGGAGGAACTGTTCACTTTCAGGTTTCTTCAAAAAGTCCAAAAAGTATTGTTCAGTCTTATGGACTAGAAGCTTGACAGTTTGGTTTTAAAAAAGA
The DNA here is from genome assembly GCA_009733165.1 of Naja naja. Taxonomy (NCBI): domain Eukaryota; kingdom Metazoa; phylum Chordata; class Lepidosauria; order Squamata; family Elapidae; genus Naja; species Naja naja. The sequence goes on from CM019150.1 coordinate 78,733,689, forward strand.
ATTTTTGGGGGAAAATTAATTTTAAGTTTTGCAATGTGCTGACAATATAATTGAGCAGAGTCATCTGTATGTATGCACACATTTACATATACCTCTATACTCTAGGATCCAGATTCAGTCCAGGGTTTATATTCTCTTCCGTATGGATTCAAATTAAATCCAATATTTTCCCATCAGCCAATTTTTTTACTCAAAAAAGGTTACATAGATAGACTTTTTGGAAGAAGTAAAATCCTGCGGCTTAAGGGTACTAATTATAAATATAATAAAAATTGATACAGGTAGTCCTCAACTTACAACAGTTCATTTAGTGACCATTCAAAGTTACAACGGGCACTGAAAAATATGACTTATGACTGTTTTTCATAGTTACGACCTTTACAGCATCCCCATGACCATGTGATCAAAATTCAAATGCTTGGCAACCAGCTCATACTTATGACTGTTGCTGTGTCATAAGTATGAGCCAGTCATGTCATCCCTTTCTGCGACCTTCTGACAAACAAGGTCAATGGGGAAAGCCAGATTCACTTAACAATCAGGTTACTAATTTATCAACTGCAATGATTCACTTAACATCTGTGGCAAGAAAAGTCGTAAAATAAGGTAAAACTCACTTAACAAATGTCTCACTTAACAACAGAAAAGTTGGGCTCACCTGTACAAACTGAAAAGGGAAATGAAGAATTGTACTGGTAACTACATAGACACCATCATATAAATTTTGGAGCAATAATTCAAAAAGTAGTCTTCCATTACCTGTGTTACCTTCTTGGTCTAACCTAACTTTTTGAATTTCCATCTAAGTACTAACCAGGCCTGATCCTGCTAAATGTCTGAATACAAAGTTAGCTATTATTGCTATATGTTAAGCTCTTGAAATTAGCAAAGAGATAAAAACCTTTATTATTCAGATTACCCACCTCCAGAAATGATAAGGAACTGCCCACTGCAAATGGAATTCTGAAGCATATGGTCAAGTTTAGATTTTGTGGGCCTTGGTTAGTTTCAAAATAAAAGAAAGAAGTTTGTGTGTAGGCTGTCTCGGATCTTTGTACTGAACATATTACGATTATTAAAAGAAGATTGATGAGCCCTTTTACATTTAACTGTGATTTATAAGACATAAAGGACCCCGTCATCTTCCTGCTGGAGATAGTTGTTTGTGGTTGTTGTTTTTAAAAATTGAAGAGTTTTCTTCAAATTGGGGTTTTGTTTTTGTTTTTTTAAAGCAAATATCTTGTTTTTGTGGTTTTCTTTTTCCATTCAAAGGGAATCCAGTTCTTGCAGACTATCTGGACAAGACCAGAGGTGGGATTCAAAAATCCCAGCAACAGGTTTGCTGCCTGGTTGCTAGGTAGGCATGGCCATGGTGGGCGTGGCCTACCGTAACTTCCGGGAAGCTTCCCTCTGGGAGGGCAAAAATGGCCTCCCCCGGGGTCCAGAGGCTCTCTGGAAGCTGGAAACAGGCCTGTTTCTGGACTTCTGGAAAGCCCATTTTTTGCCCTCCCAGAGCCTCCACGCAAACCCTGCACTTACCTGCATCCAAAACAGTCCATGTGGAGACTCCTGGGAGGGGTGGGGCAGGGTGGGCAGGGCCAGCTGGTCAGTTCAACTACTGGTTCAGCAAACCAGATGTAAATTTAACATCTGGTTTCCCCATATCGGTCCGAACTGGCTGAATCCCACCCCTGGACAAGACCCTGCAATTTTCTTGGCAAGGGATTTTTAGGAGTGGTTTGACATTGGCTCATTCCTAGGGCTGAGAAAAAGTGGCTGGCTCAAGGTCACCAGTTGTCTTCATGCCTAAGTAGAACTAATTATCACCCAGTTTCTAGCCTCATACCTTTAACCACCATTTCAAACTGGCTCTCATTTTGTCATATCTGAGTATAAATGAGAACTGATTTAAAAAATAAACATGGGAGAAATCAGTTAAGTCTCATCCATCCATTTTTCTAGCCCGCAGACCTAAGGAAGAATTTTCCAAGGGGATCATTCCATAAATGAGGGCTCTCTGTTATTTTTATGCTCAGTTTAGATCCCCTTAGAAACCCAGCCTCCTTTGCTAATTCAGACTTTCTATCCACATCTAACTTTCTATATCTAGCTACCTCCCACAGTGCTTCCTCCCCTTACCTTGCTGTATCACGAAGCAGAATTTGCAGGTAGACATGCTGAAGGCCAAGACATTGTTAAAGTAATTTGTGGAGAGTGTGAGAAAGATTTTCTTTCTAGTTAAGAAAGAAATGAGCAAAGAAAAAGGAGACGGTAGGAAATTGGCTAGAGAGAAATCACAGCACATTTCTTAAATGTACAGGCCAGAAACTTAGCCATCACAAAAATCAAGTTCATATTGGGCATGCTGAAATGTTTAACAGGAGCATTAGCATAAACTCTCTCCAGCTTGCAATACTTTATCTCCTTACCATGGTCACCCTCTTTTCAGAGTTGTGTAATGCAATAATACAGCTGCTCCCATAATAGGCACACAATGCCAGACTTGTATCTTTACAACAGTAAGAGTCTCAAGTATGAAAAGTGCAATTGCAGTAGAACTGAAAGTGCAAGTGTTTGTGAGAGAGAGAGAGAGAGAGAGAGAGAGAGAGAGAGAGAGAGAGAGAGAGAGAGAGAGATATGGATGATGATAATGATGCCCCAAGCCTTTGGTTCTTCTTATCACAGTCTGCAGTTATACAATTTGTAACCAATTTGGTATTTAATCTCTCTCTCATATCCATACATGCACATCTAGTAGGAAAACCCATTACAACAAGCTGTTTGGAGATGAGATTGATATGTTTTCAAATGAAAAATAATAATCTAAATGTGTGGCAGGAAAAAAAAACCAATTTATCCCTGATAGTTTTAAATCTCATTTGTCATATTGTAAAGAGGAAAATCCACCATCTGTAACAGTCTAAATTTTCCTTTCAATACAAATACTTGTTCCATAAGAATGATAATAATAATATATGCAGCCTTACGAATAAATGCATATAAAGCCAGAATTGAGAAGAGAGCAACAGCCAGCAAATGGCATCTCTGCAAAATGGTTGAAGAAACAGTGGACCCAGCTAGTTAACTGTGGGAAGAAGGTCGCATAAACTGACTATAAACAACTGCATGATAAAGTAGCCACAATGGTGCATTGGAATATCTGCAAGGAATACCACTTTCTTGCAAGAAAGAACTGAGAGGTCTGTAAAATAGAGAAAGTAATAGTAAATGAAGAAGCTAAAATGCTTTGGACTTTAAAATTCAAACAGACAAGTATCTATCCCCCAACACCTCAGACTTAACATAAGAAAGGCAAAAAAGTCTGGAGAATGGAGATTGCAGTACTTGGAGACAGCAGAATAGAAGAAAAAGTAATGGAGAAAATCAGAGAAGACCTGAAAAAAGAAGTAGAATGAATGTGGGAAAAGAAAGCAAAGATAGCACTAATAGAAATAGGAGCCTTGGGTGCAATCTTAAAACAAATTATGGAGCGCCACTTGAACACTATTGGCATTCAATCTGAAACACAGTGTTTTGTGAATATTCCAATAGTAATTCAGTCCTGGTTGATCAAATATTTGCAAAGAAATTCTGGAATGGCTGAGGAATTGAGTTTGTGGTTTTGAACTGAACCACAGTGCATACAATGCTGTTAAAACAATTGTATATTTATAGATAAAGATAATTAAGTACTCTATAATATTTTGTCAGGCTTTTGAAATCTAGAGAAAAGATAGTCATGTATTGTTCATAATGGAGTATGAATAATAGAATAATAGAATTGGAAGGGACTTGGAGGATTTCAAGTCCAACCCCCTATTCAAGCAGGAAATCTTATACCATTTCAAACAAATGATTGTCCAATCTCTTCTTGAACAACTCCAGTGTTGAAGTACTCACAACTTCTGAAGGCAAGCCATTCCACTAATTATTCTAACTATCAGGAAATTTCTCCTTATTTCTGTGTTGGTCCTCTTCCTGATTACTTTCCATCCATTGCTTCTTGTTCTGAGTTTGTTCCCTTTAGATGTGTTGTTATGTCCAAACATTGCATGAAAGATTGAAAATTTATAACAGAATAAAATGTTGAAAAATATTCCAAAATAGAATCAGGTTTGAAGTGATAGTTTGGGTCAGTGAATCACAACTGACTTTATTGCACAGGACTCATAAGTGGATTTGCACTAGTTTTCTTTATTTTAAATCATCCTCTTTACATTATTTACATTATTTCAGTGCACTTTGGTATTAAATTATCTAAAAGCTAAGCCAACTATTCTCATTTCAGAAGTTCTTTACTATAAATATTCACATAAATAATGTAAATCTTTCAAAATAGAGATTTCCTCTAAATCTGTTTTGACAATGACATTTGTTTACATCTAATACTGTATAGGCATAATGTAGAGTGTGTATATATATATATATATATATATATATATATATATATATATATGTATGTCTTGGTGTATTCAGGTCTTGTCCCGTGTAAAATTGAGAGTATCTTGGCGACGTTTTGACGAGATCTCACTCGCCATCTTCAGGCTGGTGCCTTCGGCTTTGCTGGCACAAGCACAAAGCCGAAGGCACCAGCCTGAAGATGGCGAGTGGGATCTCATTGAAACGTCACCAAGATACTCTCAATCTTACATGGGACAAGACCCGAATACACCAAGACCTACATACCTTTACCCATGAAAATCTATGAAAACAAATATATATATATATATGTGTATTTTCATATATATATATATATATATATATATATATATATATATATTTGTTTTCGTAGATTTTCTCCCGGGAGAACGAAGCTGAAGACACCAGCCTGAAGATGACGGATGAGATTTCGTCGAAACGTTGCCAAGGTATTCTCAATCTTACACGGGACAAGACCCGAATACACCAAGACCTACATATATATATATATATATATATATATATATATATATATGAAAATACACACATACACACACACATATTGGTTTGTCCTTGACATTTTTTGCTTCTGGTGAGTATGACTTCTGGATTCTGAGTTCTGGTTCTGGATTTTGCTGCATGGGTATTGTATACATGCATCATACTTTATATTATTGTATATAGTTTCTTCTATAAATGAATCCTGCTGAATTATTTACTTACTTGTGTGCTGGTTGGATTGCTGCAAACTCTGACAGATTCATAGGCTATGCCTTCAACCAAGTGCATGTCCTATTATAGAAAGTATCTAATTATAGAGTTCTTAATTGATGCTGTCTTTTTAATCTTTTTTAATAAGTTTTTTCTTCATTAAATGTCTATATTATCAACACAGCCATATTAAAAGCCAAATATTTATATGCTCTGAAGAGAAACTAAAGCCATACCATCAACACCAATTGATTAATGTGTAAGAGCTGCCAAGGAATATTGGTATCACTCTACAGCCTTTAAAATATACAAAATAAATAAGATAATATTTCCCAATACTGTAATGAGCTTAGTGCTGAACAGAGGCTTGATCATACGTAAAGTAGATTTGGACTTCATTTAATACATTAAATACAGATGACTACTCATTAATATGCTATTTACTCTTGGATGACTTGCAAAAATAAAAGAAAATGTTAAAAATGCAAATAACAAAATAGAAAAAAAATCAGTATTAAGCTAGTAAATGAACTTAACTATGATGTAATGTGATTGTGCAATGGATATACATTAAGAATGGATATAAAGTACATGTAAGGATTTTAAAAATAATTTGAAAAAGTACAACAAAGCAATATAATATGCAAAAGACAGAACAGCATTTAAAAAAACTAAGCTAGATCAATTTATTCCAGTGAATTTGCTGTATAATAAGCATAGGTAAGAGCTAGTGTAGTAAAGAGAAGGACCAGGGGAGACATGATAGCAGTCTTCCAATATGTGAGGGGCTGCCACAGAGAGGAAGGGGTCAAGCTATTTTCTAAAGCGCCTGTAGGCCAGACAAGGAATAATGGATGGAAACTGAACAAGGAGAGATTTAACCTGTAAATAAGGAGATACTTTCTGACAGTGAGAACAATCAACCAATGGAACAGCTTGCCCTCAGAAGTTGTGGGAGCACCATCACTTGAGACTTTCAAGAAGAGATTGGACTGCCATTTGTCAGAAATGGTGTAGGGTCTCCTGCTTGGGCAGGGGGTTGGACTAGGTGACCTACAAAATCCCTTCCAATTCTGATTATCTTTTATCTTTTATCTATCATCATGACTAGTCATTGTTCACTACTTGGTTATGGCCAGACCAGTAAAATATGGATTCATAAAATTCCCCATCAAGTTTAGTCTACTGGTTAAGGCACCAGGCTAGAAATTGGAAGACCATGAATTCAAATCCCACCTTAGCCATGAAAGCTAGCTGAATGACCTTGGGCCAGACTCTCTCAACCCAACCTATCTCATAGGATTTTTGTTGTGAGGAAAATAAGAGAAAGAGTATTAGGTAGGTTTAACACCTTGAGTTTATTGTAAAAGTAATAAAGGCAGATTACATATAAATCAATCAATCAATAATCCAACCATCCCAGGGCAAATGGGAATAATCCCATCCTCTGCCTCTCATATTTTGATCTAACAGAAGCTCAGCTAAATTCTACTGCTAAAAGGAGGAAAGGAAGCAGCTATAAAAATTAGGCACAGTTTTTTATGTTTGATTGGGCTGTTGCCAGTGGTGGACTGCAAATTTTTTAACAACCAGTTCTCTGGCTGGGTAGGCATGGCCGTTGGTCATGTAATTGAGTGGGTGATGTCACTCCTCACACCCAGCTGCGCCCGAAAAATGGCTGAAAACAGACTGAAAAACAGATTGAAAAAGGCCCCAAAACAGCCCAAAAAGCAGGCCAAAAATGGGCAGGGATGGGGCCAGCCAGTGGTGGGATTTGCCAGTTTGCTGAATTGCGCCTAATCTTAACTACCGATCTTCCAGAACTGGTGCGAACCAGCAGCAGCCCAGCTCTTGCTGTTGCCTGTCCCAGTCTTTGTATGAAAAGGAAGAAGCATTATTTTGTTAACTGGTAAAGGGGACATTTTCTATGGTAGGTGCTTCTTTAGAAAATTAATCAGTAAACTTGCTAAATGCATTAGATGCGAATGTTTATATCAACCAAACCTTGTAAATCTTACAGATATGCTCTATAGCTTTGAAGGGGAACATCTTGGGCAATCACCAAGTGATTGAATTATGCATGTCTGGTAGATTTTGAACAGTTTTTATCCCATAGTGTTTTAAAAGGATCCTTTCTAATTTTCTGACAGTGGGAACACTCAACTGCAATTTTGAAACTAATCAATGCCATTGTATTCTTCCCTTTTTCTTCCCAGCATGGTTTGTTTCTATTATTGTAAAATAAAAACAATACCAAGGGTGTGAGAAATTTCTATGCACCAATGTCTTGACAGACAGCAGCACAAGATTGATTGACATACAATGTGCTACTTTCACAATAGCCATTGGTGATGATGAAAATGTATCAGTTATCAGACATATATTACAGAGTCTGTACAGCATAATCAATATTTTTTTTACTAAGAGACATCTAGTTTGTGTATGAATTTAAGGAACTCACATTCAGTTTCAAGACCAATTTAACCAAATATTACAATTAATAGACCTACTAAAATATACCTCCTATAAGCTTTTCATAAGCTTGTAGATCTAATTAAATGTATATGTTTAACATGATGCAAAATTATTCCAAAATATTCAAAGTTCTAATCTGTTTGGAATTCTAATTTACAGTAGTTATTACAAAATAACTTTACAAAAACTTGGCACATAATGATGAAATTAGTTCATGTTGATTAAAGAAAGACAGACAGTTACGTTATCAGCATTATTCATACAGATAATCTCTTATTGTTCTACTCATTGCTCAATATTAAAGAGCGAATATATAATTTAACTTTCCACTTCAATATTGGGAGGTATCTTTATAAACTCCATGTATATTATATGTTTTATAATTAGCTGCAGTTCACCATAAAATTATTTTATTTCAGTATTTTTATCTATCCTTTCAGTACGCTTACAATAAGACTCATAGTTTCTTCTGGTTATCCTCAAACCTGATCTTTGCTACATAAAGTAGCAATCTTTGCTAAAAATAAATTAGATCCTGACAAAGGATTTGAAACCAGATTTAAATTATCTTGGATCAGTCTAACCACTCCATTGTACTGCTTCTCAGTATATAGGTGCACCCATTGGGCCAAATTCATTATGCATAAATGATTTATTTTTAGTTTAATTAAAAGGTATATGTCTACATATTTTACAACATGTCCATTATAAAAGTGATCTGATTCTATACACTCTTTTGGCATATGTTCTTGGAGTATGCCTCATTGTAATTGGATGTATTTTACCATCAAGGTGAATAAACTTGTTTTATAATTGGCTTCAAAAATGAAATAAGTGTTTCATTCCCCAAACCATCATGGTTATTTTCTTTTTGTGTGTGTGCAGATTAGATACTCTTTGTTTGGCTTTGATTTCATAAAATGGGGTGGGTGGGTGTCTGTTGTGTATGTTAAGCGCTGTGTCCACTTACAAATTACCACTGATTTCAGTGGAAAAGACAGTGATAGGTAACACAAATGAATGAGGAAGTCCTTAAAAATTTATTGCCAAAAGTTCATATCCATTTATTCATTTTCTTGGTTGTTCCAAAATCTGACTTGGTATCTACTTGTGTAGTTAAACCTCTCACAGAAATCCTTTGCAGCTAATAGATGCACTTTGTACTCTAGTTGATAGGTTGTATCAGAAAGGATCCCAGATACTTGGTAGAACCTCATATGTTACTCCACATCTTCCTGTAGGAACATTTTCATGATGGCCAATGGCTCCTAGTAATGGGCTGTGAGCAGTGGTGGGATTCACATAATTTAACAACAGGTTCTCTGCCCTAGTGATTTCTTCCAACAACCAGTTCACCAAACTGCTCAGAAAGTTAACAACCGGTTCTCCCGAAGTGGTGCGAACTGGCTGAATCCCACCACTGGCTGCGAGTCCAAGTGAGGTGGATCAACCGCAGGGAGACTGACCAGATAAGCAGCCAGCTGAGAATGGGATGGTTGAGGCACAGATGCAGCAGGACAGCCCTGGCCTTAGGTGGAAGGAGCAGGCAGCTGCAGCCAGTCAGCAATGAGGAACAGGAACTGCCTTCTCCACCTGATACGAGATCACATAGGGCGGAGAAAAGGCAGGAGCAGCAGGGATCAGCCTGACTACTCATGAGACAGCACTAGAAGCTCATAGCGGAAGGAGGAGAATGATGCTGGGAACAATGTGTCAGTTTCCTGGCTGTGTGTGCTCCTTTGGTCATGATTCTCCTGTGCTCATGGTTCATGGCTTTGGATCATGTTTCGTGGATTCTGCACTTGTGTCTGCCCCACTGATTTACTTTGACTTTGTGGACTTTGCCCTGCTTCTTGGTCTTACCCAGAGTTGGTATTCAGCAGGTTCTGACCAGTTCTGGAGAACTGATAGTGGAAATTTTGAGTAGTTCAGAGAACTGGCAAATACCACCTCTGACTGGCCCCACCCCCATCTATTCTCTGCTGATTGGCTGGGTCTTCTTTTGTTGCCCTGCACAGGAGAATGGAGCTGGAAAGCAGGTTAGTGGGGTGGGGAGGGAATGGGATTTTGCAGTAACCTTCCCCTGCCACGCCCACCAATCCATGCTATGCCCACCAAGCCACACCCACAGAACCGGTAGTAAAAAAAATTTGAATCCCACCACTGGACTTACCCTTTGTCTTGTGGACTTGCCTTGGCTTTGTGGACTTGTCTTGACACAGTGGGTTTGCCTTTCCTTGAACTCCTTCAGGGTGTTCTGTTTGTTGGCAAAGGGAATTTCTGGGCAATATTAATTCAGAGCTGGAATTTTCAATAAAGACTCCTAACTCCTCACATTTTTCACATGATGTCCCCTGGCAGAACTTGCTCTCAAAACATCCAGTGTTGTTTTATTACTCCTCCTCCAAAATTTGCAGAACTTTTAGCAAGTCATAAATAAAAAGCCTTTTGAATCTTCATGTTAATTCTATAAAAACCTCTGTTGCTTATTAAGCCACAAGAGATAGCTCCCCATTGTTTCTTACCAAAGGTAATTTAGGTTTGCTGCGCCTGCATTTCTTTATGTATTGAAAGTGTCACCCATCATGCTGGATAGGCAGGCTCTGTTAATTGCTTTGTTACAGAAAGACGGAGGTAAAAATAAAAACCCAACAAATTTTATATCTGCTTTAACGCGTTTAATTTTCTTTCAAGTTTTCTTTATAAAAATAAGCTGCAGCATTTCAGCATCAAATAAATTAGGGTGGGGGGAAACAGAGACAGTGCTTTGTTCCACCAGCCGTAAAAATGAAAGCCCTCTAGGCATTCTTACTAGCAAGATGAAGTGTACAGAAAATATGTACACATCAGGAAAATAAAAAATGTGAGGTAGCATTTAAATAAAAGAGAAAAGAGGAAAAGGCATTATTATTTCTATTTCTCAAAGCCATCCTCTGTCAACTGAGTTGCCTGATTCTACAGGTTAAGAATATCAAGGTAGTGAAATTTTAGATTGGGGGAATAAAGCTTGAAACATTGGTAAAGACAGCCAAGATTATGCTGTAATCGCCTTTTGCTTTCTATCACTATCTTTAAAGAGCCCATAATATTAGGTGTGGGATTTGAATGTTTTAAAAACACATGAAATCTTTCAGACACCTACAGTAATAGACCTCCCTCTCTCTCTCTCTTTCTCTATTTTCATTTTCTTTACTTACTAGGAAGCAGGGCAAGGCAATTATTAACAATATTGGCAGATACAGGCTGCAAAGAGCAGATAATGAATATGGCATTCCCAACAAAAAGGTAGGCAGAGAAATGCTGTAAAAATATGTTTATAGAAGCTTGACGTTAGAACAATCTGTTTTCTTTCAGGCATAAAATCTTTCTTCCAAATACCTCTTTTTTGTCCTTTCGGTAGATGAAAGCGATGGCAATTTTAGCAATACTGAAGCTGTGTACAATAAAATCTGTGAGACCTCGCCTGTCCATAGCTTTCAGGTCCATTCTATGGAGCAAATCTATTCAAGGGCTTCCTAATAAGTATAATAAGCATTCTTTTATTCTAGAAAAGAAAAGCATAACTGCCCTGTTAGCTGCAGTTATAATCTCATTATCCCCATGCAGGTTTTTTTTTTTAATATTATCAGAAAAATGGGCAATTTTGATTGATTTATTTTTTTTAGATGGAAAGGGTAGAATGGAATAATGTCCATTCTTAGTCAAACACACACATAACAAGGGATAAGAATACACAAGAGTGATCATTATTTGATTTTTTGATCTGCACCCTGCTTTATCCCAATCCTAGATTTGTTCTTTACTTCTGCAAAATAAAGCAAAAAGCATACGTGCAATCAAAGTTCCTGTTATTCATGCTCAAAAACTGTACAAGCGAGGTAATCTCATCAATGCATGGATGATGTTAGCTAGCTGGGTATTGAAAAGTTTGCAAGGAAGCAAAGGTGGGCCGGTAGTTACGATCAGCAGTTGGGCCTGCCCACCTGCCCAGGGTCTATCCCGTCCCATAAATCTCATGTTTTTACTCGCTCACCCAACCCTTGCAGCCCAGCTGCTTTCCGCACCTCACCAGATCTACTCACCCTGGCTTCCACATGCAGGAAACCCCTGTGGTTTTGCAGCCGCATGCAAGTGCAGGGGGCATGTGCATGCGCCCTCACAGTGTTGGTTCTGCACTAGGCGAACCGGTTGTTAAAGTATGTGCAGCCCACGTCTGCAAGGAAGCAACCACACTCAAAGAGCACCAAGAACTCCACAGTTCAACTCTGAGCTACAAATATTCTTTTCTAGAAGCAGGGCTGTCTTAATGCATGGGCCTGATGGGCACTTGCCCTTTGCCCCCATACTAATCTATGTATATTAACCCTTCAATGCACCTTATATCATATAAATACAATAACATATTTATTGCATTTTACTGCCTTTTTTATTAATACTAGCATGCAAATATATTTTTAGTTTTATCGACGATTTACATTTTTATTCCTATGAGCAGTTGTCATAGGGACTCCAGTACACTGCTTTGCCCAGGGCCCATAATGCTTTTAAGGCAGCCCTGTCTAGGAGTAATCTAGAGATTCTAGAGAAAGTACAGAGAAGAGCAACCAGGATGATTAGGGGACTGGAGACTAAAACATATGAAGAATGGTTACAGGAACTGGGCGTGGCTAGTCTAATGAAGAGAAGGACCAGGGAAGACATGATAACTGTTCCAATATTTGAGGGGCTGCCACAGAGAGGAAGGGGTCAAGCTATTTCCTAAAGCGCCTGAAGGCCAGACAAAAAATAATGGATGGAAACTGAACAAGGAGAGATTTAGCCTGGAAATAAGGAGAAACTTTCTGACAGTGAGAACAATCAACCAATGGAACACCTTGCCCTCAGAAATTGTGGGAACATCATCACTTGAGACTTTCAAGAAGAGATTGGACTCCCATCTGTCAGAAATGGTGCAGGATCTCCCACTTGGGTGGAGGAGGGTTGGACTAGATGACCTACAAGGTCCCTTCCAACTCTGATTATCTGTTATCTGTTAATCTACAAATATTGCTATTGTGTTTATGGTGTCCATGTAATTTGCTAGTCTATGAACATTGAGGGATATATTTTTTAAAAAAATTGGAATGTAACAAAGCTCCAATATTAGGCAAATTATTTTGACAATACAGTACCTGCACAAAACCAATGCTTCCATTAAACATCAGTTAGATCAGTTGGACAGAAGTAGATAAGGCTTCTACATTAGTTCCTTTTTGTAAGATCCTGAAAAACAAGCATATTCCTTCTACCTGATAGAAGTTCAAAAATCACATTTCATCTACCAGAAAGAATCAGCAAAATGACAGAGCTCTAGTAAGTCTACTTCCTCCTCTGAAGGAAAAAAAACATCAAGAGTTGGCCCAAAATAAAGCAATCAGAACCTGACTAGTGGCACAAAGTCATGCGTTTGTATTTTTCCGACCTGCCAACATAGTGGCCAGTTTAATTTGTTGTAGCTTCCAGTAACACGCAACCTTGGCCAAATGACACTTAGTGGAATCCAGTTGACAGTGATGGCTAATTAGTGGGTTTACCATTCAGTGACAGTATCATTTTTAAGTGCATTGCTGTCCGAAATAATGAGTTACCATAGGACCACTGAAGGAAAAGTCTAAACAAGGACAGTAAGTAGTCAAACAAGTATCAGATTGTCAGCCCACTTGATGGCATCTTCTTCTTGGGAAAAAAACTAGAATTCTTCTTCTGGTTAACTCATTGCTTGCACTCCTAATAAACCTTTCAAAAGGGCTTAAATCTAGCTACTGTGCCCATCCTATAATAATACTAAAGATGTTTGTAGTATACTTTATTGGGAAGGGGGTTACCAGATTGTAATAGTATACTGAGCTTATGTGTTTCTGCACAGCAAACACACTGAATTAATATCAGTAACTGTGCGAGGGATCTTGGAGTCTTAGTGGGCAACCAGCTAAATATGAGCCAGCAATGTGCAGCAGCAGCCAAAAAAGCTAATGCAACCTTAAGTTGCATTAACAGAGGGATACAGCCAAGATCAAGTGAGGTACTAATACCACTCTATAAAGCCTTAGTAAGACCACACCTAGAGTACTGCATCCAGTTTTGGTCACCACACTATAAAAAAGATGTTGAGACTCTAGAAAGAGTGCAGAGAAGAGCAACCAAGATGATTAGAGGACTGAAGGCTAAAACATATGAAGAACAGTTACAGGGACTGGGCTTGGCTAGTCTAGTGAAGAGAAGGACCAGGGGAGACATGATAACAGCCTTCCAATATTTGAGGGGCTGCCACAGAGAGGAAGGGGTCAAGCTATTTTCTAAAGCACCTGAAGGCCAGACAAAAAATAATGGATGGAAACTGAACAAGGAGAGATTTAACCTGGAAATAAGGAGAAACTTTCTGACAGTGAGAACAATCAACCAATGGAGCAGCTTGCCCTCAGAAGTTGTGGGAGCACCATCACTTGAGACTTTCAGGAAGAGATTGTACTGCCATTTGTCAGAAATGGTGTAGAGTCTCCTGCTTGGGCAGGGGGTTGGACTAGAAGCCCAACAAGGTCCCTTCCAACTCTGATTATCTGTTATCTGAATTATTAGGTCTGTATATTAAGACTGTGGAATCCTAAGGATATGATTTCAGATCTGGGGGCAAGAACATAGTATCTAACAGTAACTCTTAAAAGAAGTCACATCTTCTCCAAGCATCATACAAGTCCTGCAGATGAGTAGGTGTGATTTTTAAAAATTTGAATTCAATATTAATTGTCTGTTTAAAGTCTTAAATACAGCTATGATCTGTTCTTGATCCAATGATCAAAGGTAAATGATCTGAGGATAGTTGATTGGCTCATTTCAACACTGAATTGGCTCATTTACCATCTGAATTGCATTATTTTCTCCCTTGTCTACCTTTAGATAAGGGGCATTCTTTATATTGTGTTTATAAAGTTTTGATGTGATGGTTTTGGGGTAAAGCTGTTATTGTTTGAAACATATAGCTTATTATTTCCTTTAATGCCACCTCAAATTAGTATGCATCCATATTAAATCTGTATAAGTTGCTGGTACTAACATTCAAAGTCCAGCATGGCATGGGTCCAGGTTATTTACGAGGCGGGGTCTCCTTGGGGTGCCGTCTGCGACTCAATGTCGCTTGGCAGCGACCCGGGGGAGGGCCTGCTCTGTGGCAGCTCTCACTCTGTGGAATCTCCTTCCGCTGGAGCTCCGCCTGACCCCCGATCTTCGCACCTTCCACCACGATTTGAAGACTTGGCTCTTTTTACAATCTGGGCTGTGCTGATTCCCTGGGGTTGGTTCTATCTTAACCATGGGTTTTAATCTTTAATTCGGCTTTAACTTGTTTAATATATTTTTAACTAATTTATTTATTGTTGTATTTTTAGCTGTGAGCTGCCCCGAGTCCTTTTTGGAGAGGGGTGGCATATAAGTCAAATAATAAATAAATAAATAAATAAATAAATAAATAACTGCTATAGCAAGAAATTTACATTTATTAAACCTGGCTGGTACATCAAATCATAACTTATTTACACTTCACTAACAGGATATAACCATGGTAAATTGTTTAGCACTGGAAAATAATTAACCCTAAGAGACTGAGTTTACACTTGTGCTGAGTATGAGTTTGCTCCACATTACTGAACAACGCTTTATCTATTTGGAATAAAATGATTGAATTTCACAACAGTGGACATTTTAAAAAATAAATAAACAACGTTGAGAAAGAGATAGAGAAAAGTATTAATGTTCTTTGAAAAAAATCCAGTGAACATCTTGGGACTTTGGTTTGTGCATCTGCAAAGGTAGAAAATGTATACTGGGATACATTTCCATCTTAGGCCACTTGTGTTAAGTTTGCATGAAGAGTCAGACGCGAAGAGCTTCAGTGAAGAGTTTATTAAGTGACTACAGCTCGAATGGACCCGACTTGGCTGGGCTACGGCTGTTTCTTTTAGCCAGCAGCCGTAGTTGCCAGCCAATCCGAGTGCAGGGTTTTTCCCGCACTATTTAAACCAATCCTATTTGACATTTTACAAGAACAATTCAAACTAAACCAATAACATTCAAACCTACATACATAACACCCCTCCCCACTAGGTTCAGTCCATACCAAACCCCAACCTATCTAATGTATTCTTTTAAATAGGTGGGGCTCTTGCGTGTACGTTGAGACCTTCGTGGTTCAGAAGTTTTAACATTCTCACCCAGTGAGAGAGGAAATGTGTCTGCTGACATTTCCCCACTGGGACTTCCTGTGAAAGAAGACCCTGTTTGACTGTTAGAATCTGGTCTCTCCTCCCAACCCATCTCCAGCCCAATGTCAGCACCCAAGTCAGGTAGTTATGTACAATCTTCCACTTCTAAGGATGGATTTTGGCATTGTGACAGGTTTTGGGATGGTTCCTGTCATAATGGCTCGTTACACATGGGGTTGATTCTTGCTTGCTGATTTTCCTCCTGTTCCTCCCCTTCCCCTAGAATTGACATCAGGTGAGGGAACTAGAGGAAGTGCGATGTTCCTGAGAGAACCTGGATCTAAGTTGATCAATGTGCCTGCTCCAGAGTAGTCCATCCTCTGTTTGCACCCTGTAAGAACGAGGGCCTGTGATCTGAGTTATCTCAGCAGGAATCCACAAAGGTTCACCTATAAGGTTTTAGCATAAACAGAATCACCCACACTGAATGTGCGAACTTTGGAAGTGGAATCTAGTGGTGTGTTGGGTGCGTAAGTGGGATGAAGGCGGTCAAGGGAAGACCTAAGTTTCCTACCCATCAACAACTCTGCTGGGGATAAGTTATTAGATGGGTTAGGAGTGATGTGCTGAACACTAAGAAGTTTTCAACTTTCTCAGTGATGTCCCCAGGACCCAGTTGCTGAAGCTTCTCCTTGGTAAAACGTACCATCGTTCAGCCGTTAGCGAAGGGTGCCCAGGGCAGTAAGGGCATGTCTGATACCCTGTTGTGCTAAATAGGATTCAAAGAGGTTGGATGTAAATTGAGGGCCATTGTCAGAGACAAGAACATCAGGTAACCCGTGGGTTACAAAAGTTTTCTGAGCTGCTTGATGACAGCATCAGTTGTGGTGGATGCCATGGGAATTACCTCTAGCCATTTGGAATATGCATCTACTATAATAAGAAAGGTGTGCCCTCTGGTAGGGCCAGCAAAATCAATGTGAATCCTGGACCATGGGCCCCTAGGACATTCCCATTCCTGTGTGGGGGCAAGAGGTGGGGAAGGCCTGACTACCTGACAGTTGGGACAAGATGCAACCCAGTTTTCAACCATTTTGTCAATACCTGGCCACCATACATAACTCCTGGCCAATCCCTTCATCCTTACAATACCAGGATGACCCTCATGTAACATTTCCAAAACCTCTCTTTGCAGTTTTGCAGGAATAACCACCCTGTTACCCCACAAAATACATCCTCTTAATACAGATAATTCAGTTTGCCTGGACTTAAAAGGTTGGGCAAGGTGAGGTAGATCTTGAAGAGGCCAGCCTTTCTTAATCCAGCCTATAACAGAGGCCAACACAGTGTCTTTGGCAGTCTCTCTGGCAATTTCAGCAGCATGAACTGGAAGCTTGGCAACAGTTTCTAGGAAAAAGGTGTGTGTTTCAGGTTCAAAGTCCTCCTTGTGGCAAGGAAGTGGGCAACGACTCAGTGCATCAGCATGACCAATGTCCTTGCCAGGCTTGTGGATAAGTTTGTATGAATAAGCAGCAAGAAATTCAGTCCACCTCAGCATTCTTGGTGACAGGATAATAGGTGTAGGCTTGTCTCCTGCCACAATGCCTAACAAAGGTTTGTGATCTGTAACAATGGTAAATTTTTTCCCATTACAGATATTCATGAAATTTCTTAACAGCTGCAAAAACTGCCAATGCCTCCTTGTCCAATTGGCTGTAATTCCTCTCTGCTTTGGTCAAAGTGTGAGAGTAAAATGCAATAGGGGCTTCTCTCCCACTGGGAAGCCTGTGGCTTAAAACCCCTCCCACTCCAAAAGGGGATGCATCACAAGTCAGTACAACAGGCAAATTCTCAGAGAACTGTATCAGTACAGCATCAGACGTGATTAGTCTTTTAATACTGTTAAATGCTGATTGTTCCTTCCTGCCCCAGACCCAAACAGACTTTTTATCAAGTAATCTGTGCAATGGTTCAGCAATGGTTGCCTTTTGAGGTAGGAACATGTGATAAAAGTTAATAAGTCCAAGGAAAGGTTGCAAATCTGTTTTGCATTTAGGTCTAGGGGCTTCTTTGATTGCTTTAACCTTGGCATCTGTAGGGTGGTTGCCATGCTTGTCAATCATGTAGCCCAGGAACTCAACCCTGTCAGTTTTAAGAGTGCATTTTTCTTCCTTGACTTTTAACCCTACTTTCCTGAATCTGGTAAGGACTTCTCTGAGTCTTCCTTGTAACTGAGTGTCATTTTCAGCAGAGATTAACACATCATCAAAGTAAGGCACTACCCTGGCAGTCCTTGAAGCATTCTTTCCATAAGGCTTTGAAAGATGCCTGGTGCCATGCTTACTCCAAATTGTAACCTTTTACATTTGAAAGCACCTCTATGAGTCACAATGGTTTGGGCCTCTGCACTGGCATCATCAACTGTTAGTTGTTGATATGCCTGGGCCAAATCCAATTTGGCAAAGACTGTACCCCTGCCAAGTGAATGTAACAGATGATGCACCACTGGAACTGGATATGCGCTCTGCTGCAGCATGGTTCAGTGTCCCCTTATAGTCTCCACAGATTCTTACTGACCCATCAGTCTTGACTGGTGTGACTATGGGTGTCTCCCATCTGGAGTGGTCAGTGGGCTCTAAAACCCCTTGAGCTATTAATTTGTCTAATTTGCATCAATTTTTCCTTTAAAGCAAATGGAACCCTTCTGGGCTTTAAACAAATTGGGGGCACCTTGGGATCTAGGTTGAAAGTGATAGGGGTCCCCATATACTTGCCCAATCCTTCGCTGAAGACCTCTGGAAACTCAGACTTCAAAGCCTCCTCCCATTCAGAGTTGCTCACGTGATTGATGCCAGTCATCTCAATGCCTAGTGGCTTGAACCACTCAAGTCCCAGCAAGCTTGGGCGATCCTTGTCCATGATGGTCAGGGGCAAACGTTTGGTGTGGCCTTTAAACTTCACGTTGAATTCTCTTGTTCCAACTACTGGAATCTTGTTCCCTTGGTAGTCTTTAAGAGTCAGTGCTTGCTTCTGGAAATGTTTCTTCTGAATGTTGGGAAGTAGCCTGTGAATAGTGTCCCATGACACCATAGATAAATAGGAGCCGAGTCCACTTCCATTTGGCAAGGCCTTCCTTCAATGAATACCTTCACATGTACTTTTCTGCTTCTCAAGGGTGAAGAATGACCAATGGTGACTGTTTGATGAGTTTCATTCTTCCCATTTGCTTCTGAGTTGCACCCCATTTTCTCACTGAAGTTGTTGGGCTTGAATTCTTTCTCAGGAAATTTCTTCCTACTAGGTGGAGTTCTGGATGATTTGCAGACTCTTGCTAGGTGACCTCTTTTCTCACAACGTAGGCAGATGGTGTCTAAAACTTGCATTCAGTGTGGGGTGGCCCCACAGCCTCTGCAATAAAATTCTTGCCTCTTTTTTCCAAGGTCTTTCCTTTTCTTCTCCATTCTGAGTCTATAAATTCCTTCCTCCACCTCACTACAGTCTGAATCAGAGTCTATTTGCTCCCAATGGGTTGTTGTGGACTTTTCCACATCAGAATGGCTTGAGGCCTTGTTAATTTTCTTCATGGCTGCTGCTGAGGACTTGGTTGCTTCCGCTGAAACAGCTTCCTCTATGGCCTCCTTAAACGTGATCTTAGGTTTCATTAGTAATTTGCTCTGTAAGAACTTATCTTTAAGGCCTAGAACAAACCAATCACGCATGGCCTCTTCTAAGTTGGTAATCTCACAAACACCCTTAAACTTGCCACAAAGTCGTTAACATTTTCGCTTTCCCCTTGATGCCGACGGTAAAACTCGTGTCTCTTAATGAGGCACGATACTTGTGGGGCGTAATGGGCTCTTAGAAGCTTTTCTAAATCAGGCCATTCCATTACCTTCAAGTCTGCAGCTCCCGCCAATGCCTTCGCCATCTTGAAGACTGCTGGACGGCAGTGCGTGAGAAATGTCGCCCTCTTCCGCTTCTCGGGGATATTGGCGAGGTCGTTTCCTTCCAAATACATTTGGAAGTGATCCGCATATGATTCCCAGTCTTCTGCTGCCGGATCGAACGGGGCTGGGGGGGTGTTCAGCACAGCCATCTCGCTCTCCTGCTTGTCTTCCACGTCATCTCTTCTTCAGGGGAATCCCACCTTCGTCGCCAGTGTTAAGTTTGCATGAAGAGTCAGACGTGAAGAGCTTCAGTGAAGAGTTTATTAAGTGACTACAGCTCGAATGGACCCGACTTGGCTGGGCTACGGCTGCTTCTTTTAGCCAGCAGCCGTAGTTGCCAGCCAATCCGAGTGCAGGGTTTTTCCCGCACTATTTAAACCAATCCTATTTGACATTTTACAAGAACAATTCAAACTAAACCAATAACATTCAAACCTACATACATAACAACTTGGATGACTCATTCAGGGGGAAAGAGCATATATCGATTCTATAAACGGTTTGTGTATGGATTCCACACTTACGTTCTGTTGCCTGAAGTATAATCGCTAAGTGTCAAACACTTTGCAATTATTCACAAGTATTGCTTTGATTCTTGAAAACATAATGATTCTCAGTGTATAACACACAGGACTATTAGCACGTCTGCAATTATTCAATTTTCACATTGTTTATCCTCAATAATTTATTCAGCAGCCAAATGCACATACTCCTTATCCAGTTTTGTGCTCCAATGGGAAGAAGAGTTACCAGTAGGGCAGAAGACAGTGCCCCCTATAGGCAAAGCTAAGTAATTACAGTAGGCAAAGTTAATGGGATTGGAATAGGTGGGGAAAATAACATCTAATTTGTGCCATTGTCACACTAGCTTCATTGCTTAGCAGCTGCAAATATAAATGCATGGTTATATAAGCATGTCTGCTTTCACTGCTAAGTAGACAAATCTGAAACTATCCAAAATGTCTAATTCACTGTTAGGCTTCTATAGTATGAACTACCTATCCCCTGTAGAAACTGGGAGCTACACTCAGGTCAGAATGCACTTGTGATTTAGCTCAATGTTTTTCAAACTTGGCAACTTTAAGATGAATGGACTTCAACTTCCAGAATTCCCCTGCCAACATACATTTTTAATTATTCTTAAATGAAATTGAATTTAAAATTTAAATGCATTTTAATTGTCTGTACTTTTGATATCGAGACTCTATAAGCAAGAAAGGATCAAGATCTTTTCCCACATACCTTGCCAAGAAAACAACTTGTATTTTCACAGCTCAGGCAAGGCTTCTGTGTTTCATATCTGTTCTGTTTTGTTCCCCAGGTGTATAATGGATTTAAGAAACAGATTCTAAACTTTTCCACTGGGAGTCTGTGCAAAACTGTAACATGCTGCATCCAGGTGGCCATATGGATGCAGCTTTAATTTTACATAGAAATCTAGGAAGTGCTCTTACTGTTAGGCATTCAGCTTTACAGTATTCTTGACACACATTCACACTTTTGATAGTAGGCATGAATGTGAGAACAGCAGAGCCGTGGACCAGCCTGAACTTTTAAGAACCCAGGGCATTTCACCTATTTTTTTTATTGTACTGACAGACTTTATTAACTTGAACGTTTTGGTTGCCCTTACCAGTCGGTGATTTGCCATTAATAAAAAGAAAGAAAAATGAAACCTTTAGATCCAGCAATAAAAATATCTAAATTACTTGAAGGCCATATTAAACCTGTTTGGCTCTTCCTCTGTGGGCTAATTACGTCACATTAATTTGAAATTTATGTCTTTTTTTTCTTTAGCTTTGGTGTGGGGGGGAAGTCCTGCCTATTGCAGAAAAAGAAGTGTCTGGGCTGTTTGGTTTTCCTGAAAAAGATCCCTGTCTCCTTCCTTGCCCCCTCCACCTTCTCTCTCCTACTTGCAAGTTTTCAAAAATGTTGGCTCTGGCGAAGAAATAATTGGAGGGTGGGGGAAATTTTCTTTCTTGAAGTGATGACAGAAGCAAGATTTTATTCCTTTGTAGAAAAGAGGAACATTTGAACCAGTGTTGCTCCTATGTTGCAAGAAGGAACTTTGTTGTAGGAATTCACAACTTCTTCTGCCTTTAGTCAAAATATTGCATTTTAAAATATTTTTTCAACAATACTTTCCAACATTCCTGATAGAAGGTCATTTGTATGATAGATTGCCAGCTATGAGGTTCAGTTTCAGGTTTCTTTCATTGCTATTTCCCCAATAAATTATTATATTATGATAATCTTCAGGGATCTGTCCAAACCTTGCCCAGCAGCAGACTTAGGTAGTAAGATAGGACTGTTCTTCTGATTTCTCTGGTCCTTGAGCTGGCAAAAAAAGTATGGTAAAATAAGTTATTCTGTCCCAGGGGTGGGCTTCAAAAATTTTAGCAAAGGGTTCTCTGCCCAGTTGCTGGGTGGATGTGGCCATGGTGGGCGTGGCCTAATCAGACTCCTATACCACGGTGGGATGGGCATTTTTGCCCTCCCTGGGCTCTGAAGCTCTCTGGAAGCCAGAAACGGGCCCGTTTCCGGCCTTCCCGAACTTCTAGGACACCCGTTGTTCACCCACCTCAACCCTCCGTGCATACCCTGCACTTACCTGCATCCAAAACAGGCCGTGTGGGGACTCCTGGGAGGGGCGGGGTTGGGTGGGTGGAGCCAGCCAGATTTGGGGGTTCTCTGAACTGCACAGAATCTTAGTTAGGGGCTCTCCCAAACCTCTGTGAACCCCCAGCAGCCCACCCCTGTTCTGCCCCCAAGAATCCCATTCTGCCTCAGTCCCTAGGTTGACAACTAGTGCCCTTTTGGGAAATTTAATGCTGAACAATTGAACAACAATGCTTGGCGAGCTTTCCCTCCCATCAGCATCACCTACCAAAAGAAAAATAATTACCAATTGCTTTTCTTAATGTGTTATGAGAGACGCTTGGACTTATGTAGGTGAGTGCTTGGGAAGGATGCTTTACCTACTTTTAAAGGTGTCTTGGCACAAATGGCCGAAGTGGACATCTCTATATTGATAATCTTCACTTGGGCTATATTTGCATCTACCACAATTCTGAAAAAGCATTAAGCTGTGCATCAAAATAGGTTGGTGATTTGCTGGAGTGCAGATTAGCAGTAGCATTTAGACTTATACACTGCTTCATTGTGCTTTATAGCCCCCTCTAAGCAGTTTACAGAGTCAGCATATTGCCCCCAACAATCTGGGTCCTTATTTTACTGGCTTTGGAACAATGAAAGGCTGAGTCAGTCAGGATCAAACTGTTGGCAGTTGACAGAATTAGCCTGCAATACTGCACTCTAACCACTGTGTCACCATGGCTCTTGGGGGAGTGCAGTTGCATGTCTTTCTGAGGACATCGTTGAGTCTCTTTCTTTCTTCTCTAGATATGTGAAGCACATTTATTTTGCACAAAGATTTAATAACCTCTAACATAATACCAAAATAACAGAGTTGGAAGGGACTGTCATGCCCCTGGTGGAGACTGACTCCGAGGAAGAGGAGGAACAGCCAACAGGAAGTGGAAGTGTGGCTCCAGAGGCAGTGGAGGAGGCTGGGGAAGGGCAGAGGCCAGCTGAGCACTCAGAGGAGGATCCAGGCCCATCTTCTATCCTTCCCAGGGCCCACAGGGAGGAGAGGATCAGGGCAAAGCGGGAGGAGAGGGCCATGATCCTCCTCAGGACTTACAACTGGGACCTCTGTATATAAATTGGGACATGCGTAGTCAGGCTGCTAGAGTCAAGGTTAACATTTTCATTTTAAAGAAGGTTTATCGTGGTTGGCATTCTTCCAACAGATTGTCCCTGGTTATCTTCCTGAAGCTGGCAATTATCTATCCTGGTCTGCCGAGGAACTGTATTAATGCAGTTTGGTTTTGGTTTCTTCTTCGTCATCAGCTCTTTAAATGCGAACTGTGTTTTTTGCCTTTGAAATGTTATTTTGACTCCTCCACTGTGAACAATTAAACAGTGAAGCCAAGTTGAAGGCATTAAAGGACTTTTAGTTAGGTTTTGGATTTTGTTCTATTTCTGAGCTACTCTGGGTCATCACAGGGACCTTGGAGGTCTGCTAAACCAGCCATAGACCCATGTTCAGAAACAGCCCAAGTAGCAGCCCTATTATTTCTGTGATTTATTACTTGTGCTAAAAGGGGACCCAGCAAGAAAACTTGTAAGACAAGGTCTGTCAGCCTTACAAGGTAGATGAGGTAGGAAACAGATATAGCAATTCTATTTAATTGAAAAGTTCCATTAGCAGAATCTTGCAAGTCTGAAAGGACACCCAGGAGTAGTTTAACCATGGTGGGAAATTTTGTGTCATCCTCCTCAAGAAAGTAATAAAAACAGGAGAAAGTAAGGCCATATGGATTTCTTCCTTGGTAGAAGCAGTAAGGAATCTGGGATATTCTAATATTTTGAAAAGAACCAGCAGCATACAGCTAACAGAACTTAGTTCTTTCCCTGTTTAAATTGACCTATTGCGGGAGTATCAAACTCAATTTCATTGAGGGCCACATCAGGTTTGGGTTTGACCCTCGGGGGCTGGAGTGGGTGTGGCTAGGGTGGGCATGGCCAGTTCAATGTCACTCGTGTCAGGGCACCTGTGGTGGCCCAAGCACTCTGCCAGCGAAAACGGGCTCCTGAGCTCCATTTTTGGATGCAACCCTCTGCCAGCAAAAACAGAGCTCAGGAGGGTGACCTCCTGAGCTCCATTTTTGCTGGCAGATGCACCACAGGCCAGTCCTTTTGATGTTTCCTGGGTGGCCTTGCAGGCTGGATCTAAGCACTCCGTGGGCTGGATCTGGCTCCTGGGTTTGACACCCCTGACCTAGTGGATAGTTTTGTCTTCAGAGAATACAAGTTCATTTTTAAAAATCATTATCTAGTGGCCATTCAGAAGAATTCTAATCCTGTCTTCAAGAAACAGTGCTCTTTTGAAAAGCAATTAACCAATGTATGTAAGAAGTCTGCTTAAGACCTCATCAGCACTTCAGAATGGACAGGTCAGGCATTATAAGGATTTGTGAAAGATAGATAGGCAAGTCCAAGCTGGGATGGGCAAGGATGGTGGTCTCTATAGCAGCTTCAGATGTCTTAGAGGAATGGGAAAAATCTTCATTCTCAGAATTGTCAATAAGGTCATTTTTACATCATGAAAAGATGAGTGTTCTTTTAAACTGCAACAGCTAAAGATGCATTTAAGGTGCATCTGCAGAACAGTGTGAGGAGGTAACCAAGCTAATTTATCCTTTAAAAGTGTTCATTGAGCTTTTTACCACAGTTAGTAGGACATGAAGTATCACAGTTAGCATGATATGAAGATAAGGTCTCTCTGGGAGTGTTTTGGCCTGACTGGAAATAAAAACAAAAATAAATCTCAGCATAAAACATTAACAAATCACAATCAGGCTGCCAAGAAAACTGTACTTACTCAATCACCAGGAGTTGCAACTCTAGAGTGACTTTATCTATCTAGCATACAGATGCACTAACCTGCATCTCATCTAATGGAATCATCATCATCATCATCATCATCATCATCATCATCATCATCATCATCATAATGCTGTGCATATATGTCATTTGGCTTGCTTGCAACCCAGGAAGATGTATATTGGGGTCAAGATGCCAAATACAGTAGAAGATGCTGCACTAGAAGATGCTATCCAGTTTTTAGGATTGAAACATGATACAACAATCAGTGTGGTTTGCTTTCCAATGAATTTTGAGAAGGAGAAAATAATGCTAACTTTACAGAAAGACAATACCACAGTAGGACAAGATTTTGCTGCTGAAGATACCTAACAATCTCACCACACTAACTGAGGCAAAAAAATAAAGATAATGGTTTCAGTTTTTCTTTTAAGTTTGATCTCTTTTAAAAAATATTTTAGTGTCCTTTCACCAGACGCAGGCGATAAATTAAATCTGAAACCTTACACCAATATAAGCAGTTATACTTTAGTGGCATTCAAAAGACTTTTATAGAACAGTCATTATAAATGATTGCTGGGAGAGAGAGAGAGGCAGAGAGAGAGAGACAGAGAGAGAGAGAAAGTGAGGGAGAAAGAAAGTGAGAGAGAGAGAGAGAGAGATCCCCAAGAATTTTTGTAGATTCATTTTCCTTTTTTTACCTGTGCTTTAAATGGAGAAAAGTCCATTTACAGCACTTACAACTGAGCTTCTGTATTTCTCATTATTGTCTCCAAACTCACACTGTATTACATGTGGAAGTGTGAACTTTCAGACCGTTTCAGACTGTGAATTTCCCCCCTTGATTGGTTACACAGATGTCTCCATTAACTCTGCACTGCAAAAATCTAGCATTCGATATCCTTGCACCTTGTTCAGTTTTAAATGGCTTGGTATAGTTGCCCTGATGATGATTACATTCTGTTGCACAAAACATATAACCAGCTTGGAACATCTGAAGATTTAATACTTCATGTAGAGGTTATGAATCCAGAGGGATCATGAAACAAGCATTCTGACCCCTCCACTGTGGAAGACATGCTGTTTCCATGTGAACCAAACCTTGATAATGTAGTATCTTGGTTTACAAGGAGGTTATTCAGGAGAACTGCAAATAAGCAGACTTTATGTCTAATGATATATGTGAATAGATGAAAGGCTCTGGACAAACTTCCTGTCACAGATTAAGATCAGATATGGGACATGTCTGAAATAAAAAAACCTCACAGCCCTGGGTTTAAGCAGGTTTGTCCTATCTAGTGCCTTGAATTTATATTGGACTGCTGATCCTGTAGACCAGGGCTGTCAACACATCAGTGGGTCAGATGCTTCATGTGCTGGCCACATCCAGTTTAGCGAAGGGGGGAAAAGTCCCAATACGTCACATGATGCCGCCATGATGACCTGAGTTTGACCAGCCTGAAAATCATGCTAGTTGAGAATAATAGGAATTTCAATGCAATGTATTGTAGAGGATACTGTATTGTTTTGGGGAAAGCTGATATTGTATGACTGCTCTGCATTCAAACTAAGTAGGAGTCAGAGGTGGCATTCAGCAGGTTCTGACCAGTTCTGGAGAACTGGTAGCGGAAATTTTGAGTAATTTGGAGAACTGGCAAATACCACCTCTGACTGGAGATTTTACAGTATCCTTCCCCTGTCATGGCCACCAAGTCACGCCCACAGAACCAGTAGTAAAAAAATTTGAATCCCACCACCGGTGGGAGTCCTTTTTAAAGTTGACAAGGAGGCTCATTCTCTCAGGGTGTTTTGTAGACTAATTAAGACTTAATTAGGAAATTCTTCTTTGAAGAAGTTGGGGGAAACTTTACTTGAACATATTCTCTGTTGTGTATGTCTGCTCAATGCAGTTTTCTTAATGGCCTGGCTTTGTTTTTCTTTTAAAAGCATTTAACCTTCATATACATGTTAACTGTTAATTAGTCTGCATGATGAACTCATAGCAGAAGGCTGGAATATAAATAATATCTGGAAGATTGCCTTTCCTAACTTGTCAGCTCATGTGTTCAATCTTTTAGATTATCAGGTATAAGAATCCAGCCACCTTTGTGGTACCTCGTCTTTGGGGTGTCCCTTTTTCAAGTAGGTATGGAGAACTTGTAGCTCACGTGTTGAAATTGAACTAAACTCTCACTACCATCACTGGGCATCCCTTCCTGTTTTCTGTCAGGACTTGTTGTTAGTTTTTAATTGAGAATTGAAGCTAGGCTTTTAATTGATAAGATAGGCTAAAAGTTTAATTATTTGAAGTAGTCTTGGCCTAGAGTATAAATTACACTCATTTAAAGTATGATGTATGATACGATCAATTATGATCAATTCAAGTCAGTTATCTTTTCAGATGTCCATTCATAATCTGTGAATCGAGCTAAGCTATTTTGTGTTTTGAGAACTTGGAAAGTAATTTATATCCAAGTAAACACTTATGAGATTACTCTGTATACAATTTTATATTATGGCTGGTTATTATATTCTTTCAGTAAATAGCTTCAGACAGATTTTGTAAACATGCAGCATGTCTAGGAAAGGTTTGAAAATGGAGATTCAATGATTTTATTAATTGGAATAAGAGATTTTCATGTATGAAAATATATGTGCTGCCATGACAGGATTTACCCTGAAAAATTAAATTATTTTTTAAAATAAATAAATAGTGAATCAAGATACTAAAATCATTCTGATATTAACAAACTTATCTACTTTAGAAGCTTGAATGTCAAGGATATTACATTATGATGTGACATTGCTTTGCATTAGGAAACAAGCCAATGGAAGGTTTTCCCAGATAAGAAAAAATTCATAATTATGCAAAAGGACACAATTTTTGTTTTTTAGATATATTTTATTTTGCATCCTTCCCAAGGGTCAAATCTTGCTGTATGACCAGAGTTTTTTACTTGGCTCATGGAATTATATGTAGATAGCTTGTTACAGTTATTATATCCAAATAGTCTGTGAAGTAATTTTACTCTTGCCACTAATTGTACTAAAAGAAGTTAAGTATGCTGGAATCTAACATTAAACCATTGATCGATTTAAGAGATGTGTTGTTGCAGACTAGGCTTATTAGCCTGGAGCTTGAAGATTTCCTAAAGTGACATCTCCATCTATTTATTCAGAGGAAACTAGAATCTAAGATGTAATCTTAGGTACATGCAAGTGGCTTTTGGAAGATTATATCCTATGCCTAGGTTTATGTATGTCTATGTGTGCACATTTGCAAGCATCTTCTACTCCTGAACAGCAAATTTATTTATTTAATTTATTTATTTTGTCAAAAGCTTATGTTGAAAATAACTGAATGACTTTTGATCAGTCAATCCTATGATTGACTAAAGTCTAGAGGATCTTGTTAATCTGTTTATATATTTAAATTTTACAAAGATGCTGAGCCCAGCTCTGTTCTCCAAACCAAAATCTTTATTGTACAAGCACCTTAATTCAAATAAATTTACAGAAAGACATTTACCAGTTTCTTGTGCCTTCTTTAAGTTTCTTTTCTCTCAGGTCTTACTTGGTTTCTCTGTCTGCCTATGCAGTTAGGTTTTCTCAGTCCTTTAGATTGAGAACAAACCCTATAGAAACTTAGACCTCTTTAAGAACTTAAAACTGTTTCAAGGCATTTTCCTCTCTCTGTCTCCTTTTCTCTTCTGGCAAGAGGTTCCTCCACCTCAAGCTTCTGAGGTACTCAAGCTGAGCAGAAACAATATCAGCTAGAGCAGGCAAGGAGAGCAATGGACCCCAATAGATACTTATGTACCTCGCTCACTCTCTCCCAGTGTGACTCTGCTGAGGTAAATTGCCTATTGGGCTGCCCCTTATATACCAAGGGGCGTGGCTTGTGATGCCACTCCAGGGTATGCACTGTTACCCTGTCATTGGTGGATTCGGTTTTGCCTTCAAATCCCCAACAAGTTGTAAACTGCATAGCAACACCAGAAAGTTCCATTTTCTGACAGCTTATAATACAATAGAAATAAAAATAAACATAGTTTAAATGTAAGAAATAGGAACTAATAATTGGGGACAATAGGACAGGGACGGATTGTGTGCTTATGCATGCACCTAACATTTAGGTATCTGTATTTAGGCAGTAATTGCATCCTGGGGAAAAATTTCCCTTGCTGCCTATTAATCTGCATTTGCAAGTGTATTCTCTGTTTTTTATCAATGGTACAGCAGTGAGTAACCCAAAAAGTTCTGAGGCCAATTTACATGATGGAGACTATTTTGGGGAGGGGGGGGATGAGAGAATTACTGTATTTTAAAAACAGACTTCGAAGTGTTGCTTGCCCAAACCAGATGAAATCCAAAAATAAAGGGGATTAAAATCAGAAAGGAAGAGTATAAGGTCCAAGCATTTGCAGACACTGCTCAAAAAAATAAAGGGAACACACAACACAATGTAACTCCAAGTCAATCACACTTCTGTGAAATCAAACTGTCCACTTAGGTAGCAACACTGATTAACAATCAATTCTACATGCTGTTGTGCAAATGGAAGAGACAACAGGTGGAAATTATAGGCAATTAGCAAGACATTCCCAATAAAGGTGTGGTTCTGCAGGTGGTGACCACAGACCACTTCTCAGTTCCTATGCTTTCTGACTGATGGTTTGGTCACTTTTGAATGCTGGCGGTGTGTTCACTCTAGTGATAGCATGAGATGGAGTCTACAACCCACACAAGTGGCTTAGGTAGTGTAGCTCATCCAGGATGGCACATCAATGCGAGCTGTTGCAAGAAGGTTTGCTGTGTCTGTCAGCGTAGTGTCCAGAGCATGGAGGCGCTACCAGGAGACAGACCAGTACATCAGGAGACGTGGAGAATGCCGTAGGAGGGTAACAACCCAGCAGCAGGACCACTACCTCCGCATTTGTGCAAGGAGGAACAGGAGGAGCACTGCCAGAGCCCTGCACAATGACTTCCAGCAGGCCACAAATGTGCATGTGTCTGCTCAAATGGTCAGAAACAGACTCCATGAGGGTGGTATGAGGGCCCGACGTCCACAGGTGGGGGTTGTGCTTACAGCCCAACACCGTGCAGGACGTTTAGCATTTGCCAGAGAACACCAAGATTGGCAAATTTGCCACTGGCGCCCTGTGCTGTTCACAGATGAAAGCAGGTTCACACTGAGCACATGTGACAGATGTGACAGGGTCTGGAGACACCGTGGAGAACATTCTGCTGCCTGCAACATCCTCCAGCATGACCGGTTTGGCAGTGGGTCAGTAATGGTGTGGGGTGGCATTTCTTTGGAGGGCCGCACAGCCCTCCATGTGCTCACCAGAGGTAGCCTGACTGCCATTAGCTATTGAGATGAGATCCTCAGACCCCTTGTGAGACCATATGCTGGTGCGGTTGGCCCTGGTTCCTCCTAATGCATGACAATGCTAGGCCTCATGTGGCTGGAGTGTGTCAGCAGTTCCTGAAAGATGAAGGCATTGATGCTATGGAGTGGCCCGCCCATTCCCCAGACCTGAATCCAATTGAGCACATCTGGGACATCATGTCTCACTCCATCCACCAATGCCACGTTGCACCACAGACTGTCCAGGAGTTGGGGGATGCTTTAGTCCAGGTGTGGGAGGAGATCCCTCAGGAGACCATCTGCCACCTCATCAGGAGCATGCCCAGGCATTGTAGGGAGGTCATACAGGCACGTGGAGGCCACACACACTACTGAGCCTCATTTTGACTTGTGTTAAGGACATTACATCACAGTTGGATCAGCCTGTAGTGTTTTCTTCCACTTTAGTTTTGAGTGTACCTCCAAATCCAGACCTCCATGGGTTGATGCATTTGATTTCCATTGTTAAGTTTTGTGTGGTTTTGTTGTCAGCACATTCAGCTACTGTACATTGTGTTGTTTAAGTGTTCCCTTTATTTTTTTGACCAGCTTACATTGTGTTGTTTAAGTGTTCCCTTTATTTTTTTGAGCAGCTTATTTATTGTAGAAGACCCATTAAATACTGGATATGTGTTGTTGCAAGAAATAGAAAAATTTGGGGAGGTGGCTGGATTTAAAATTAATAAGGACAAAACTAAAATGATAGTTTAAAACTGTACTGCAAATCAGGAGAAAGAATTAGAAAAGATCACAAAAAAGATGAAATATTTGGGAGTATGGGTATCTTCAAGGTGTTCTTCAATTAAAGAAGACAACTATAGTAAATTAGTAAAACAAATTTAAAAAATTAGAATCATGGGGGAATTTGCAACTGTCATTATTGGGAAGAATTGCAGTAATAAAAATGAACATTTTGCTCAAGCTATTATATTTATTCCAAATGATTCCGATAAAACTAGATAAAGTGTTTTTTAAATAACTAAACAAAATAACAACTAAATTCATCTGGTTGGGCAAGAAACCATGCATTAAACTGAAAATGCTACAGGATAGTAGGAGCAGAGGTGGTTTTGGGCTACCAGAGTGGGAACTCTATTATCAGGCAGCGGCATTAAATTGGATAAAAGATTGGGTAAATTTAAAAGATAAAAGAATTTTAACATTAGAAGGTCATGATCTCCAGATAGGCTGGCATGCATTTTTGTGGGAAAAAAGGAGTAAGGTACATTCTTACTTCTACAGACATCAAATAAGAGATTAATTCATCCAGATCTGGATGAAAATCCAAAAGAAACATTGCATAGATGCCTTGCTGTTTGTCAACTATGGAGGGCATGATCCACCCAAACAGATTGGATATTTTAAAAATGGTAAGTTATAATGAGTTATTAGACAATCAAGGGAAGCTCAAAACAAATCAAGAGTTGAGAGAACAAGGAATCATAATCGATTGGTGGTCATACTTACAAATACAAGATAGATATAAAAAAGACCTAGAGGAATTTGGATTTGGTAAAGAACAGCAACAATTAGATAAAATTTTAGCTGGAACAGAAGAAAAATTATAACTAAAATGTATAAATATTTATTGGGATTTAATATGGAAGAGGAAATTGTAAAGGATTCTATGATAACATGGGCTCAAAACTTCAGATATAGTGTTGAATTAGATGAATGGGAGAAATTATGGACTAGGAATTACAAATTAATGACATCTACGGCCTACAAAGAAAATTTATACAAAATGTTTTATCGGTGACATTTGGCCCCAGCAAGATTGGCCTAGATATATCCCAAAATGTTGGAAATGTGGACAAAAGGGTGGTACCTTCTATCATATGTGGTGGCTATGCCCCGAGACCAGGAAATATTGGTTTACAATAAAGAACTGGTTTCAAGAGATCACCAAACAACAAACTGAACTCAAACCAGATTTTTTTTATTAGGAATAATTCCAGGCCAATATCCTAAAAAAATTAAGTACATTATACTCCATATCCTGACAGCATCCAGAATAGCTTTTGCACAATTATGGAAAGGAGCTAATATTCTTTCAGAAAATCTAGTTATACAAAAAATAATGGATTGCACTGAAATGGGTAAGCTCATATTGGAAATGAAAGATAAAGAGGATTCTGATTATTATGCAATATGGGATAAATGGTATGAGTGGTTAGATAATAGATATAAAGATTAGAAAGAACATAGAATTGTAAATAAAACAAGAGACCTTAAGAAAACATTAATGTAGAAATGTATATAATAAGATATATAAGTTATATGTATTTGTCGATGCTAAAACGCTGTAATGAGTATAAATAAGATTTGTATTTTCTTTTTTGAAAACTGCAATAAAAATAATTAAAAAAACAAATTTAAAATAAAATCACAATCCTGCTCACTATCAATTTATGGATGAATAAGTAAAAAAATTAAGCCTGGAGCTTTCCAGAGTGTGCCAGCCATCCTGCTATATTCTTAAACAGATGCCATGTGTTTTTTCTTTTTTCTTTTATCACATATTTCCTGACTACACATTAAAGACAGCTCAGCAGAGAAGTCCACAGATAGGCAGCCAAGCACTAGTGGAGAACTATTGAGGTAATCTTGAGCAGGCGCTGTAAATCTTGCTCCAATAGTCTAAGGGCTTTGAACATACATTTATCTCCTTCAAAAACCCTGTGGTTCTAGCAATTATGAAATAAGTCTTTTCAGCATGAATTAACAAATGGCAAGTAATGTTTAAACTATACATTTACACAGGTAAGGGAAAATATTTTCTCGGTCCTTCTCTTTTCTACCACACAATACGATATACACTGTGGATGGGAAGATTGAGCAGACAGGCTCATAGATCATCTGGTAATCCTTTTCCACCTCCGGGGAGATGCTTTATCCATTATGTTTAAATGTGCATCTATAATGCATTTCCTCTTTTTAGTAATGTCTAACTAGCCATTCTGATTGGGTTAACAGTCCATGAAGAGTTAGCTTTATACCATGTTGGTCTAGAAAGACATACATAACAAAATACACATCATAACAAAATGGCTATTGCTGAAAATATTAACTATAAGGAAGCAATGTTGGCAATAGGATTATGATTTCTTGCTTTGGAAAGTTGAAGGTTTTTTATTTTTGTTTTCCTGACTGAGCTGTCTAGAAGTCAGAAATTAGCCTAAGCTAAGGGTGACAAACTCACGATGACACATTGTCATCGTGTGATGTGTCACAACTTTTTTCCCCTTCACTAAACTGGGGGTTGTGGGTGGCCAGCCTTTGATGCACCCAGCCCACGGGCCACAAGTTTGACACCCCTGGTCTAAGCTTTTCTTTAAAACAAATTATTATGTACTAATTCTTCATAAAGGGACTGTCAGATGTGCCTCCATTCAAAATCCAAGAAATAAATCCTTAGACTCCATTTTTATAGAGCAAAGTAATTTTACTGGATATGAAGTGATAGCAACAAATGAAAAACAAGATCTGAGGCAAAAAAGGTGCAGAAATTACATATAGAAAGTTATCGCAAGTCCCCACCCTCAACAATTCAAACTGGACATCCAATCTGAGGTGTGTATAATGTCATGTGGGTTACATCTTCAGGTGGTGTCTCACACATCTGGTATGCCGAGCGGTTGACCTTGGCCTAGAAAAGATAAACAGTTGCATTTGCACAGTAAGCAGTAAAGCATCCCAACTTTTACAATTCACCCAACTTCAACCTCTAGCACCCTTCCCCCAAAAGCTCCAATTATCCCACCCCCCATTTCCATGGCAGCTGACAAGAGCCAAGCAGTAAAAGATGTCAGGAAGAATTCTGGGAGGCTGACAGACACTTCTCAAGGCATGAGTAAATCATGAAAGCAGCTATGTTTTTCCCCATGCAAGTTTCTTGCAAGTGCTCCTAGTTATATTAAGCTTGGTGCATAGGCACAGTAACTTCACTGTGGGGAAAGAAAAGTGATGTAGCTGTTTTAATGATTCTAATAAAAGTATGCTGATACAGATAGCTCTTAACTTACAATTGGTTGCATACCGTAAGTGACTGTTTAAAGTTATGATGGTCCCAAAAGCTACTTATGACACCAAATTCCACTTTACAGTACAGTCACTGTAATGTGATCATGTGATCATGTGATTTTGAGTGCTTGGCAACTGGATTAGCCTTATATCTCTCAGTCATATCCTACAATCACATGCCTGCGATTTTTGACTGGGTTTTTTTTGGGGGGGGGAATGATTTCTAGCATTTACTTCCAGTTTCTGAAAAAAACATCCCGTCAACTCATAAAACATTCCTATGCCTGTTTTTGAGTTGCCATAAACAGGGGTGGGGGGAGAAATCTGAAAGAGCAGTATGGCAGTTTAAAACCAGAAGCACATTCCACCCTTATCATACAAAGATTGTAGCTAGGCTACAGGATCTTCTTCTGGCAAAAATCCTTCATTGGAGAACGTGATTGATGACACCCAGCCTGTGAATGTGCTTCATTGGAGAATCTGATTTATGATACACCCAGGGGGAGGGGGAAACAGGGTCACACGTCACTGTAAATTACATATGCAAGAGTTGGCTTCATTTAGGTTAATGCCGATATGTTGCTCCTAATAAATCTTTTGAATTTTTTTGAAGCTTGGCTCAAGGCTCATGTTTTAATTAAGACAACAGCTGGACCCCTGACACATCCATTAGGTAAAATGGATTCACTGAACAACTGTCACAAAAAACCTCATAAAATCAAGTCTGGTCAGATGGTCATAACAACCACAATATCTTAGGACTGTAATTTCAGGTTGAATTACAGTTGTAAGTCGAGGACTACTTGTGAAGAAGCACCTTTTCTGGAAGATATGCATATCCTGCTGTACATCTCTATACATGTATTAAAATATAGTTATCTGTCAGTATTAAAGTGATTAAAGAGATGAACCTTAAAATGTTGCAGCAATCAATAAAGATTTCTCCAACTTCCCCATTTTTGTTACTCATCCTGTGTGATTATATCATTAAAATTTATTTAAATAAAAGTTTAAGATTATGCAGGTGATGGACAAACATTGTATGGTAAGCTGCTTATTTGAACAGTGTGTGGATCTTTGTTCTATTGGTGTATTTTTACAGATCATGTGCTCATTGACTATGACACTATGTGGACCACTCTGTAAAGGTTTACTGAGGAGATAGCAGGCTTGTCCATTTTGACATCTTTCTAATGCTTAAGAATAGAGAAGAATAGCTGTTCCCGTTCTCCCCAAAATCTGAGAGTTTTGAGGATAATAACACATGAATCTGGGGCAGGATATTTGTTAGATATGGGCTAGATAGAAGAGCCAGGACACGGTAGACTGAAAGGATTTCTTTATTTAGCTCTGAACAAAAGACTGCCACCAGGTGTGCCTGCTGTTCTTTTTACAGGCTGCTGTCCACAATCTCAGCTATTGACAGCTGTTCATTTTCCCGCCTGGAAAATGAACCAATGGGGGAAGTCTGACATCACTGACTTTTCTCCATTGAATATCTAACACCTCTCCCCTCCTGGAAGGAGAATTCATCTGACCAGCTCTCACTCACAGACATAATCATGTAAGTAGGCGGGACTCCTGTGTGTGACTGGACCTTCACAGTTCAACCTCACCAGTGGTGGCAACCTGACTAGTTGGGCCTGTTGTCACTCCAGAGCCAGCCCTTTGAGCTGCCTCGGGGTTTTTCAGGGGCGGAGCTGGCTCCGACGGAACAGAGGGCTCTGAGTTTCTTTGCTGGATTCTCCCCCCCTTCAGCTAAGTTA
The DNA here is from genome assembly GCA_009733165.1 of Naja naja. Classification (NCBI taxonomy): domain Eukaryota; kingdom Metazoa; phylum Chordata; class Lepidosauria; order Squamata; family Elapidae; genus Naja; species Naja naja. The sequence continues at coordinate 78,770,122 of CM019150.1, forward strand.
TCCTGAGGCGTACTCAAATTTGAGTCCCACCCTAGAGTGGGGAGGCTTGTGTTTTCAGTATTTGTAATTGTTAGAATTGGTCTTACCTCTCTATGTTGTGTTTCTGTCTCTGAGGTTTTCTGGTCATTCAGATTCTGTTCCAATCGTCCCCGGAGTTGGTCTATGTGTCTGCTCCATATTTTCTCATCTTTTAGTTCTACTCTATAAGATCTGGGGCCTGTGACTTGCACTACTCATGCAGGGACCCATGGGGGCCCCCCTGCATAGTTGTGAGCATGGACCGATTGACCTATGTTCAAATATCTGCATTTACTCATCAAATCTGTGGGTGTGATTGGATTGTAGTGTGGGTGTAATCTATCTAGCTCTGATCTTAACTTCTGCCCCATTAAAAGTTCTGCTGGACTTCTGTGTGTGGTGGCCGAAGATATGATATGTTGTATCATTAAGAATTTGTCTATTTTCGTTTGCCAATCCCCTGGTCCCATTTTAGCTAAGGTTTCCTTTGTGGATCTTACAGCTCTCTCTACTTGCCCATTATTTTGGGCGTGTCCAGGTGCTGATAATACGTGGCGGATTCCCTGTTCATCTAGGAAACATTCAAAATTGTTTGCTGTGAATTGGGGCCCATGGGAATTTATGGCTGAGAATGGCCCCTACCCCAAAAGGAGATGCATCACATGTTAGTGAAAGAGGTAATGTTTCATTATATTGTACTAGAACACTGTTAGAAGTTAGGAGTCCTTTTATGAATTGAAATGCAGTTATTTCTCTATGCCCCCAAGTCCATTCTGCATTTTTATCAAGAAGTCTGTGAAGTGGTTCAGCAACTGTCACTTTCTGTGGTAGTAAAATACTGTAAAAGTTTAAAAGTCCCAGGAAAGCTTGTAATTCTGTTTTGTTTTTTGGAGTGGGAGCTTCCTTAATTGCTTTTATTTTACTATCGGTGGGGTGTATATCTGTCTCATCAATTAGATATCCCAGAAATTCAACACTTGGTACTGCTATGTGACATTTCTCTTTTTTGAGTTTAAGGCCACCTTCTTGAAATCTGCTCAAGACTAGCCTTAGTCTTTGTTTAAGTTGTTCTTTGTCCTCTGCTGCCATGAGGACATCATCATACAATGCCCTGTAGTAGGCATTCCATTAAGCTTTGAAATAGTCCAGGGGCTATGCTGACACCAAATTGCAGTCTTTTGCATTTGAAAGCAACCCTGTGTGTTTCAATGGTCTGAGCTTCTGCTGTTTCTTCATCCACAGGTAACTGCTGATAGGCTTGAGCCAAGTCTAATTTGGCAAAAAAAATTCCCTTTTCCTATTGAATGCAACAGATGTTGTACAACTGGCACTGGGTAAGTGCTCTGTTGCAATGCAGTATTCAGGGAAATTTTATAATTAGCACAGATTCGAATTGACCCATCTGGCTTAACTGGAGTGACTATAGGGGTCTCCCACTTAGTGTGATCAACTGGCTCTAGTACTCCCTGGGCTATGAGTTTATCTAATTGTTCATCCACCTTGGGTCTCAAGGCGAAAGGGACTCACCTTGGTTTTATTCTGACAGGGGAACTTTTGGATCAAGGTTGAGAGAAATAGGGGTCCCTAAGGAGTCCCTAGGATTCCGTCAAACACATCCTTGAATTCAGTCTGCAGGTCTTCTCTCATTTGATTGTGCTCCTCCGCTTGTGTGGTGTGGATGGTCGCCTCGACTCCTATGGCTGTAAACCATTCTATTCTGAGGAGGCTTGGTACTTCTTTGTCCTTGATGGTTAAAGGCAATTCACCAGTGAAGTTTCTGAATTTTACTGAAAAATTCCTCTTCCTAACATGGGAATTCTGTTCCCTTGGAAATCTTTTAGTATTAAACATTGTGGTTTTAGTTGTTGTCAAGTTATGCCAGGGATAGCTTCCTTTATAGTTGTCCAAGACACCATAGATATGTAGGATCCGGAGTCAATTTCCATTTCACAAGGTTTTTCTCCTATTATCACTGTGATGTTGAATTTCTTTGATTTATGGTGATCAGAATGCCCCACTATAGTGTGCTCATAGTCTCTGTCCTTCTCCATTCTATTCTCTTCCTGCCTGTAATTTGAATGAGGAGGTCTCTGGAATCCCCTTTGTTGTGGGCCACGTGGATGATTAGGGAACCCTGCTTGTATCTGACTGGGGTATCCTGGGAGATTTGCTCTGCATGCTTCAGCAATATGTCCCCTTCTTTTGCATCAATGGCAGATTGTACCCCTGAATTTGCAAACCACCTGGGGGTGGTTCCCTTTACAGCCTGCACACCATAGGGGTCTCTGGCTCGTCCCTTAGGGCCCTGATCTTCTATCAGGTTTTACTCTATGTATTTCTTCCTCCTCTTCTTCAGAGAGTTCTCCAATCTCCCCCTCTCCCTGATACAGTATTTGCTGGTCATCCCCCATGCTGAGTGAACACTCTCGGATTTCTCAATTTTAGCTGCTGGTTTTTCCAAGATTTCTGCTGCTCAGGCTTCCTCTATTATTTTTTTTAAAGAGATGCTCTTTTTAGTTATCAGCTTTCTTTGCAATCTCAGGTCCCTCATTCCAACTACAATTCTATCTCTTAAAGTTATTTCCACATTTTCAAACTTGCAGCCTGCAGCAATATCTCCTAGGTTTGAAAGGTAATCATTTATGGTCTCACCTGGTTTCTGTTCTCTGCGGTAAAAGTCAAGTCGGTGAGCCAGTGACGATGCAGCGGGAGCATAATGTTCTTCTAACATCTTCTGTAATTCTTTCCATTCCATTGCTTGGGAGCAGCTAGGGTTCTAGCTGTTTTGTAGAGGCGATTTCCAGAATATCCCCGGAATAGAGCTCTCTTCCTCTGTTCTGTTGTATCCTGCAGTGAATTTGCTTCCAAAAACATTCAAAATTGTCCCATGTACATGACCCAGTCATGCTTTTTTTGGATCAAAAGGTTCTAGTTGAGCGTGGGTGGACATTCTGATGATCAGCACGGTGATAGCAGCATTCTGTTGTAAGAATTTTCCATCTTTGCCTAGTTTCCTTTGTTTTCTTCTAGTATCCCATCCTTGTCACCAGTGTTAGATATGGGCTAGATTGAAGAGGCAGGACATGGTGGACGGAAAGGATTTCTTTATTTAGCTCTGAACAAAAGACTGTCACTAGGTGTGCCTGCTGTTCTTTTTACAAGCTGCTGTCCACAATCTCAGCCACTGATGGCTGTTCATTTTCCCGACTGGAAAATGAACCAATGGGGGAAGTCTGACATCACTGACTTTTCCCCATTGAATATCTAACAATATTGTTGATGGCTGAGATCTCCAACTTTGGATTGATGGCAATGTCTCCATTGGATTGATGGCCAATGATGGACATAGGCCTTCAGTGTGCATAATAGAGATTACCTTGCACAATTTCTTCACTTTGTTCAATTTTGCCCATATGGACATGTTCCTAACTTACCATGAGCCTGCACAGTTTATAAAATGGGCAATGCTGTTATATAACAGCAGCAAAAGCATGTCCTGAATACCATCAGCTCTGCAGATCAATACTTGTGACTTTATAATTAAAGAGTAGTTATTTGCTGCAGTGGTGAATAAATGAGTCTATTACCTGCTCAGATTGTTGCTACCGTTATTCCTCTAGGTTCCATTTTCTAAGGACCACTTTGCATAATTTTTCCCTATTTTAAAAAAGAAGAATTCAGTCATAGGAACCACTACCTAGAATCTTAAAAGGTACAACCTCAGACATCTATTTATCTCTGAAAAATAATCCAGGAGCACTAGCCTTATAAGAGTCTGTTCTTCCTGCAATTTCCATATTAAAATCAACACAGCTCCTATAATTTTATAGCATTTACGTTCATGAAGTATCAACAGCGAGTTCTCCTTCAGCTCTCCTAAATTTGATTCTTGATACTTCATGGATACATTCATGTTGTTTCATTGTTGTTTTTGCCAGCAATATAGAGATTTTTTTAAATTCATATTTATATGCCACCCTTCTCCGGAGACTCAGGGTGGCTTACAATTTTTGGGATACAACCCAATGCGCTCAGCAGATGCGCTCAGAGATGGGTTGCCATTATCTTTTTCTGGAATGCTTTCCTACCCAATAAAATTTTGAACTCATCCCTCTGTCTGTCCATTTCCCCAAATCTGAAAAATCAAAATGGAATCCAATTTGGTGTAGGGTAAGAAATCGCCAAGAGAAATATTGGATTTGACCCTGAGATGGAAGAAACACATTCCAGAAAACAAAAATTGCATATACAGTACATCCCTATAGAAAAAGCAATTGAGTATCAGTTCAGACTGTAAGCAATATGCTGAAATCAAATGCACTTTTCAACTAGAGCCATGTAAAAGAGGCATAGCTTGTGCTGTTACTGCTTCATGCCACAACTCTTCCAAATATAAGGCTCAATAAGCAATTCCAGTAAAAACATTAAGTGTGTTTAAAAGCTGGAGGTAGGCATTACAATTTGGCTGGTATGACAGGGCAAGCCAGAATTGATTTTATCAACTCATCAGTTGGGCTATGTGCCTGCTAATGTGTCTTCTGTGTGAAACTTTATTTATTTATTTATTTATTTATTTATTTATTTATTTATTTATTTATTTATTTATTTTTGAGACTTGTATGCCACCATCTCGAAGACTCGGGCAGCTCACAACTAAAACAGTAACAATAAATAATTAAAAAGAAATTAAATAGATTACAAGCCCAAAAACGAATTTATAAACATTAGAAATATAAAACCCCTCTCCCACAGGGTCACGGCCCGAATTGGTCAAACAACCAGGTCTTTAAATCATGGCAGAAGGTGCGGAGGTCAGGGGCGGAGCCCCAGGGGAAGTTGATTCCAGAGGTCCGGGGCCACGACAGAATAGGCTCGTCATCGGGGGACCACCAGCCGGCATTGGCCTGCCGACGGGACCCCAAGGAATCCCTGCCTATGTGCTCACACAAGGTGTCCGGCAGTCGCAATCGGCAGGAGTCGCTCCCTTAAATATTGAGGACCCATGTCGTGAAGGACTTTGTATGTTAAAACTAGAACCTTGAATCTTACCCAGAGCGCAACCGGCAACCAATGCAGACAGCGCAGGAGGGGGTTAACATGGGAGAACCGGAAAACTCCCATCACCACCCGTGCTGCCGCATTCTGCACCAGCTGCAATCTCCGGATGGTATGCAAGGGCAGTCCTAGATAGAGAGCGTTGCAGTAGTCGAGTCTAGAGGTAACAAGGGCGTGAGTGACTGTGCGCAGGGCATCCCGGTCCAGAAATGGGCGTAGTTGATGAACTAGGCAGAGCTGGGCAAAGGCCCACCTGACAACGGCCCCCACCTGCTCCTCCAACTGGAGCTGTACATCCAGGAGGACCCCTAGATTCCACACCCTGTCCACAGGGGGCAACACCACTCCCCCTATGGTTAAAGATGGACATTCCTGACTGGGCCGAGATGCCGGTATGCACAGCCACTCAGTCTTGGCCGGTTGAAGCATGTTCCGCCATCCAAACTGCAGCATCCAAACACTGGGTCATCAGGAGAGGGCATCACGATCTGGTGGGTGGAGATGTACAGCTGGGTGTCATCTGCGCATGATGGAATTCACCTGAAACCACGGATGATCTCACCCAGGGCTTCATATAGATGTTAAATAGCAGAGGGGAAAGAACCCACCCCTGAGGGACCCCACAAGAGAGCACCCTCGGGCCGACCTCTGCCCCCCGCCACTGATTGCGACCGCCCGAGAGGTAGGAGGTGAACCACCAAGCACAGTGCCCCCATTCCCAACCCCTCGAGGAGTTGCAGAAGGATACCATGGTCGATGGTATCAAAAGCCGCTGAGAGGTCTAATAGGACCAGGACAGAGGAAAGACTCTGTCCCGAGCCTCCAGAGATCATCCATCAGCGCAACCAATGCCGCCTCCGTGCTGAAACCAGGTCGAAGCCCGATTGATACGGATCCAGGTAGTCCGCTTCATCCAGGAAGAGGAAACTGCCGAGCCACCACATCTCAACAACCTTCAAAAAGTGAAGGTTGGAGACTGGACGAAAGTTATCTAACACAGTCGGGTCCAGGACAGGCTTCTTCAAGAGGGGTCTCACCACCGCCTCCTTCAAGGCGAGGGAAAACACCCTCTCTTAATGAAGCGTTGACAACTGCCCAGAGCCACCTGCAGGTGGCCTCCCTGGTGGCATAAGCCAGCCAGGAAGGACACGGGTCCAATAAACATGTGGTGGAACTCCCAGCCATAGTCCTGTCCACTTCATCCTCGAAACAGGATCAAACTCATCCCAGATCACACTGGCCAGACTGCCTGTATCCCTTCCTCAGACCACTGCAAATCAGAGGACAACCCACTCGAATCCAGCATCTTATCCGACAGATATTGACCAAACTCCTCAGCCCTTCCTCACAGGGTCCGCCCCTCCCTCCGCATTGAAGGAGAGCGGGTAGCCCAAAACAGGGCTGCCAGGCGATATCTGTGGACGCTATGAGCGGAGAGATACCTCCTCCCCTCATAGCTCCCAGGTAAGTCCTAATATGGGCTCTTAGCTGGGCTCGATCGGACTGGGAGTGGGTGGACCTCCACCTGCTCTCTAAGCCCCTCCGATGGCGTTTCATCTCCCGGAGCTCCTCCACATACCAAGGAGCCATCTGGGATCCACGGAGCGTGAGGGGACGCATGGGGACAACCCTGTCGAGGGCACTAGATGCCGCCTGTTGCCAAGCAGACGCCAGATCCTCGACAGAGCCGTGGGCAAGGGAAGAGGGAAAAAAACCCAGTTCCGTCTGGAACCTCTCAGGGTCCATCAGGCATCTGGGGCGGAACCATCTAAGTGGCTCCTCATCCCAGCAGTGGGGGGCGGCCTGTTGGAAGACCAGCCGTAGGAGATAGTGATCAGACCATGGAACGGGCAGTGCCATAACAGTGGCCGGCCCTCTGTCACTATGCCACTGTTCAGAGACAAAAATTAGGTCGAGAGTGTTTCCCCCCTCATGAGTCGGGCTTCGAATCAATTGGGTCAGGTCCATGGCTTCCATAGAAGCCATGAATTCCTGGGCCAAGCCCGGCGCCCCACCCAGGGAAGGAAGATTTATTATTTATTTATTTATTTATTTATTCGACTTATATGCCGCCCCCTCTCCAAAAAGGACTCGTGGCGGCTCACAGCTAAAAATACAACAATAAATAAATTAATTAAAAGTATATTAAACAAGTTAAGCCAAATTTAAAATTAAAACCCATAGTTAAAATAGGACCAACCCCAGAGAATCAGCACAGCCCAGATTGTAAAAAGAGCCAAGTCTTCAAATCGTGGTGGAAGGTGCGAAGATCGGGGGCCAGGTGGAGCTCCAGCGGAAGAAGATTCCACAGAGTGGAGCCGCCACAGAGTAGGCCCTCCCCCGGGTCGCCACCAAGCAACATTGAGTCACAGATGGCACCCCGAGGATACCCCATCTGTGAGCCCGTACAGGGCGGTTAGTATTTGATGTTGGGAGGAGCCATTCTCATAAATAACCTGGACCCATGCCATGCTGGACTTTGAATGTTAATACCAGAGCCTTGAATCTCACCCGGAGGGCAACCGGAAGCCAATGCAGGTCGCGCAGGAGGGGTGTAACATGGGAGTATTGGGAAGCTCCCATCACTACCCACGCGGCCGCATTCTGCACCAGCTGAAGCCTCCGAGTGGTAAGCAAGGGCAGTCCTAGGTAGAGAGCGTTACAGTAGTCGAGGCGGGAAATAACGAGCACCTGCGTGACTGTGCGCAGGGCATCTCGGTCCAGGAATGGGTGTAACTGGCAAACCAGCTGGATCTGGGCAAAGGCCCCCCTGGCCACGGCCCCCACCTGCTCCTCCTTTGAGCCGTGAGTCCAGGAGGACCCCCAGGTTCCGTGCCCTGTCTACAGGGGGCAACACCTCCTCCCCCATGACCAAAGTTGGAACATCCAAACTGGACCGAGATGTCGGTATGCACAGCCACTCTGTCTTGGCTGGATTGAGTCGAAGCATGTTCCTGTCCATCCAGATCCGTACTGCCTCCAGACAACGGGACATCACGGAGAGAGCATCACTGATGTGGCCTGGGGTGGAGATGTATAACTACGTATCATCAGCATACTGATGATAACTCACCCCAAAGCCACAGATGATCTCAATCATCAGGATTGAAGTCCCCAAGGACTATAAGGTCCAGGAATTCCACCGCCAACCCCGAGAGGACATCGAGAAGCCCAGGCAGGGCCGCTGCCACATAGCTGGGGGAAAGGTATGCAAGCAGCAAGCCCACCCGACCATTAGGCCCCCACCTCAGGAGGAGGGTCTCACTCCCGCCTATCTCTGGAATGGAGACCTCCCTTGGAAACAAGGTCTCCCGAATAACCACAGCCACCCCACCGCCCCTTCCCTGGGCCCGTGGCCGGTGCAAAACCTGAAAACCTGGAGGGCACAATTCAACCAGAGGGACACCACCCTCTGGGCCCAACCAGGTCTCGGTGATGCAATCCAGGTCCGCAGCCTCCTCCTGTATGATCTCACAGAGGAGGGAAGCTTTATTAGCCATGGACCTGGCATTAAAATACACCAGCCTAAGCCCAGGGGTCCCAGTTCCCGTGCCCCCTAGGGAGGAGGCCTAGGGTTCGGAGCGTGTCACGACAAAGATGGCAGGTGCGAGCTCCCAACACATGATATGGCCCTATGCCTCGACGTCTCCTACCAATCCCAACCACCCTGGGGATCGCGGTCCCCTCCTCACCCCCAGGGCCCTGCTGGCTCCCAATCCCCACCCACCCCACCATGTATCGGGCTGCAAAAAGACCCATCCACCCCCCTCCCTAACCCCTTAAGACAGCCAATTAAAAAATTTAAAAGTTTCCCCTTCGTACCAAATTTAAAATTTAAACCCTTGGTTGCAGCATGCCACCTCTCGGGATCCCAGGATCCGTCATTAAGGTAAGCTCTTGACAACCCAAGGGGCCACTTCACAGACAGGGGAACCGCCTGGAGGGCTCATAATTCCAGCGGAGAGTAGGCAGGCATAATAAATACATTCCAGGGCATATCTGTATAATAGGCTATAAGCTGGATGGAAACAACTGCAAAGATGGAATAAAAGCAGTACAGGGGGCCAGGCAATGATGGTCAGGGACAATCCACAATCAGCAGCTCCCTCACAGCTGCTGATGGCCAGAGTCAAAATGGTCCAGTCACTGCTCTCCCACCACAGTGACTTGTGGAAGGAGTCCAGAACAACCCCTTGCTCTCTCACTGAAAGGGGGTCGAATCCATCCATTGCCCTCTCACTGCAATGGAGAATAGCCAGGTCCCAGAAAGAGGAAGTTGGGTAAAAGTCTGGATAGATGGTATAAGCAAGCCAGGCACCCTCCATAGTAACGGGAGAAGTCCAAGTTGATGACATTAAAAGACGAAAAGATGACATAGAAAGACGAGGAAATGGTGGCCAGAGATGGAGCCTATGATAAACACAGGATGACCAGATCCAGAAGAAGAGTCCAAAAACAATCCAGCATTCATAAATCGGCCACGGCCATGGGTCCAGAGCCATGGCGCCATCTCTCCCTGGGGGGGGGTCTCTGCTGGAAGTTCAACCCACAACCCCATCCAGAGCAGCACCGACTCACCCGGCTCAGGCCGTGACCGCGAACGCCTCCATTTCAGGCTCTCCAGACCCACAGGCCTTCAACCCACTCCGGCAGACTTTCCCTCCCAGCACTCTCACTTCTGGGGAAGACGAGGGGCAGCTCATCGAGGATGGGCCAAAAGTCCAGAGCCCCTGTAGAAACGCTGCCCCCACCAACAGGCAACAGAGGGGGAAGGACCCACCAGGCCATCAATCCAAGCGTCGTCATCCTCAGGCCTCTCACCACTACCATAACGTTGTAGGCCTTCACTGCAGCAGCCGTTTCCCATGGCACCGGGCCACCAACGCCACGGCCGAATCCCAGAACGCCGTATCCGTAGCCGCCACAGCTGATCTTCCACACCACCAGGCCCGTCGTCAGCCCCAAGCAGCTGACGACCACCGCTGGCAGCCGCATCGGGTCCGTGGTCAGCGTCAGCACAGGCACCCAAACTTTCTCGGCTCCAAGGCTCCACGAGACAAGCAGCAGCATCGCTACGCCTCCCGCTACGCCTCCCGCCAAGCCGGAAATCCACCAGCCGCTGCGGAGGCCGCAGGGGGAAAAACCCACCGCCGCTGAGCCACTGGCCCAAACTCAGCCGGCACGGCTCCAACGGCATCTCACGACCCTCCAGGACAACTCCTGGGGAAACCAGCAAGAGCGGACAGCCTCTTTCGACAGCAACAGCCCAAAAAACCTCCAACGCCAGGAGAGCTCACTCAGCACCGAACCACCATCTTGGGCATGCGCAAACCAAATTTTATTATCCTGCAAGGAGAGAAAGAGAGGAGAAAAGTTGGAAATCAGTCATTCAACCAAATGTTTTATTTAGAGTATTGACACAACGCACCAAGTTAAACTGCAGAAAGTAGTAAGGTGTGTGATGCTGAATGAAATTGCCCATCACTCAATAGAAAGGGAAAAGGTACTGTTCATCATATTATGTCTGTAAAGCAGTTGCAGTACTAGGACTGAAGCAAAAGTGACAGCTGGAAGCATCTGTGTGTCTGTGTGTTTGTGTGTGTGTGTGTGCACGCACGTACATGTGGTTGTGTGTATAGAAATCAAGGAGACCCTAGGTTTTATGCACTGAGTCACTGATTACACTCTATATTATTATCATTTTCAGAATGTTGTGAGTCTGGGTTTAAAGTGACAACTGATTGTGACTGTTATCGTGAAATTCATTCATAGTTGAAGAAACATGATATTTGGGGAAGAACAGTTGGATATCTTAACATTTCAGCCAGGCCAATTTGGTTGCTTCATATATTGGATATTACTGCCAGCCCATGAGAGATACCTTTCAAATATGTGATTTTGAGCAAATTTGATTTTATTTATAGGTTTATTTATATTATATTTATTCTTATCTCTCTCTCTCTCTCCCTCCCTCCCTCCCTCCCTCTCTCTTTCTCTCTTTCTCTCTTAGGGCAAAGACATGGTGCTTGGTTAAATTGGTTAAATCCACCAAAGCATGGATTAAGATAATCTTTAAAAAACAAACAAACAAAGCAACTGATATTTTCCCCTAATGCTCTAATAACTCCCCTTTCCTAGTCAGGCACCTTCAAGCTTATCCTAGACACAATGGTAAGGAACAATGCATTTTATATTTCAGTTTGTCTAGAAAGCAGCAAATGGAACAAGGGGGACTTAAATGATCTCCCTTGACATCCGTTTCCCATCAAGTATCTCACTGACTGTTAAGGAAAAAGTAGAAAGGTACCTGGGTCACAAATACTAATAATATAAAATACCATGCAGTCAGATCTGAAGTGAAGTGTACTCTTTTCTTCATCTTTTCTCTCTCCATCTCACTAGTTTTATAGCCTTCCCTCTAAGTAGAGTTCATGGGCATATATCTTAAATGAAAAGGCAGTCAATAAAATACAAGTATAGATCTTCCACAGTTGATGGTGTTTGGAACTTTTATCCATGGACGTGCAGAGAAAAACCAGATAAGTGTCACTTTTTATGTGCCAGAAAATACAGCAAACTTTAATGTGTGACATTTGCATACAGTTCAAGATGGTGCCTACCTAACACTTTCCCTATGTCAGGAGGCTTCCTCAGATCAGTTTATAATATTTTTCTCCCTCAAAGGATGTTTCATTTTTTTCAACATTTCAGCCTCAATCTTCTTTCAAAAAAAAAGCCTTCAAGAAAATCTATTTCGTGAAAAAGAAAAACCTAATATCAAAAAGGTCAGAAAGAAGCAAAAAAGCAACATGGAGTCACAAATGTCTACTTGGTAATAACAATAAGCAACATGAGACCTAGAAAAGCTCAGTCTTATTACTCCAGTTTGGTGATATTTGTAGAAAAACAGCATATTCATTTAAGGAAGAAAACGTTCAATCATGTATGTTCTTTAGTGCTTTCCCTACTATTCCATATAAGATTAATGGTTTTGGAAAAAGCAACAATTATGGGTGTGCTAACGAACATGTGTAAGCCAATTTCAGATAGCAATACTAATTTAGGGGTCTGGACTGAATCTAAAGAGAATCATAAAATCAGCATCTTCTTCAGACACAGCACACACATACAAATACAAACACACACACACACACACACTTCTTGGTGAGGACACTGTTACTTCTGATACAGATAGGATTACTGTTCTCAAGAAATGTCGCCCAGCACAAAATACCTTCCAGGTGTACTTGTGTGTGTGTATTAGCACCCAAAACATTTGTCTACATATATAGCTTTGTATGACACCCAATCCTTACCCACTCCTCTCTTATTGGTTCCTCTATTTATCAGTTCTTGCCACGTTAAAAAATGTACTTGAAATTATTGCATGTTGTTGTATATTGATAGAATAATATTTTGATAACAAGGAAAGAAAATTAGGAAATTACATTTATTGTTGTGAGTTTTCCTTTAAAAGCAGCAAAGCTACAAATTGTAGACAAACATGTTTGACAGATTTGGAAGCAGCATTTTTCAGAAAGGAAGATTTCTGCCTGAAAAATAATGAGAGATGAAGTAGCAAAAATTCTTCCAGTTTTTACTGATCCTGGACAGTTGGTATACTGAATGTTTTGCTACATATAGTTGCATGCTGTGCGTGACTAATGAAAAATTAGCGATAGATGCATTAAAGGCATTACATATGGACCTCTTATGCAGTGGTGGGATTCAAATATTGTTGACACCGGTTTGGTGGGCATGGCTTGGTGGGCACGCTTTGCATGCATACACACTTTGCATGCACACATGCGCCAAATGTGCACTTTGCACAGGCACAGAGGCATTCTAACTCGCCTCCTGCAAGCCTGCATGATCCCGGTCGCTTCAGCAGCTGCCACGCAGCACTATTCCGTGCCGTGCAAAGCAGCTGCATTTCAAATTCAGCAGATAAAGGTGAGTATGAGAACCCGGGCAGGCGGGTGGGCCCAACAAGAGAGCGGCGGAGAAAACCGGTTCAGTCTCTGCTGCTTATCGCTCCTACTGGCTTGTCAGAACCAGGCAGAACCGGTTGCATACCACCACTGCTCTTATGTATAGATAAGCCAAATGGTATCCATCTGTAAGGGAAGGATTGGTTATTGCTTCCATTATTGTTCAGGACTTGGACATGCCTTGGACAAGGTTAATCCAGACTTCCTCTCTGTATGTTCAATGCCCTACTACTAAATCTGATTGTGTTCTCATACCGATTTTATAGTCAAATTTTTGTAGGCAGCTGAGTCCTTTTCCTAATTTTCAGACAGGAATTAATTCAAACTCAGCTCCTTAGACTTCACGCTGCTTCAAGAGGGTAGAGAGAGGCCATGGTATTTCCTAAATGCACTGGTTAAAACCCACAGTGATAGAAAATGAGTAATCTAGAGCATAACCTTTTCTTATTGGTGCCAAGATTTTAACTTCAGCTTCCTACTAGTTTAGCTAAATGCTGATCAGAAATATCAGGAATATCAAACTGAACAGCCTCGGCCACTGCCAGCAATTTATATATTAAATAAATAAATAGAAATTTTCCAGCTTTCTTGGTATGCTTTTCCAGTAGTGGTATCTTCAGTGGTATCTCTAGAGGGTCACTGACCAGCATTTTATATAAATTAAAATACAGAACCATTTTTCTAAACCGTCAATAGAATTGGATGGGTGTGCTTAAGAGGGCGCTGATTTTTCAAGCCAGTCTGGTCTATGTTTCTTCTTAAAATACATGGGAAAATCCCATTGTGGAGCAAATCCAGAGATGGGTGGGATGGGTAGGAGATCTTTTCACCCCATCAGCCACTTCCAGAGTGTTGAGCATCCCACTTGGGGCCCCAGTGGCAAAGATGATATTTTTTCATAATTTGAAAGTAAGGCACTTTCCTGATTTTAAGAAATGGGGTTGTGATTTTGATAATATGAATGGTATTTTGCTATACAATCTAAATTTAATTGTACGTTTAATGGTTGAAAATAATTTTATGTAGCCATTTATAGTTATTGTAAGCATTTTTTGTGACTTAGAGGGTTTTTCCCCACCTAAAATGTCATTGCAATTAATATACATTTAGAATAGCATGTAAAGGATCTGCAAGTTCAGTAGTAAAAATCAATGAACAGTATGAAAAAAAGAGAGATTAAAATTGAAATATAACGAAGACCCAACTAATGACAATAGGTATAACAATCATCCCTAGAAGTGAAAATGAAGAAGATGAAGTATTGGATAGTTTTTGCCTTTTGGGACAGTTCTTTCGCTATCAACAGTGAAAGAAGAAACAGTTAAGAATTATGCCACAGGTCGGGACTTGATAGAGCAGATATTTAGATTATAGGAGATGTCTTTGCTTCCCAATAGGAGAATAGTGGCATTCCTATGGCATTCCCTGTGACCGTCTATGGAAGCCAAAGTTGGATTTTGAGGAAGCAGAATAGAAAGAATATTAACATTTTTAACCTTGCAGACAACTTCTAAGAATACCAAGGCAACACAGAAAATGAACAAATGTATTGTCAAACAAATCAACCCAAAGATATCCTTTGAGGAACAAGTAGCCTAGCTCAAATTATGCTATTTTATCATGCAAAGACCCATCTTTCTGGATAAGGCCTAATGATATGAAAGGTGGAAAGAAAGACAAGAGAAGGATGACCAGCGACAAAGTGGATAGACTCAGTTACACTGGCAATGAGTGCACCATTCAAAGACCTGAAAAACTAGTTCATGGAAAATTTGGTATTTTTTCCTATATAGACCCACTGGAAGCAATATATGACTATCTCATCCTATTGGAGATTCATCAGATATACTGTATATAGGCTGAGTCACTTAGTGGCCTATGTAATTTAGTGGGTTTTTGTTTTCTTTATTATACAATCTCTAACCCTAATCCTATACAATCATAATGTAACGTAGACTCTTTTGCTTTGTATTCTGTTGTTTGAATTCATAATAATAATAAAAACAGAAAATAAACAGGAGGATTCAAAGTTATTCAAGTGGACCTCAGACGTGAAACAAGCTTAGGAACAATGCTGCCCTACCAGTTCAATGAAGCCAGAGAGCTGTATTGAATCTAATTTTTTTTTCCAAGCTGCAAATTGTCTTTCTACAAAGGGAAATGACAAGTCAATAAATAAAATCTTGTCACTGGCAGAATGTAAACAGATTCTTATGAACAAAGGAACTGTCGACAGCTACTTGTCCACACAAGTGTCATAGCTCTCTAGGTAGCTTTCTACATTGCAGTTGCCTGCAATATTGTACTAGCAGTGGTTTTCAGATAAAACTACACTTCACCATTCTGGCATTCACAAAGGCTGAAACGCAGCCAACATGCTTTCAAAGCTTCAACCCAATAAGTCAATCCCTGCTTCCCTGTTCTACCAACCATTCCTGAATTTTATTTCTACCAACAATAGGCCAGATTTTTATGAGCGGAGCCAATTCACATACATTCCATGGTCTGGCTGAATATTAAACAGCATGATTTCCACCCTCCTGAATATACAAACATTTTAAAGTGGAATTAAAAAAGAAAGAAAGAAAGAAAACCCTAAAAGGCTTTCTGGCAAGGTTTTTTGAAATCTGCATGTATTTCCTTCATAGCTTCTTTGCAGTCTTTGAAAACTCTAGGAAGAAATTTCAACAAATTGCAGCCAAAAAATAAGAATGGTCAGCGTGATTTGCTTTTCCTTCAGAAGGTCAAGTGAGGAACAGAGTAAGTGCCTATCTGGACAATAGGGGCCTATGGTTGCTGCTGGAGGGACCAATTGTAATATTGTGGTTGAATGTGCTAATCTGTTCTATGGATCAGAATATCCATCTATGTTAAGAGGGATTTGGAGTTGTTTATTTGAAGGAGAAAGTAGCAAAGGAAATTAGGAAGAAATTGCTCCGGAGATCAATGTTTATTGAATCAATGTATTGACTGAATACATTTATGGTGATGTGTGTGTGTGTGTGTGTGTGTGTGTGTGTGTATAATGGAACCAAGAATGTGAGTACTGGTTTAACAGTACTTAACAGGTGCCACTCACATAAAAAGAATCATTATAGGGCTGGAACAGACTTCAGAGATCTTCTAGTTTATCATCCCATCTCAAATATTGTCCCATCTATTCTTGAAACTCTCCAATGATGGAATACCCATAACAAAAGGAGGCAAGCTATTCTGTTGATTAATTATTCTCACTGTCAGAATATTTCTCCTTACTTCTAGACCCGATCTGTCTTTGACAAGCTTCCACGCATTACTTCTTCCCTGCTCTTGGATGCCGTAGAGAATAAGCCAATTTCCTCTTCTTTGTGACAGCCCCTCAAGCATTGGAAGACAGTTATCATGTCTTCCCTAATTCTTCTCTCCAATAGGTTAGACATACCTGGCTCCCTCAACCATTTGTCACATGATTTAGCCTCAAGACCATTTATCATCTTTGTTGCTCTTCTCTGCATACTTTCCAGGGTTTCCACATCTTTTTGTATCATAGTGACGAGAACTGGATTCAGTATTCCAAATGTGGTCTCACCAAAATGATGTAAACAGTTATACCATTGTCTTGATGCTATCCCACTATTGATGCCACCTAGGACTGTATCCATTGTACCATTTATTTCAAATATACATACATACATACATACATACATACATACATACATACATACAACAATTCTTTTCAGAAAAGAAAAAAATGCCATTAAGTTTATTTGTAATTAGAGGTATAGAATAACCACATCATTAATAGGCATTCACCCATATGTCTGAATGCCTCTATCTTAACTATTGGGACAGTATCATCTACATAGTCGCTTATATTGGTTAGAAGCCAATTTACAGAAAAATGCAGATACAGTTGAGATTCCCTTGTGTACAAAATCTGACTTACTTACTTACTTATTTACATAGGATTAAATGCATAATGGCTGCTTACTCCAAAACACTTAGATTACAGAGTACAACATGGTGCAAGGCTTTATTTGATTTTTGACAAAATACAGTACAATTTTCTAGGAAGGCCAATTTTTACACAAGGGTTTTTAAAGTTAGGTAATGGGTCCTAAAAACATAAAACTACTAATGTTCACCTGTGGCAGCAGCTATGATTTGTAGATGTTTCATAAAAAACTTTCAATGGTTCCCTACATCCATTAGGAATCTGTAAGTGCATTGCAGTGGGTGTTTTTGACTTTAAAGCAACTTCATTTATATTAATGGATTTCTCCAAAAGTGAAAGCAGAAAAAAAATGAAAAGGTGGACTATTTGTCACTGGATTCCATTGATATTACTCTTCTTTCTTTTCTGTATCCCTTTCTCTCCATGCCATCCTGGCATTTTATGGAGAAAAAGAAACATTTTACAAATATTTTTGTAGACAGAGTGTATCTTTTTACAGCACTCTCAGTCATATCGTAGATCATATTGTAGAGGTTCTCTTTACACCTTCAGCCTGAAGAAGCCTCCTCTGAAATTTATTATTTTTTTGTTATTCAGGATTCGTCCATACTCCGTCCCCATGTGGCATTATGCAGCTGGCATCAAATTGCTTCAAAACATGTTCCAGGGTGATACTAAAGCTATGGGGGTGCATTACAAGTCTTTGACAGGAAAGATTTTGTCATAGGTAATCATTTGCATTCTTGGGACAGTCTTTTATCAGGGAGGAACTTTGGAATTAAATGGGGATAAGTGAGCAGCCATGGGGAATCCTGATGGAACAACCTTGCCTGCCATAATAACTGGAATACTCTGCTAATTGGGATAGTCTGCTATTTATCTCTAACAGTAATAAAGTATGTCCTCCTGGCCCCCATGCCATCTGGAAGGGAAACGTGTGTATCAGCAAAATGAGCATCTGCAAGTAAACAGGGGAAATGTTGTATGTGCCATGACATGATCAACAGATGTCAGACCAGGATTGTGAAGACTAGAGCTTCCCCATCATTTCCTTTTCTTGTCAACACCCTGGTGAGGGTGGGGAAAAAACAAATGAAATCTTTCAATCTAACAACTGATGTTTGGCTTGATTCTGTTTGCCTCTCCTTCTTTGTGTCTCTTTGGCAGCCACGCAGGTGGTGATGGGAGTTTCCCGATACTCCCATGTTACACCCCTCCTGCGCGACCTGCATCGGTTGCCGGTTGCCCTCCGGGTGAGGTTCAAGGTTTTAGTATTAACATTCAAAGTCCTACAAGGCATGGGTCCGGGATATTTATGGGAGTGTCTCCTGCCGATATCGAGTGCCAACCACCCTGTACAAGCACACAGACAGGGGCTTCTCGGGGTGCCATTGGTGGGCCAATGCCGGTTGGCGGTGCCCCAGGGATGGGCCTACTCTGTGGCTGTTCCCACCCTATGGAATCAACTACCCCTGGGGCTCCGTCTGGCCCCTGACCTTCGCACCTTCCGTCATGACCTGAAAACTTGGTTATTTGAACAGGCCGGGCTAGGATGACCTTCTGTTTTTTTTTTTTTTAAAATTTTATAATGTATACTGGGGTTTTAGCAAAATTGGGCTTGTTTTTGTTTAATATTCTTTTAAGTAATTTATTGTTCTTGGTTGGTTTTAGTTGTGAGCCACCCTGAGTCTTCGGAGATGGGGTGGCATACAAGTCCAAGTAATAAATAAATTAATTAATTAATTAATTAATAAATTAATTAATTCTGCTTTGACCTTGTGCTACTTTCTTTTGAAACCATGACTGCAGTTGAATATGTCTGATACTTGGAAGGGAGGTGTTGTGGTAAGTGAGCTTTTTCCATATTCCCCACTTTAATTGGTATGTAATGCATTAAAAATACTGCTTATGTGAGTAACATCAGGGGATTTAAGCTGCCTCTAGGAATGTCTTTAGCTTAGAGTTAGGTAAGACTTTTTCTTGGTTCACCATGATAGAAATTCTAATTAAACCCACAATTGTTATGATCAAAAGGAGGAACTGTGTTCTGATTTGTGCGTGTGTGTGTGTGTGTGTGTGTGCATGCGCACACATCAAAACAGGCAAGATGGCAGTTGTGGCAGCACAATCTATATCCATCCTTCTTTTATGACTGTCAACACCACAAGGCAAAAGAAAGAGTAAGGACTTTGATGACACAGTGGTAGCCACCAACTTCCCTGTTTCTGCATCGGCACGCAGAGCAATGTGGACATTGCTAAATAGAAGTCCACAAATTCAAATAGGAGAAACAAGTGATAGGCTCCACACCTGATGGCCGCCATTATGCTCTGTATGTTTGAATATCCAGAATATCTTTTATTCTGGATTTGAAACAATTTATTCAGAAATGCAGGTAATAAAACCAGATCAGAACAGTTTCCCAAATCTTTGATAAAGCAGCTGCTTTTGGTTTTTGATGGCATATCTTTAGGACATTCCTTTGATGTTGTCTACAGTGGTGACAATTGACAATATTCCTGCCATTTGGTGTCCCTTCTCTACTTCTTGTACCTTTGCTTGCAGTTGTTGCAATGCATGCTGAAGGTGTCAAGATAATTATAGAGCCAACCAGCCTGGATTTACTCATTCTGGTTTGTCAAAAAAGAGGAAACACCAAAGCTTGGTGGTTGTAAAGAAAAGAAAGGGAGTTATGGGGAAGGTATATAAATAGTGATGTGTTATAGTGGAATGAATTTTAAGGAGATGCAATATCAGTAACAAAACCATGAGATCCTAACTGATGTCAGATAAGCATCTCTCACAGCCTTGGAAGTAGTGGTGAAACACACCCATTTTGTGAGCAGCTTCACTGGACACATCTACATCTCACCTACAAGTGTTTGTTATGCAGATTTCTGATAGTCTATTATCCAGCCTCTTATACCATCACAGTCACTTGAAGCCCCCATATAACAAGCAACAATGTGGAGAGTCAGACCTGGACTGTACACTGACCATTTAGATCACTGTTATGATAGTGTTGTTGGAACAATTGGTCTTTCAGTCATCAACAATGTTGAGATGGCTCCACACAACCAATAGTACACATTCAAATAATCCCTGTGACTCTCCTCCTATGCATGTTGGAGATCCAATTCCAGTGGCAGTGACTCCCTGCATTTCATGACCTATTAACCACAGGGGATCAGCAGTGTGTAGATCAGGGGTGTCCAGCTTTGGCAACTTTAAGACTTGGGGAATTCATCTCTCAAATTCCACAGTTGAATTGAAGTCCACAAGTCTTAAAGTTGGCAAGGTTGAAAGCCCTTGATTTATATAAAGAAGTAAGATACGCTGGGTCAAGATATCCCATCCCATATTGTATATCACTGTCCCTGATGTTCATCTAAGAGATTGCTTAGATGAGACCACTTCTTTCTTCACACGGACACATGTTCTTGGACTTTCCTGCTGACAGGATGTCAATTACTCATGCCTGTAATGTATTTTCTGGAAATAAATCTGCTTTTCTGTGATGTTTATTAAGCATATATCAAAGTCATTACTCAGATTATACTGCCTGTCCCAGGAATGTTTGCACCAAGAGAAAGAAGCTTCAGCTTCTAACAATTCATGCCTTAAAAATGACCTGCTTTAAAACTCCCATCTCACTGCCATGTTGCACACTTTTCTAATTCAAATTACATGTTATGGCTTGAGATGGGCGCATGACAGTGGGGATAAGCAATTAATTTTGAGTGGCTTGATGGCTAGTTGTAAGTGAGAACTTCTAAACCAGAGTAGTTAGTTTGCTGGCTTTCTAAAGTATCTTAAGGACTCTCCAAGCAGAATGACTGTCTCTCCAATGAGCCCAGTATGATGGGATTTGGGGGAGAGGAAGTCAGAGGTTCTATTTTTATTTCTACTTTTTAAGATCAGTCTTGGCTGGAAGCTTGCAAAAAAGAAAGATTTGAAGAAAACAGATTTCACACCACTAGGCCTAAGAACTTAGGACCAATACCTAAAAATTGCAGAGAAAACTAGGCTCAGTATGGTAAAGTTGACAGGGAATATTTACTTAGCCACATGAGGAATTATTTCTTTCTTTAAATGAAGATTGTGAATAGTTTATATCTCCCCAGGTTTTGTCTGTCATTCTCTGCTCAGATTGTTTGCAGACTAAGTGTTCATTTTGGCATGCAGATCTCAGTGTCAGGTTCATATATTGCAATTAAATTATTATGTGAAATTTAGTTGCTTTTACTAAAATTAAATCTCCCTCCCTCCCTCCCTCCTTCCTTCCTTCCTTGTAAGATAGCACCATAGAACTTATATTAGTTAAAGACTACCCTACTACTATTACCAAACCACTTGGATCTGGCCACCCTGATAAAAAGGATTTCTCCTTTTTAAGGCACGGGGCAACTGTTTAAAATGTTTAAAAGCTTATATCTGGGAACGGGAGATTGCCTGTCCTGTCTCATCCAGATTCCAGGTAAAGGGAGCATCTCCCTGATCCAGAAGTAGAAGAAGTGTAAAGGAGACTGGAAGACATGTGAATATTGATGATAGACAGGCCCAAGTGTCCTACCTGCTACCGTAATATTTTTTCACTTCACTTTTCACAGCCAGTGGTGACCATCAAAGGTCTACATTATCATTACCTTCCACACATATTCTTGTTTGTGTCTGTTCTGCCCAGTAACATTACACTCTTTGTTCCTTTGCTTTCCACTTAGCTACTGCACTGGCAAACCATCCTTCAGTGCTTTCTTTTACCTCGAGCCCTGCACTAATGAGGACCCAACAAAAGAAGCTTGGAGAGAAATGAAGCTTTGATGGAAGGCATGCTTCAGGTTGCAAAGAAGGAGTATATGAGGTGTGTAAGAGAGAACAATAGATCCATTCAGGAATAGGAGCAAACAACGCATGACAGTGATGGCAAAGTTGCACTAAGTATGGTTTCTAGTAAGAAAATGAGACAGCAGGAGAAGAAAAAGCATTGTTCGGAAATGTTATGAGAGCAACAGTGATGTTCTTCAGTCTGCAATTGAGACTCTTAATGTAAAAGCTGAGTCCCAGTTGGTAGAAATATAACATCAGCAGAAATGTAGGCTAAGGAAGAGGCAATGAGAGGTGTTGGTTTCTAATAGCCAGTTGCCAAATACAACTGGCCATATGGGCAGACAGAGCACTCATATTGTGTCCTATTCCATGCACTGGTCAGCTATTTTTCTGAAACTCCTATTTCAGGTTAACATGGTGCTGTGTACAACTTTTCTCATGCTCCTTTCTTTTGTGCTGCATTTCACATAAAACTGATTTCATCAGCAAATGAGGACGACTTCACTCGTAAGGTATTAGAAATACACCCATGTTGTCCTTGGGCCTTGACTGCATGCAAGTGGCTGTCTTACATGTACAGAAGAAGATTCCCAGCAAAATAGAAGCCATTTCTCTAAAAAGAAAGGAAGGAAGAAAGGAAGGAAGGAAGGAAGGAAGGAAGGAAGGAAGGAAGGAAGAAAGAACAAACAAGCTTTGCACAGGTTGATGCCATAATTTTGTTCTTAGCAGCACATCCAAAAATCAGGGT
Source organism: Naja naja (assembly GCA_009733165.1). Lineage (NCBI taxonomy): Eukaryota > Metazoa > Chordata > Lepidosauria > Squamata > Elapidae > Naja > Naja naja. The sequence continues at coordinate 78,792,695 of CM019150.1, forward strand.
AATCAGTCGATACTTTTAAAGATGTTTAGGATACAATCATTGTTTTAATGCCATGCTAGTGATGTCTCTGCAGGCCTCTTTTATCCTAGGGCAGACATATGATTGCTCTGCTCATTAGCACACTTCATTTTCTATCCTCTCATTTGTATAATTGATTTATATTATTACTGCAGCTGACATATTGGCCTGACCCATTTTAAATGGCAGAGCCATAAAAACATGATAGCTTGCCTTAATAAGAGAAAACAAGACAACAAAACAAATTTAAATCAACTAGCTGGAAAATAGTAGTGTCTGAATGCATCTTCTGGAGAAAAATGTAACCTTGAAGAAAATCAAAACCTTGAAGATGTAATGGGCAACTAAAGAGTCAAACATTTAAAAGCTCACATTTTCAATCACAATGCTGTCATCCACTCATATACACAGAGAGATGAATAATCTTTTTTTCTTGCAGCCAATCCATGCTGTTCTAAACCCTTTGGCTCCACTCTTCCTCGTATCTTCTCAGCATCTGAACTATCTATAAATCCTCTGCCTTGACTGGAACACATTCTATAGGTCTCCTGTGCTTAATACATATTCTGGCTTCGATGCGCTAAGTCTGTGCCACTCAGCAACTCTCTTGGAACAGAGGCTGCTCTGCATAACTGGCTTAATGAAATTGCCATCCTCGCGTACTGCTCTCCATGCCAAACGTTGTGCATGATCCTATTTGAAATGGCAGTTCTGATTTGCTTGCCTATCATCGTTTCAGAATTTGTTTGGCATTCAGTGGGATGTTTCTAACCTGCCTCTCAAGGGGACTGGACCCTGAGCTGTGATTCTTCTGAAAGACAGCCTATGGCCCCTATAAATCCCACTTCTATAAAGCACCTCTCTTGGGATAAGGTGACTGTTTATCCATTAGGTGCTTACAGCTTACACAAGCAATCTAGCTCTCTGTCCTCAACTAGAACTGGATAATGTCCGGGGTTTCTGAGCAAAAGACAAGAAGTGAAGCACTGTGTGTTTCCAATATTTCACAAATCAAATGGGGATGTTGATGCTTTTGTGTTTTTAGTATCTATCTTGACACCAAAGACCATCCTCCTAACACCATCTTTGAATGTAAAGATTTTTGTAAGCTTTGTATTGTTTCTTTTTTATCAGAGTTAAGATAATGATATCCTATGCAGCAATGATAGGATCTAAGAAGGATGCCATTGGGAAGTACGTAGATTGGAAAACAGTAATGCTCAGTTAGAAAGGGAAGAGAAATTTCAGAGCCTGAATTTTTAAAAAAGCTGAAAAAAATTGGACACTTACCTGGAAAGGAATGAGGCGACTCTATGTAAATAGTAAAGCCAAGTCTCACAAGTGGAGACAGGGATATTTCTTCATGAAGCAGCATTGAGAGGGGGTTTCATTCCATCCTCCTTTGAAGCAAAACTTCTCAACAGAGCTGTAATTGTATGTTACCCACATTTTAAGTAGAGGTGATATGGTAGCCAAGTAACAGCAGTTTAGAAATCCCCTGCTGAATCAGACCGTCATCCTATCAAGGAACAGCATTCTATGTCCCACAGTTGCCAAACAGACACATTCAGAAATTTGGGAACAGTACTTCCACTATTTCTCCCCCCAGCAGTTGGTACTACATTCAGGATTTGCTGCCTCTGCTTTCAGAGGTAGTAAACCACAAACAAGGCTAGTAGCTACTGATAGCCTGGTCCTTTATGAACTTGTCTGATAACCTTTCCAAATTGAAATAATGTGATATAACTAACTTAAATCTAAATTGGTAGTTATCACTACCTCTGATAAGAACTTGCATCACACTAAAGATGTCCTACCTTGGCTCAGTCCTAAATTAGTTTTAGTGAATGATTGTGTTTTAACATTAGGGGAGAGTGAGACAAAAATCCATAATTTTATATGCCTTAGCATTTTCCTCTTACCAAAGGGGTATTCAGCAGGTTCTGACCAGTTCTGGAGAACCAGTAGCGGAAATTTTGAGTAGTTTGGAGAACTGGCAAATACAACCTGTGACTGGAGATTTTACAGTATCCTTCCCCTGCCACACCCACCAAGCCACACCCACAGAACCGGTGGTAAAAAAAATTGAATCCCACCACTGCCTCTTACCCATTTTCATTTCAAAAATGCTAAAAATCTAAAACTAAAGTTTGCCCTCAATACATTGCTGTTCAGATCTCATAATTATTTGATTAAACTTTGTGGGTTTTTTTGTGAGGATACTTGTTCTGACCATTTTCTCATTCTGTATTATCTTTAGAAACAGATAATAGATAATCAGAGTTGGAAGGGACTTTGTAGGTCATCTAGTCCAACCCCCAACCCAAGCAGAAGACCCTACACCATTTCTGACAAATGGCAGTCCAATCTCTTCTTGACAGTCTCAAGTGATGATGTTTCCATAACTTCCAAGGGCAAACTGTTCCATTGGCTGATTGTTCTCACTGTTCTCATTGTTGATTGTTCTCACTTTTCTCATCTGTGTTGGTTATGGTGACCAGAATTCTATTCAGATGCCTGGGGGCTATTAAGATCTGAAAAAAATTAAAGCAGGTTTAAGCTCAACCTTAGGAAAACCATATGGTTGTGAGGTCAAGGACCTTTCTTTCCTGAAGGTTTCAATGCACTCCTCCAAACCAAAGCGATATATCTCTCTATATTGGAGTCCTCCACGGCAGACGGTTCTTGCTTCAGGAGCAAGCAACAACCATGATCAGGAGGTCCTTGCATACCTTCATCTCACATACTGATTGAACCTTTTCTAGATAGTTGCTCATGCCTCAGTCACCTGTTGCTTGTGTTTTAGCACTGTGATCAACATTGGACTGCCCTCGAAAATTAATTGGAAGTATATCTGATCCAGAATATAATATTGAAGGTAGTTATAGACATGCATGGATATAGTCGTACTTTGGTTTCATGAAGTAAAATGGCTACAATTGACTTCTGAGAGCAATTCAAGATGCAGTTGTCATCAGTTAAGACCTTCATGGTTCTGGATTCCATATGTTATGGAACTGTCTTTCTCCACTAGTTTCTATCCACGAGTAAGGTTGGTATGCTCCCAGCCCAAAAAAACTGTATTTTTTTGTGGGACCCCAAGGTTGTTGGTGCTCCTGTTTTCTCTAACACAGTTTGATCTCATTCTTCCTGACTTTCAAGAAAGCATTATAACTTGGTGGTTTGTGAACTTGCCTGGAACATTATTGTTAAGTTTGCATGAAGAGTCAGACGCGAAGAGCTTCAGTGAAGAGTTTGTTAAGTGACTACAGCTCGAATGGACCCGACTTGGCTGGGCTACAGTTGCTTCTTATAGCCAGCAGCCGTAGTTGCCAGCCAATGGGAGTGCAGGGTTTTTCCCACACTATTTAAACCAATCCCATTTGACATTTTACAAGAACAGTTCAAAATAAACCAATAACATTTAAACCTACATACATAACAATTATCATAGCAGTAATCCTGTACTGTTTGTTATGATTTTTTTTTGTATGCTGCTTTGAATAGTTATCTAAATGCTTGGAGAGAGTAGAAAACTGTAATAAGGGTTGGAGATTATCACTGTGGGGCACCACAGAGGCTGTTCCCCCTCCCCCCAAAAAGCTAGCCTGATATTCTTCAATGCAGTTGTGGAATTTACCATATCATTTTTGAAGTAAGAAATAATGGGGCAGACCAGTTTGCTTTTTGAATGGAAAGTGAGTAGGAGTTACTATGTGTTGATCCATGTTTCACAGACAAATATGATGTCAAATTTAGCCATATTTAGTAAGAGGAGAAATTCAGGTATTTTATTTACAAGGCTTCTTGCATTGAGTAGCTTGCATTTAAGGCCAGTTGTAGTTGGAATTGAAGTAGTTAGGGGCATGCGTGCCTAGTTTTGAATGATGGTATATGTCTTTCACCTCAGAGAGCCAAAGGTCTTTGTTAATTCATGTCTTGGTTACAGAATATGGTTGGAGGCCTACCACAAAAAGGATCTTTTCTGTAGTTTGGCACCAACAGTGAAATTCTTCCCTTGCAAAAGCTGATTTTATGTTATACCATTGTCGACTGTGCATCTGTCCCAAAATGGAATGCTTACCATAGAGCTATTAGACAGAAGTATTGAAAAATTATTATTATTCAGTGCAAGGGTTGGCGGTTAGAACCTCTTGAGATCCCAGTGCACTTTCAGAGAATACATCTGCCCTGCCCATGTCAAATGAGAATTCACATTTTACCTAGTAAATGGATACTACCCTTCCAGATTAGACATTGAATAAACCAGTACAGAGCTTCTATACCATGAATAAAACAAAAGTAATTCGCATTTTCAGCTGAATCAGATGAGATACTGAATGATGCAGATGTAGGTGCCTTTCAGCACAATAGGAGAACAATAGGAATATTCTGGTTCACACATTATACCAGGCACATAATGGTATATACAAAGACATTATTTTATTTTTCTGTTTCGGTCATGGTGGAAATGCAAGCCCCCCCCACCCCTTTAGGAGAAATATATATATATAGGCATAAATGCAATAACCCTCAAAGCTGCCTTTTTGCATTCAAACAACATTACACATCATTAGCTTTTTCTTGCTTTTTTTTCAGCGGTGTTTCCAAAATGAAAAACGAAACATTGCAGTGCATATACATATTGTATGACGTCTTTAGTATTCCAGAGTGAGTTAGCAACAAACAACTAGTATGCCATATGCCCTTTAAAACTGAAAGGCCACCTGCCAACTCATTCCCACTTTCCTCTTTTTGGGTTATCAGATGCATATAAATTAGTGTATTCCTGGGATAAGCCAGAAATACTCATGCTAGCTGCTCTCTCTCTCTCTCTCTCTCTCTCTCTCTCTCCTTCACACACACACACACAGAGACAGAGGGAGAGAGATCATTTCTAAAGAGTCTCAACGTAACTCCTATATTTTGATATGCTTATTCAAATTTAAAAGGTCAGTTTTAGATTTGAATGAGAATATCTGTAATTTTGCATAAAAATAAATCTTTTGTGTGCGTGCACCACTGTCTGATATGTGCAAAGAATTCACCAATATGTGGATAGTTGTGCTCAAAGGACTATTCTATTTTACCATCTAGTTATTCCAATAGCTAATTGCTGGAATTTAAGCTGCAAAAAGCTGCAAAATTATCCAAGGAAGATAAAAAAATCTTTGAAAGGTGCTCATGTGTAAATGTGAAACATTTCAGCAGAGAGTAACTGCTATCTAATTAAGTCTTCTATTTCTTTCTCAAACAATCTGGATGGTGTTTTATTCTATTCAACCTCCTAATCATTTACATATGAACACAGCTTGTTTTTGTTCAGTAATGTGGACAGTTGAATTGGGCAAAGGTTTGAAGGAGCGGTTAACTACACACTTATGTCAAGATGTAGAATTTAATCAATTGACAGTAGGGAAAATATAAGAAATATTATGCATTTTTTCTTTTTCTCTTTTTCAAGGAATATAATTTCTTCATGTAGGGGTCTGTTATTGTTTGTGTTAATGTTATTGTTTGTGCTAACAAAAACTTTAAAAAAGAGAAAATATAGTTTCCCATTTCTCAAGCTCTTTCTTTCTTTCCTTCCTTCCTTTGTTCCTTCATTCCTTCCCTCCTTTTTTAAAATTACTTGAAATTGGACCCATGTTGTTGCAATTTTGGCCTTAGGAAAATTCCAGAGATATCAGGATTTTTCCCTGATCCAGACACCAGAATATCAACATGGAAATACCCTTTTCAAATGGAATGGCTATTCCTTTGGAAAGTTCCATATGGCACATGTTTGTATTATCTCTGTTGTCCCAAAAGAATGTTTAAGCCATTATGCTTAAACACATCATATTTATAGTCTCTTTATAGCAGTGGAGATGATGGATACTGTATTCAATTAAAAATACTGCTTTCAATACTAAAATACCAAAGCTCTCCATACATCAAAGATGGCATAATATATCAGTTTTTTTTCTTTCCTTCATCTTTTCAGCAGTTGCTTTGTCAATATTCCCATCTAGAAGTACAGAGCTACAAATTTAGTGCAGCATTCTTACCTACCTTTCATCAGTATATCAACATGATGAGTATTATTCTGTAATTCTGCAGTGCATTTCATTCAGTATTTCAGACTGTTTGACAAACATTAATAAATCAATAATGAAGTTCAAAGCCTTTTCCTTAATATAAATACTGGTGAAATTTTTCTAGTTTTTCAGAGATGACAATTACGTTGACAATCTAAGACCAAGTAAATTTCAGTAGGGGAATGCTGATTGGTTAAATCCTATCAAGTCTACAACAAATCCCATCTTTTTCTAAGGTTAACTGATGTTGCCAGGGCTAGAATTTGTATTATCCAAGCCTTTAAAGAAGTTGAAGAATCCAAGGTGCAAAGTCATATTTTATCTGAAAACAGATTTTTCAGAATGTTATAGTCAAGATCTTGGAAACCGCCCAGAGTTTGACGTAAGATGTGAATAAAATCTTTTCTCTTTGCAGATCTAATAACCAAAGGAAACATCTAGATGCCCAGGCTCACAAATCTATCTTAGATGGGGAGGCAATAGATTCATTGACTTGGAATAGAATAATAACTTTATTGTCACTTTGAATGTACATTAATTGGCATACATTAAATGAAATTTCATTGCATACAGCTCTCAAAGGGTTACCACCTCCAATATACACTACATTAACATGTCAAAATAAATAAATACAAAATTATGTATATACCCACAAATAATATGTGACACAGAGAAACAACAAGTCTAGTTCAGATGTATACATGTACATGATGAGAAAAACAAATCTTGCAAGTTTACCAGACAGATGATATAGGATATAAACCTGTTACAGAATCTGGTAGTCCTACTAGAAATACTTCAAAACCTCCTCCCAGGGGGGAGCAACAGAAACAGACCATAAAGTGTGGGGTCTCTAACAATGCTTTGAGCTCTAAGCACATAGTGCATATAAGCAGTATCCTGAATAACAGGAAGCAAGCTTCTTATAATCTTCTCTGCTGTCCTTACCACTCTCTGTATGAACTTTCTATCTGAGGCACTGTGCCACCAAACTAAACAGTGATGCAGCTTGTTAAAACGCTCTCAATTGTGCTTCTGTAAAAAGTGGCCAGGATAGAAGAAGAAAGATGTGATCTCTTCACCTGACGCAGGAAATGCAGAGCTGGTTTGCACGCTTCACTAAGGATGACATGTGGAAAGACCAGTTCAGATTACCTGTTATCTGCAACCCCAGGATACTTAATGCTATGGACCACCTCCACACCTGCAGCTTTGACACAAAGTAGCATATGACTATGCCGGCTCTTTCTAAAATCTACAGTGACCTCCTTGATTTATTAACATTTTGAATCAGGTTACTTTTATTGCACCAGTCCACCAGAGCCTTCACCTCTTCCCTACAAGCATCTTCATTGTCGTCCTGGATAAGACCCACCACTGCTGTGTAATCCTCATACTTCACAATATGATTCATAGCAGATTATGGCACAGCAGTCATGGGTCATCAAGGTGAACAATAACAGACTCAAGACACAGTCCTTGGGGAACCCATACTCCATTTTTTTTGCCTCCTGGGCCTCAGGGAAGCCTCCTGGGTGAAGCAATAAGACAGCGAGGGGGATTCTGGCACAACTGATTATAGGAGCAGCTGATCATCAGGAGGGAAAAGTACCAGTTCAATAACCGTGTTATGTATGTAGGTTTGAATGTTATTGGTTTATTTGAACTGTTCTTGTAAAATGTCAAATGGTATTGGTTTAAATAGTGTGGGAAGAAACCCTGCACTCCCATTGGCTGGCAGCTACGGCTGCAGGCTATAAGAAGCAGAGCCAAGCCAGGACGGGTCCATTTGAGCTGTAGTCACTAATAAACTCTTTGCTGGAACTCCTCGCCTGACTCTTCATGCAAACTTAACACTGGCAGGATGGGATTTTGAAGAGAAGACAACGCACGAACAAGCAACTGAGCAGATGGCTGCGCTGAACACCCCCAGCACCGCTCGATCCGGCGACGAAGACTGGGAATCGTGATGCGATCGTTCCACATGTTTCTGGAAGGGAACGATTCGCATCCCCGAGAGATGAAGAGGGCGGTCTTTCTCACGCGACTCGGTCCGCAGTCTTCAAAATGGCTAAGGGTTGGCGGGAGCAGCAGAGTTGAAGGTAATGGAATGGCCGATTAGAGAAACTTTAAGAGCCCATTACGCCTCACAAGTATCGCCTCATTAAGAGACACCGAATTTTACCCGGGATCAAGGGGATAGCGAGAATGTTAATGACTTTGTGGCAAGTTTAAGGGACATTGGGGGTGCTTGTGACTTTACCAACTTAGAAGAGGCCATGCGGATCGGTTTGTTTTAGGCCTAAAAGATAAGGTCTTACAAAGCAAACTTTTAATGAAACCTAAGATCACGCTTAAAGAGGCCATTGAAGAAGCTGTTCAGCGAAGCCACCAAGTCCTCAGCTGTGGCCATGAAAAAGATTAACAAGGCCTCAAGCCAGGCCTCAAGCCATTCTGATGGGGAAAATCCACAACAGCTCATTGCGAACAAATAGACTCTGATTCTGATGGCAGTGAGGCAGAGGAGGATTTTAAACTCAGAATGAAGAAAAGAAAAGACTCTGGGAAAAACAGGCAAGGATTCTATTGCAGAGGCTGTGGGGCCACCCTCGACTGAATGCAAGTTCTTTGACTCCATTTGCCTACGCTAGAGAAACGGGTCACATAGCCAGAGTCTGCAAATCATCCAGAACTCCACCAGTTAGGAAGAAATTTCCTGATAGAGACTTTAAGCCCAACAATTTTTGAAAAAATGGGGCAATTTAGAAGCAAATGGCAAGAATGAAACTCACCAAACAATCACTATTGGTCATTCTTCACACCTTAAAAAGCAGAAAAGTACATGTGAAGGTGTTTATTGAAGGAAGGCCTTGCCAAATGGAAGTGGACTCAGGCTCTTATTTATCTATGGTGTCATGGGACACTATCCACAGACTCTTTTCCCAAAATTCAGAAAAAGCATTTCCAGAAGCAAGCACTGACTCTCAAAGACTACCAAGGAACAAGATTCCAGTAGTTGGAGCGAGAGATTTCAACGCAGTGCAGTTTAAAGGCCACACCAAACGCTTTGCCCCTGACCATCGTGGACAAGGATCGCCCAAGTTTGCTGGGACTTGAGTGGTTCAAGCCACTTGGCATCGAGGTGACTGGCATCCATCACGTGAGCAGTTCTGACTGGGAAGAGTCCTGAAGTCTGAGTTTCCAGAGGTCTTCAGCGAAGGACTGGCAAGTATATGGGGACCCCTATTGCTTTCAGCTAGACCCCAAGGTGCCCCAATTTGTTTAAAGCCCAGGAGGGTCCCATTTGCTTTAAAGGAAAAATTGATGCACAATTAGATAAGCTCATTGCTCAAGGGGTTTTAGAGCCTACTGACCACTCCAGATGGGAAACACCCATAGTCACACCAGTCAAGGCTGATGGGTCAGTGAGAATCTGTGGTGACTACAAGGGGACACTTAACCATGCGCTGCAGAGATCCTGTACCAGTTGTGCATCATCTGCTCCATTCCCTTGGCAGGGGTACAGTATTTGCTAAACTGGACTTAGCTCAGGCATATCAACAATTAACAGTTGATGATGCCACTGCAGAGGCACAAACAATTGTGACTCATAGAGGTGCTTCAAAAAAAAGACTACAATTTGGAGTAAGCTGGCACCTGGCATTTTTCAAAGCCTTATGGAAAGAATGTTGCAAGGACTGCCAGGGTAGTGCCTTATTTTGATGATGTATTAATCTCTGCTGAAAATGACACTCAGCTTCAAGAAAGACTCAGAGAAGTCCTTACCAGATTCAGAAAAGCGGGTTTAAAAGTCAAGGAAGACAAATGTACACTCAAAACAGACAGAGTTGAGTTCCTGGGGTATATGATTGACAAGCATGGCATCCATCCTACTGATGCCAAGGTTAAAGCAATCAAGGAAGCCCCTAAACCTCGATGCAAGGCAGATTTGCAAGCCTTCCTTGGACTTATTAACTTTTACCACATGTTTCTACCTCACAAAGCATCTATTGCTGAGCCCTTACATCGCCTGCTTGATAAGAAAGCTGTTTGGATCTGGGGCGGAAGGAACAGTCAGCATTTAACAGTATTAAGAGACTAATCATGCCTGATGCTGTGTTGATACAATTCTCTGAGAATTTGCCTGTTGTTCTGACTTGTGATGCATCCCCTTTGGAGTGGGGGGTTGAGTCACAGGCTTCCCATGGAAGGAAGCCCCAATTGCATTTTACTCGCACTTTGTCCAAAGCAGAGGAATTATAGCCAATTGGACAAGGAGGCTTTAGCAGTTGTTGCAGCTGTTAAGAAATTTCATGAATATCTGTATGGCAGGTCATTCACCATTGTTACAGATCACAAACCTTTATTAGGCATTGTGGCAGGAGACAAACCTACACCTAATATCCTGTCACCAAGAATGCTGAGGTGGACTGAATTTCTTGCAGCCTATTCATACAAACTGATTCACAGGCCTGGCAAGGACATTGGACATGCTGATGCACTGAGTCGCTGCCCACTACCTTGCCACAAGGAGGACTTTGAACTTGAAACTCACACCTTTTCCTGGAGACCGTGGCTAAGCTTCCAGTCCATGCTGCTGAGATTGCCAGAGAAACTACCAAAGATGCTGTATTAGCACCTGTTATGGGCTGGATTAAGAAAGGTTGGCCTCTTCAAGATCTACCTCACCTTGCCCAACCTTTTAAGTCCAGGCAAACTGAATTATCTGTATTAAGAGGATGTATTTTGTGGGGTAACAGGGTGGTTATTCCTGCAAACTGCAAAGGGAGGTTTTGGAAATGTTACATGAGGGTCATCCTGGGATTGTAAGGATGAAAGGTTTGGCCAGGAGTTATGTATGGTGGCCAGGTATTGACAAAATGGTTGAAAACTGGGTAGCATCTTGTCCCAACTGCCAGGTAGTCAGGCCTGCCCCACCTCACGCCCCACACAGGAATGGGAATGTCCTAGGGGCCCATGGTCTAGAATCCACATTGATTTTGCAGGCCCTACAAGAGGGCACACTTTTCTAGTGCTAGTAGATGCATACTCTAAATGGCTAGAGGTAATTCCCATGACATCCACTACAACTGAGGCTGTCATCAAGCAGCTCAGAAAATTGTTTGTCACCCATGGGCTACCAGATGTCCTTGTTTCTGACAATGGCCCTCAATTCACATCTAACATTTTTGAATCCTTTCTAGCTCAACAGGGCATCAGACATGCCCTCACTGCCCCTGGCACCCTTCGCCAATGGTCGGGCTGAAACATGGTACGCTTACCAAAGAGAAGCTTCAGCAGCTGGGTCCTGGGGACATCACTGAGAAGCTTGAAAACTTAGTGTTCAACACATCACTCCTAGCCCATCAAATAACTTGTCCCCAGCAGAGTTGTTGATGGGCAGGAAACTTAGGTCTTCCCTTGACTCTTCATCCCACTTACACGCACCCAACGCACCACTGGATTCCACTTCCAAAGTTCGTTCTTTTAGTGTGGGAGATTCTGTCTATGCTAGGAACCTTATAGGTGAACCTTGTGGATTCCTGCTGAAATAACTCACATCACGGGCCTCGCTTCACAGGGTACAAACAGAGGATGGCCTCCTCTGGAGCAGGCACATTGACCAACTTAGATCCAGGTTCCTCAGGAACATCGACCCTGTCTCTCTCTCTAGGTCCTCACCTGATGTCTCTTCTAGGGGGAAGGAGGGAACAGAGGAAAATCAGCAAACAGGAATCAACCCCATGTGTGAATCCAGCCACGTGCAGGAACCATCCCAACCCTGTCACAAAGCCAAGATCCATCCTGAAGTGGAAGATTGTACATCACTACCTGACTTAAAAAGTTGACATTGAATGGAGATGGGCTGGGAG